>CM019756.1:10542662-11076377 GCA_009761765.1 Phenacoccus solenopsis
TTCATTCGATGTCTGTCATTGATCTTTCGTCGAAGAGTTGCCAAAATTTACATTTCCGTTGCGTGCCTCTATCGTCGACTTGGTACCGCCTCAAATTCACCGGTTTCGATTCCGGTTTTTTTTTTTTTTTGATTAAAGCAGCGTCTCGTAATGATTAATGGAAAATTTTCAATTTCTCCTTCGACGTCCAGTTCCGCATACGTATCAGGTGTATAGGTAGGAACTTGGAAGGCGACTCGACGTAACGAGCTGGCTTCTTCCGAATGATCGCGAACCATTGGAAAGCGTCCTAGGAATAGCGACGAAGGGCGAGTACGCGTATATGGACGCGAGGCGACTCGACGTGTTCGGGATGTTGTTAGAGCGGAAGTTGTCGGGGGCCATTTTGGAATTTTCGCTGATTCAATATTAATCGAATAAAAAGGAGATGGAGTGTCATTCATGGAGTACGTCGAGGCGGTGCTTTACCTAACATTGTTATCGTAGACTGTAACACTTGACAAAACAAGGTGAGTACGTTTATCGAAACGTGTTATTGTGCGGCGAAGGCATATGCACGACTACCACTTCTACCGGTACACCGCCGTCGACGTTGTCGTCATCGACGTCGTTTCCTCTCGCCTCTCCTCTCACCTCTTTTCGCGTATGTACCTCTTGCGTGCACAGGTATACCGGCTCTCTCGATAATGTTGCTTCAGATTCGGTTTCAGGGTGTGGTCGAACGTAAGGCGCACGGCTCTCAGCGGTCAAGCCTGTTTGTATACGAAGTGGTTGGCGCTGTATTCGCGTCTAGTATCGTGATCGGCGTGTAGAGTGTTGTTCTCGCTGTCTCTCGTCGATCGCTGGTGATAGCGGTGGTGTACGTATACGCGAGTGTGTGAATAGTAGAGAAAGAAAAAAAAAAGTATCAACGACAGCCCGAAAATGGTGGCGAGTAAAAACGTAAGTGCGATTAGTATCATATATTTTCTTGTTGTTGTTTCGGTGTCGATTGCTACTCGTGGTCGGTGCGAAGTCGGTCACGGTTGTCGTTGATAACGTTATTTGCGATGAGCGATCCGTTATCGGCACCGTCGGGGTTCCCGTGTGTGTCGATGAGTAAGGTTGCGACGCGAACGTATCATCTAAACGTCGATAGCTCAGACGTATCAAAAGGTTATGTTAGGCGACGACGGTTGAACCGTATAAAGACGAATGTTCGAATTTTTGGCGCGCTTTTCCAGTACAGCCTCGCTAGACGGAACGGCTTTGTGGAGCAGCTGCGACTCATTGTTCTCGTATATCCAGTCGAGCAGATGGGCTGAAGGGCGCGGGTGTACGATGGCGAAGTTCGCGATGATATAACGAATTTTGCGACGACGTACGATTACGTACGTCTTCTTTTCCGTCTCCGCGGGTTTTTTTTTTTCGCTCATTCTTTCACGGCTATGTATCGAGTACACGAAATTACTCATCTTCGCGTCAAGGTTAACATGTGTGTCGAATACGAGGTTGGTGAAAGATGCGCGGAGCTCGGGTGCTCTTTGGGGTGCACCAGTTGGTGTAGTGGTGCATGACTGGTTCGAATTTCCGTTAATTTCCAGTACTCGTCTTTGCTAATGTACATCCGCCTTCGACTCGATGCGATCGTTCGAATTCGAAACGATGCCGCGTCGATACGTGCACCTGAGGCTCGGTCGTCTGCGTCTGTGTCCGTGTAATTGCGGGCCTCGTATATGCGTGTATGTCCTTTACTCATTACGATCGCCTAATGATATTTTCAATGTTACGCTGGCCAAGGTTGTCCGTATGTAGCAGGTTGTTGTCGGTTGATTATAGGCGAAATGAAACTCTCTCGATTGTTATACGCGTATAGAAATGCGAGACAGGGGAGAGGAAATGCTTATGCGCCGTCGTCGACGGTGTTGTAACGTTATTGTTGTTCGGTATAATGCGCGATCTGGGAAATGGTTAGTTTTTGCGTCATTCGATACCATCGAAAGCTTTGAGAATGATTCGTAGTGATCGAGAAAAAAAAGTTCGATCTCGATCATATCGATATCTCTTCGGAGATCGTGATATCGATATAAAATTTAAGATCAAGATCGAAAGATCGGGATCGAGATCACAGAAATCAGTAAAAATTCTAAATAAAAATAATGAGTCCAAATCCAACAAAAAAAACTAAACTAAAAATTTGGCTAGAAACCCACGAAGCAGAAGCCAAAAATTGAAAAAAAAATCCATCACATATTTACATTTATTTACACTTGAACTTGGACTTACGATTTAGAATTTACTAGATTAGGACTGTAAAGTGAGAATAATTTTTAATTTAATTGAAAGAATTTCAGTACGCGTGTTGAAGATACTAAAACCCAAAAGAGAGATTCTTTTTCGATCATTCGATCTTTTCGATCTTGATCATATCGATATCATCACATTTCGATCTCGATATATCGATATCAAATTTTACTCGATCTCTCGTTCACTAATGATTCGTAATCCGCCCCATCGCCTCGTGATTCCAATCACAGGGTGGCTACTGCACGGAAAATCCGAAAATAGCACGATTATTGCTCGTAGTGTTACCAGGTTTATCATGGTTGAAGTCGCAGGTTTCGTCGACTAACTCGCCCAAATCTATAAATAAACTCCGAATTAAGCGATTTCTACGATCATCTAAAGGTGAATTAAACGATGGGAAATCCAGTTCTTTGGAGTTATTTTGATATGTCTAAAAATGAAACTGGTCAGAAGGGTGATATTGAATGAATTTGTTATATATTTTGGCGTTGTAAGAAATCGCCCAGTTTGCGAGTTGTCGCCATTCCGTATTTTCGATCGTAAAAATCATGTTGAAAGTCGCCCATTTTGCGAAAAATCACCCAACCTGGCAACGTTGTTGCTCGTGGTAGCACGGGAGAACGGAAATAGTACGAATTTTATCGATTTCTGTGTAATAGCACGGGTTTTCCAAAAAAATCCTTTTGAATTTTCAATATTTTGATTGAAAAACAAAGGAAAAAAAAGGATAAATTTCATTGTCTGATGAAAATTTGTCTGCATGTTTTGAACTTGTAGTCTTGAAAACATGTTATTATACATTCGCATTCTTCTTAATGTTGTTAATTTTTTGTATTCGTAATGTTTCATCAAAATGAAAATGATTCGAAAAAAACCTCAAGAAATTTCCTGCAAAACGAGTACACACAAGGGGGGGGGGTCTTTTTAATTTCAAATTTAAAGCCCAGAAAATGGCACGGAAAACTCCGGAAATAGCACGGAATTTGTTTTTCCAAATCCAGTAGCCACCCTGAATCAGTTGTCTTATCGTCTCATAAAGTTGGCCATCTTTGGCTCAGCTTGTATGAAGATGGTAGTGTACAGTGGAGCTGGTTACGATTCTAACACCATAAAAATCTCACATGAGACACTCTTACTCAAATAAGCTCGACTTGTGCTTTTTAAGTCGCTAGGTTTGAATATGAAATCAGTTTTCTTCTAGAAACCTTGAAACATGAAGTTTTTGAAAATTTGATTTCAGTCGAATAAGTTGATCATGAACACCAAATTTCAAAAAGTGGGACTGCAATTGAACAAGTCGATGGCATTTGTATTCGTAATGCTTTTGAGGTTGATACACTTGAATTCGCAATCATGAGTTTTGAATTGAATTGAATTTATTGTATTAATAAATACAAAATTGAAATTAAAAACAAATAACTCGCATCAGTGCGCTTTTTAGCGCGAGCGTTGCGAGGATCACCTTCACTATTTATATACAATTCTTATGATCTGTGAAGCTGAAAGAAAAAGATGGAGAGAATAAAAAAGAGAGAGAAAAAAATGAAAAGAGAAAAAAAAAGCAAAAACTTAAGGCATATCAAAAACTAAACAAAAATCAAACGCTGCGGTAAGAATAACAATAAGAAAAACTAAAGAAAAATGAGGCTGAAAAAGCAAAAAAGAAACAAGAACAAAAAGGCAAAAGCAATAGAAAAAACAAACAAAATAAAATAAATATATAAAATAAATTAAATAAAAGACAATCGATGTTCTCTATTCTTTAATAAATAAAGTTTAAGGTCTTTACTGAAGCGCTTCCTTTATTTGAAACTCGTCCCTTTGCAAGTCGCAAAACCCGGAATTTAAAAAAATTTGACTTCAACTGAGCAAATTTACTGTTAACACTAAATTTTGGTAAATTGGACTGTGGTCAAGTAACTTGACCTTTTGTGTATTATGTTTTTATGGTCGCTGAAAGAAAATTAGGAAACAATTTCTTAATTCAGTTCCTCAACATGCCCTAAAACTACAAATTTTTGAGTATGTTGACCATGAACACCAAATTTCGGGTACTCCATTTATAGTCAAATAACTTGACCTTTCGTACTGAATTATCGCTGACTCAGGATTTGAAATCAGCTTTCTGACTCAGTCTTTTAACAAGTCCCAAAACCACAAATCTTGGAAACTTCGGATTTGGTCGAACAAATTAACTAGAAACACTTAATTTTAGTCTGTTAGGCTGTAGTCAAGCGAGTCAACTGTTGGTATTGAATTATGCTTCGAGGTCTTTCAATGAGAACTAGGAAATAAATTTTAAAATTCATATCGTTAGTAAGCCCTAAACCACAAAATTTCGATAATTCAGCTTCAGATAAATAAATTGATCATTAGCACCATTTTGGGAAATGAAACTGTGGACAAATAGCTCAACCTTTTTATTGAATTGTATTTTTGAGGTCGCTGAATGGGAATTTTGAACTGATTTCTGAATTCAGCCTCTCAATATGTAATGAATCCACAAATTTTGGGTGATTGGCTTCAGTTGAACAAATTGACCGCAAGCACCAAATTTCCAGAAATTAGGCTTCAAGTTAACAAGTCGATCATTCGTATAAAATTGCTATAACGTTCGATCAGTATTTGTGATCAGTCCTAAAACCACAAATTTTTGGAAATTTGGCTTCAGATGAATAAGTTGACTATGAGCACCAAATTTTAGGAAGCTGTTTCATGACTACCTGACTTGACTTTTGGTATTGCATTGTTTTTTTGAGGTCGCTGAATGGCCTCTAGGAAGTCACAAATCTTCACATTTTGAAAATTTTGCTTCACCTGAACATATTAACCATAAACACCAAGTTTTTGGAAGTTGGAATGTAGTCGAATAATTTGATCTTTTATATTGAATTGAAAGTCACTGAATATGAATTTTGAATAGTTTTTGAACTTACCCTCTCAGCAACTTCCAAAACACCAAATTTTGCGAAATCTGGCTTCAGTTTTAATAAATTGACTACAGCACCAAATTGTAGGAAATTGGATTGTACCCAAATAACTTGACCTTTCGTATTGAATTATGTTTTTGAAGTCGTTGAATGGTAATTTTTTCCAATGTCGCCCGCCAGCAAGTCTCCAAACGCCGAATTTTGTAAAATTTGGCTCCGCTTGAACATATTAATAATAAACTTGAAATTTTAAGAAATTGGGGGTTAGATAACTTGTCTTTTTGTATTGAATTCATGTTTTTGAGGTCGTTGAATCGAAGCAATTTTCAAATTAAGCCCATCAACCATTTCCAAAACTCCAAATTTTGAAAAATTTGGTTTCAGCTGAATAAGTTGACTGTGGATACCAAATTTTGGGAAATTGGACTATATCTGAATGATTTGATCTTTCATTGAATTATATTTTTGAGCTCGCTGAATGGGAATTTGAAATCAGTTTTCCAGTTCAGCCCTCAGCAAACCCTCGAACCGCAAATTTCAGGCAATTAGACTGCAGCTGATTCAGTTGTACATTTTTTATTGGATGTGTACTTTAAGACACAGTGTTCATGCTTGGAATCAGTTTTTGAATTCACCTCCTTGAGAACCCATGTAAGCCAAATTTCGAAAAATTGGGCTTTCAAGTTAATAAGTTGATCATTTATATCAAACTACTGTTGCTTGGTGTAGACGATCAATATTTTTGGTTAATATTAGAAATGCCCGTCAGTAATATTGACCATGTAGTAATAACGAGTCGAAAATTTGAGTATAATTAATGAAGATATTGATATTACTGAAGCTGTCTTCCAGAAATTGACGGTTGGCTACTTTTAGATTTTTTCAACGGGGTAATCCAGGGAGTTTCAAGTAAGACGAAGCGTAGATTGAATAATGATTCTAAAGCTTCTCTTATAGAAAGGATTATTTTTGATGGGAATATGGAACTTGGATTTTTGAACTTTTGTCCGGTTACATCGGCGATCGGCTCTATTAAGGTCCGTCCACACGTAGGATGATCAGCTTGTTCAGCTTGCATGATCAGCCTAGGCTAATCAGCTTTGGATGATCATCTGTCGACGTCCACACTTATTCAGCTTTTTGCCATCGATAGAAGGAATCGGTACATTACATTACAGGAAAATATGTGAGGAAAAAGTTAAACACTACATTTTTAAGTGTTTTTGCGCGTTATTCTCCAAATAAAATCAGTCATTATGAGGGATACGCGACAAGTACAATCGGTGGTGGTGAAAAGTAGGGTAGCATGAGAAATTTCTACCCTACCCTCACCCCCATATGGTGAAAATGATGAAAAAAATTTTCATTTTATAATAAAAAAAATATGTAATAAAATTATTAGGAATTAATTTGTAATCAAAAATTAATTCAGTTTTTAAATAATTCTTCAATATCCGAAATTAATATTTTATATGAAAAAATTTACTAAAAATGATTAAAATTATTGTAGTGTTTTTAGGTGTCAAGTTTATGAAAAAAAATTTTGTTGCTAATAAATTAATAATACTTCCCTGAAAAAATATATACATTAATGATAATTTTATTTCATGTTAAATTTTTTGGTAAATAAAATATATTAGGGTTCACACATTGCTACTCGTACAAACACTTAAAAAAAATATATAAATAAAAATTAGCATAATCTTTAGAAAAATTTTGCGTTGTAAATAATTATTTTAATTTCAGAAAAATGGTCAGATGACTAAAAAAAGTAACTTTCTGATATTAAAATTATTTTCATTCCATTGAACAATAAATTGTATGTGAAATGGCGAAAAATTATATTTGGATGAGCGAACGTGGATGATGCAGTCGCGTCCACACTATTCATCATCCTTTGAACAGACCGACATCAAGTCGATCGAGGATGACAGGCTGATCAGCTTCGTTCAGCTCAGCGAGGCTGATCATGCAAACGTCCGCACTACATTCATCCCAGGCTGATCATCCAGGCTGAACGAAGCTGATCATCCTCGTGTGGACGCACCTTTATGCGGCAGAATTGCAGTTTTCCTTTTAACGCAATTTCTTTTTTTCGAGTGTGTATTGTACTGTACACTCGAAATCCCTTACTTGCTTCATCGTGATAGACGATTCATTTGGCCGAGAGAGTTTTCGATTGATGGAAGCGCAAGGCCGTAACAAATAAATATACCGAATGAGTTTTGTCCTCGAGTATCAAGTGTTTATTCAATTCGTCTTCATTTTTTGACAAGAGGTACATATCTACGAATTATAGATGGACGATAATCATGTAGATGTCAAGCGTGGTCATTAGGATAAGCTGATTTACTAATACGTCCTGCCATATTCGAATAAATTTCATTCGTCTCATTTGAGGGAAATTTTGGCAAATGAAAAATTAAAATTTTAGATGAAATTGATATTAAGTTGCGATTTTTTTGCATTTAGGGATTTCAAAATTTTGGTGGCCACTTATGTTACACATATTTTAGAGTAGAATAAATGCTAATTGAGAATCCTTGAGAGATGAGAATAGAGCATAATTTATCTTTCGCATGTTGAAGAGCTGAAATCAAGGTCATACTGCATATTCGACTGATGAATATTATAAGTTCACTAAGCATTTTTAGGAATTTTTGTAATACTTCATGATTTATCTTCTCTCCATGTTTTTAACATACTAAAAACATAATTCTCACGAATATATTCAGACGTTTGCTTTTTCGGAACTGGGGCTCACCCTCCTTCAACCCTCCTTGGGTATGGGTCTGGTACAAATTGGAAAAATTTCCCAATCTATGATCTTCGAATGTGGCACTACTTGCGCTCTGATTGATTGACAAAGTATTATAATTCATAGCGTTCGAGCTCGCGAAATTATTTTTCGATAATTTTATCCTATTCGATTGCGGAACATAAATACCTCGTACAAATGGTGCCGTAATGTTGTAAAATGTTTTCGCAAAACCCTCATTCGACCTTTTTTTCGTTTCGTTACAGATGAACGTTCGAGTGACCACCATGGATGCCGAGCTGGAGTTTGCCATACAGCAAACTACCACCGGCAAACAGCTCTTCGATCAGGTGGTCAAGACAATCGGACTGCGTGAAGTTTGGTTTTTCGGATTGCAGTATACGGACAGCAAAGGAGACCTGACGTGGATCAAATTGTACAAAAAAGTAAGCTTTTCATTCTCACGTTACGTTGTACCGTAAATGAGTACTTATTCGATAATATCGAAAGTGGGGGAAAAAAATTCGAAGTATCGAAAATTATACTAATCAGACGATTAGTATAGAATGCGCGAAATAGTACACGCGAGAATTCCACTTTCTCTGTATAGCCTGGAAATGATATTAGGCGACGACTAATGGGACGCGATGTCGAAAATATCGCTTCGTATCCTTTTTAATAGTCTTTTGAACGATATTCCGAAATTCTACCGGTATGTTATGTGGTACGTGCGACGAAATGAATTCCTTATAAACTCGAATACCGAGCTACGAAAAGGGCTAATAGAAGGGCGTTAATTACCCGTTCACTGTGTACCGACCGGAGTAAAGTCGGTCGCGATTACGTCCACGAAAGTGAGTTTCGAACGAGCAATAGAAGGGGAAAAAATTTAAATAATCGACGACGATGAGAGGAAAAAAAATTTCGTAATCGAGCTATCGTCGCGAAATTGTGAGCCGGTTTAAAACGCTCGGTCACGGATACGTTTCATCGAACGGAATGCGGAGAGGGGCGATCCGTAATCGATCGGTGTAATTAAGACGGTGGGCATTTCAACGTGTAGATTTTTTCGGCAACCTGTCGCTCATTAGTGAACCTACTTGAGGAAAATTAGCTATCGTAATTTTTACGAGAGACGTTTTTCTTTTCATACTGTTTGTTGCGCAGGTCATGAGTCAAGATGTGAAGAAAGAGAATCCGTTGCAGTTTAAATTTCGCGCCAAATTTTATCCGGAAGATGTGGCCGAAGAATTGATACAAGATATTACCCTGAGACTGTTTTATTTACAGGTGAGCGGTGGTAGTGTTCGTTACTTTATTCCGCAGGTAGCTGCCTCAGCAGAGCCTGTTTTAACGGGCAGCTCCGCCAAGTTTAGGTAGCTCCAAAGAACTGACTGGCAGTACAGAATTTTTCATTTTTTAAATTTTCAAAGCGGATGTAGCATTGAACTAGCTTCCAAAACTTGCTGAATCAGTAAAAACACGACTAGAAAATCTGAAAATTATCAAATTTGATGATATTATATCTGGTCGTCTTTTTGATCAAATTAGATAAATCATGATCAGATTTGATTAAAAGTGATTTTTTTTTTGATAAAATTTAGTCAAAATTGATCAAATTGATCCAATTCTTTTGTGGAAAAATAATGAAGACCTGAAAAAATCTATAAAATTTGGACTTCCGTCCTACGCTTAGCTTGGTCACGAATACAGTGACGTTTTTAGTTCTCAGGATTCCGAAATATTTGCGCAAAAACACCTTAAAAATTGGTAGTTTATCTCACAAAAAACCAATTTCTTATCTACACTAACCACAGTTTTGGCGCGAATTTCGCTACTTAAACCATCCTTGTTAAAAGAAATTTTTGATTTCAAACATGGTGGGTAATATGAAAAATTAGATTACAAAGCTATGGTTATGAATAAATCTTTTGTTTGAAAAATTTTGAACTATGATAATGATATAGATATTCTTGATTTTTTTTTCTCCAAAAACTAAAAAAAAATAAATAAAAATCCCCTGTCAAGTTGGCTGCAATAGCTTATTTTTCCTTAAAAATTCACCCAAGAAAATTTTTAAAGCATATCCATCCGTGTAAATCTAAATTATGGTTCCTGGTCAATGTCCCGAATTTTTTTCCCCTGAATAAACGTATTCCCGAATTTCCAATTCCCTCAAAATTTATTTTGTCGAATTCCCCCCCCGAATCCGAATCTCCCAAATGAAGTTTCCTGAAAAGTAATTCACTCGAATGGACAGTTTCTCCAATTTACACTTAGTGTATCGCATACAATTCTTCATAATTCGAATAAAACCGATGAAATAAAATGGCAACGATATTCGATAAGAAATTATTACTCGACGAATACGTTTAGGCACTTGAAGTCGCGAACTGGCTATAAACGTGTTTATTAGGGTGTCGAAAAGTGAGGATGTCCTGCAAGAATCGACTCTCCCAGATACAGCCTATACTTGACTTCTTCAAAGAATACTGTGTCGTCGATCATCCTGATAGACGTAGAGCAGCTTGGCAGAACTGAGTTTAGGACGACGAGTGAAGAATTCCCCTAGATAAAAATGGATTCAACTCCAAATTCGATTCCGCGCAGCAGCAACATAGTGTTGGCCTAACAACAATAAAAACAAAAAAATTTCGCGAGTTGTTCATTCGTGATTTCAGCATTCGAGAAGAGTAGAAGAAAATCGGGAAATTTCTTATTAGGGATAATGGCTTTCAGGAAAATCAATTCGGGAAAATGACTCAAATCCTAAATTACGTAAGGGTTGTCCACGGAGAAAATTCCCAATAAAGATTTGTTTCCGATAAATATGTAGAAACTACCTCCACCAACTACATACTAAAAATTCCTATTCTTAAGTGGTGCATATCCCACAGAGGGTATTACAGGGTGCCCATTCTTTGGAGAAATGGGAAAAGTCATAGAATTTTGGGATTTTTAGAATTTTTTGCCTAAAAGTCAGGGAATTTTGCAAGAAAATATCGACTGTGAAATTCGGAGTATTTTAAACAGATTTTACGCCATTTCTTACAATAAAATTTTCATATTTGCGGGAGGAAATCACTACTTTACCTCCCGCTCACTAATCGCTGTAGTCTCAAACGAGCGCTTTTCTCTCGCATTAAGGAAAAATTTTGTTCTCTACTCGGGAGAAAAATTGATTCTAGACTCGTGCGACTTATCACTCTCGCTTTGCTTGGGAGATAACCTCACACTCGCCAAGAATCACTTTTACCTCCCTAGTTGTGAAATATACTATTTTTTCTTTTGTCGAGTACGTTAGTGTGATTGAATCGTTTTTGTAGTATTCGTTTCGCATGCATCTTTTTTTTAGACAGAGAATGCACATGAAAATCGGCGCCGCGCCGATTAGGATTATTAATTTTATATGTTTTCACAGGTGTTTTTCTTTATATAGCTGTAATTACGAATAGGCAACTGTACACTCCTGCGCCAGTTTCATATGCACATGGCAGTAAAAATAAATTTGTGGAGTGATTGGCAATTTTTTTTTGCGCTCATGATGCTCAAAAAAAAATTTGACCCATCCCTCGTCATTTTATGCGTAATTTGTGTTTGAAGGGTCTGGAATACTGGAAAAATTAGCGTGGAAAAGTAAACGAAAATGATTTCAGAAAAAGAATGGACACCCTGGATCGGAACCCCGCAAAAAAGTGATTTTTTCCCTAGATCTCCTCATGGTGTGATCGTGGGGTAAAAATAGTTCAGTGCAATTTATTCTGCACTAAATTTCCTACAACTTTTATATGGATATTTTTTTTCTGCGACTCATAGGTGGGCAGTTATAGTACAGGGAAATGAGCTCATTTTTTGACCAAACCTGGAAAAAAATGGTAGTGAGCTGAATTTCACATTATATGTGCAGAATGGTGTCCTTAACAAGGTATAAAAAGTTTTCACCCCTAGGGGGTGAGCTAACCCCTGGAGGGGGCTAAAACTCCGCAAAAAACAGTTTTTCAATTATTTTTTGTTAATATCTTCGGAAATAAGGGTTCTACGTCAAAATAAGTTATATCAAAATATGTTCCCCGTTAAATTTCCTTCAGAATGAGTGAGACAGTTTTCTCAAAAAGTCATTAGTAAGCCCAAAATGGGGAGGTCAAAATATACCAATTTAGAATTCCCTTTCGAAAATCAGTTCTTTGTTTATATTTTCTATACTGTGCGTCCTACGCAAAAATTATTGATATTGAAAAATATTCCCCGTTCAATTTTCTATAAGGTACATGAAAAACTTTTCCCAAAAAGTCATAAAAGGGCCCAAAATGGGGGGCCCAAAATACATTAATTTTGGAAAAATTTATTCACATGTGTTCATATCTATCATCAAGTGACCTAAGTAGGTGATGAAGATGAACAAGTAATTTTTCCTGATGATTCCCCCTTCCCTTCCTCCTCCCTCATTTAGAAATCCTTCTCCACATTTACATTATAGAACAAAAAAAAAAAACTACAGATATACTTTGAAATATTTGTTTCAACTCGCTTCGGGATTATCTATTACCTCTTCATCACTCATTTCCACCTCCATACTATTCGTGCAATCAGCTCCGCAACAATGACCACACAGCTTCGAACATTTCAGTCTTGAAATAATAGGAAATTAGGTCGCGCAAAATGTTTTTGTAATGCTAACTTGAAAGTTATCAGCTTTTAACCTGTTTCCCTGCATGTGCAAGCAGAATAGCCTTTCTAATAGCAGCAGTATCTCGTTCTTGCACAGTTGCAACAGCTGCTCCATCAGATAACAAATTGTTGCAAATGCTATTAGGTACTCGTAAAGGAAAATTCTTTGGATATACTTGAAAAATACGATAATTAACTACCTACTTACCGAATCTCAGTATGCAAGAAAATCCAAAATAATATTAAAAACTAAAATTTAACCAATACGTTCTATTCACTACGTTGAATTCATTTAGGCCTATTTCAATGCAGCTGCAATTCATATTGTTTACCTGGCTCATATTTAGAAAATGTGCAAGTCAATTAGTTTTAATTATAATGCGCAAATCAGCTTTCAAAACTTCATGAATCCTAGATATACCAGCTAATTTTTTCGCTTGGGTGCTCGAATCAAGTAGTCACCTTGGACCCTTCTAAAAATTAGTATATTTGACCTCCCCATTTTGAGCTTACTAATGACTTTTCGAAAAAACTGTCTCACTCATTCTGAAGGAAATTTAATAGGGAACATATTTTTATATAACTTATTTTGAGTAAAACCCTTATTTTCGAAGATATTAACAAAAATAGTTGAAAAACTGTTTTTTGCGGAGTTTTAGCTCCTTCCAGGGGTTAGCTCACCCCCTAGGGGTGACAACGTTTTATCCCCTTGTTAAGGACACCATTCTGCACATATAATGTGAAATTCAACTCACTACCATTTTTTTCCAGGTTCAATCCTTATTTGAAACTTGTTGTTTTTATGGGTTTTTATGTACTTAAGCATTGGATAGAATTGGTATTTTTCACTCCATATGTATCTTTACTCGCATCGCACTTCGAAAGCTAGGACCGAACGCATTATGTTCATCGTTTAATTCTTTATCATTTATTCTACTTGAGATCATGTGATGTCATTTATTCGGAGTTTTGTTTGTCAAATTGTAAACAAATATGAGACTCCTTATGGGAAAAATACACAGCGTGCGAGTATTTTTGTGAGCTAATTTTTTGGATTTTATTTCATTTTGGCAGTGTGGCGGATGTTTTTTCCTTCTTTTTTGCCTGAAATATGGGTGTTACTCTTTCCTTTACGACGTATATTTTTTCCAAATTTTTTGACTGCTTACTTCTTCGAATAATACAAATAAGCAACAAAATTCAAGGTGTTCGTATATTTTTGTAACTCGCTTCATATTGATGTTAAGAATTCCCAACTCATCATTATTTTTCAAGTACAACCCTAATGTGTGTGGCGTGGCAAGGGATGATCAACATCATATTCACGCCTTAACGTGCCTTATTAGAAAATTTAGCTTCCAGTTTTAATTTCGCAAATGCTTACGGTTTTTTTGCTTGCATAAAAAAACTAATGACTTGTTTACGAAATATCATTTTTCAATCTGTATCGAATTCCGAAGCAAATCCTTGCTATTTTGACGTGAAATATGAATCAACGTTTCTCGTGTACCAAATGATTTTCGAGGGCTAAATCCAATTTCGCAATGAGAAGGTTTAAGTTGAGTGATTTGCGATCGCGTATGCGAAAGTATTGAAAATTTTGGTAGTCGATATCCATTTACCCGTTAGCTGACTGGTCGTTATCTGTCAAAAGGTTGTGTTAACAATGTACCGGCTATCTGATAGCGGCGTGATTATATAGGCATCGATTTCACGTTGTTTTTCAACGTCGTTATCTGCGTTTAGAAGGAAAAAAATGACAAAAGAATGTTTTCGCCGCATAATGGGCGATGAATTAGAAATGAATTTTTATCGCCTTGTGTAAATATTTTCTTCATTTTTTGTATCCTTATTTCATTGTGTAGAATAATCGAAGTGATAGGAAATTACATCGCGCCCAGATTCGTGTTTTCGGGCGTCATCGTGAGAAGAGATAAAATTGTTGTAGGGTTTATCTGACGTTATACTCGTAGTGTATGGAGAATGAATGAAATTATAATTTATGATATTTATTACTTTTACGTTATAACGTCAACGGTATTAGTCATTTATTTGTATAGAGAGGCGTTTGCCATATAAACTGGAGTATGTGTGAACTTTCATCACATTAAACTCCTTCGAGTTGGTAAATAGGCATTCGGTGTTGAATAAAATTTTTTTGCATTATTGCGTATTGCATCTAGATTGATTTTTTTTTTTGCAAGCAAATAATATTAACTAAAGTATTTTTTTCGCCCGAATATTTTTGTACGAAATTGTTGATAGGTGACTAATACAACCAAGAAGGTTACATATAAAACAGCTGTAAATGTGAAATTTGATGATATACAAATTTTCGGAACCCCTTTGCTCTCATTCATGTAGCGATGGAAATCTTTCGCAAATCAACTTGTTGCTATGTCCTTGACTAGTTCCAACTTGTTCGCTAATGAAATTTTATCGATACGATAGAAAAATCGTTTTTCATAAGCTCATTTCTTTTCTCAGTATGACGTAATCGCAAATGTCAACAAACTCGACTTTTCTTAAAAAACTGATGATGGAAGGTTCGATATTGCGCTTGTTATTGGCAGTGAAAAATAGTGTACGAAATTTACGCTTGTTCGAGAAATGTGTAGTATTTGCAGGCTATTGAAACTTGCAATGGATTGCAGCTCCTTCAAACCTAGAAATCAAGTGGTGCTGATGAATTGGAAAAATTCCTCGACGTCATCTATATTCTGTATCTTTGTTTTTCGACTGCGATAATTTCTCGAATGAATTGAGAATTGAACTTCCATGCGAAGTATGGAAGTTACCAAATTTTTGGAACCCCTTGGATTCCTTCCATTGAGAAATAAGTTTTTCGCTTCCTATATTTTTTATAGTTCTCGGTATTCAACTGGCCACTGCTGTAAAATTCCGCCTATGTATGCCAAAATGCAATTTTAATTGGTGCGTTATACCTGGTATGACGTCACGAGGTGTATAGTATGTTTCTCAAAACTTTGAAGTATAACTAGGTATCGTAGCTGATCGATTATTTTGCCTTGTCTGTTGCTTTTCTAAAAATGAATTTTTCTTTTTTCATCGAATATAAAGTGTTTGTTCTTTGAGAAAGCATTATAGGAATTTTCAAGAAATATCTTAAAATGTAAGCAATTTTATGCTGTGCTTTGAGGAAGCGATCGATAAAGATTTTTTTAAATTTAAATTGAACGAAAAAAATGCAAATGCTCAATTGTAAAGTGTCTAAAAATATCGTTAAGGAAATTGGATAAAACTTATAAAAAAAATTAAAAACAAAAAAAAAAAAATTAACACTCATATCGCAACATATGTCAAAAAGGACATTAAATGTAAAAATTTGATTTGTTTTCGCAACGTAATGTCGAAAACGACATATTCGGATGAATTTTAACATAAAACGTAAAACTCGTGAATATGTAAATGTTTAATTAGGATAAACGAAAAAGCAACGTTTCACCGGCTGATGATGCCATCGAGGACGGCGAACGTTGCTTTTTCGTTTTTGCTGATTAAAACCCTGGAAACGCACCGTGGGCTCCCTGGGACCCCAAGTTCAGTTTCACCTCTCTTACAAGTTGTGTAAGTCCTAGCGCTAAAAAAATATTCAACATTAGGCAATTTTAAACCATCTGTGTAAAACATTTTGCATAAGCTGTCACACTTCATGTTTTTTCAAAATTTATTTATTCGTAAAAAAATTATTATTTCGAATAATTTTTTTTTAAAAAGTAATTTGTGATATTGTGTTGTAATGACGTAGATGCTCTAATGTTTTATCGATTTGAGGAATGTAAATAAGAAATTGATCGAAGTGTGGATTTTCATTAAGGTATACCATGAATTTTTTTAACAAGAGTGTGCCCTGTCGCGAAACTACAGTTTCGCGTAAATCTTTGTTTTATAGAGAGCTTTCTATTTCGCCGATTGCATATTCAAGAGTGCCTTAATCCGACCAATCATATTTGTTGATTTACCTATTTATCTTACCTATTGTTAACATTTGGGGCCCTGTATTGAGGCATCCTTAAAATGCAATCTACAAAACAGAAAACTTCCTTTTAGAGTCTATTCTAAGGATTTTTTGCAGATGCGCAAAGTACTGTAAAAATCTCAAAATTCATATATGTACCCTGGCCCCTCACCAAAATTTATGGTATGAAGCTATGTATTGAATATGGAAGCATTTTAGTTTGTAATGAACCAGCTGCACCTTAAAATAGGCCCTGCTTTCTTTGAAATTAATTTTCATATACTCTTTGATAACAATGACTGATCTCAGTCTTGTTCTAAATTTGGAGGATAGGTAGAGGGAATGGAACTTGAGATCCCTATTGTTTCTGAAGTCAGTCTCTTTACTGAATAACTGAAAGTTGAGCGCTCAGATGCTGAAGATTTTAGTTTTTTGCTAATGTTTTGTGAATGAAGCATTGTTAAAGTGATAATGAACAATGAATACTAATACATTTTCAATAAAAACTCGTAGAAAAGGGAGCATCCAATATTAAACTTCTTTAATTTATGAAGGTCATATCAAGGCGAGGTTGTGTAGCTTGAGCCAAATATCGACGAATTAAGAATGCGAAGCTCCATACTGAGATTCTTTTAGAATTTTCACTTTCATTCGAGGTTTTCAATTTTTAGCTGAGTTTTTAACAAAACGATAGCTATTACAGCCTACCTGATTTGGGAATGGAAGGTCGGGGGAGGGTGGGGTCTTCAAATCTTTGCGTTTCAGACCATTTGTAATCATCTGGCAAATGTCCAACTTTTTGGTATATATATATATTTTTTTTCCCCACGCGTAGCGCCGGCGAGTATTCATAA
The DNA here is from genome assembly GCA_009761765.1 of Phenacoccus solenopsis. Lineage (NCBI taxonomy): Eukaryota > Metazoa > Arthropoda > Insecta > Hemiptera > Pseudococcidae > Phenacoccus > Phenacoccus solenopsis. Next base: position 10,560,138 of record CM019756.1, read on the forward strand.
AATTCGCTCAAAATTTGGTGAGGAACTCTTCTTGAAAATGTGCAGAAGTATTTTTTTTGTTTTTTCGAAAACTTTCAAAATGGCGGATCACTCAAATTTTGAGGGGGGCTGGAGAAGAGGCAAATAGCTCAAATTTTTCGTTTTTGATCTCATATGAAAGAGTGAGTCACGGACACCAACATATTTAAATTTCAGCTTCCTAAGTGCATTTTGAGGAGAGTTAGCAAAAACCTGTTTTTGAGGAAATTGCGTTTTTTGTGTCACTCGCCTTGCGCAGGCGGGTGTGGATAAAATTCGCTCAAAATTCGGTGAGGAACTCTTCTTGCAAATACGCAAAAATAGTTTTTTTGTTTTTTCGATAAATTTCAAAATGGCGGATCACTCAAATTTTGAGGGGGCTGGAGAAGGGGCAAATAGCTCAAATTTTTCGTTTTTGATTTCATATGAAAGAGTGAGTCACGGATACTAACATATCCAAATTTCAGCTTCTTAAGTGCATATTGAGAGGAGTTAGATCAAAAAACGGCTTTTTGAGGAAGTTTTGAGTCATGAAATTTCTTGAATCTTCCATATCTCCCCACCAAATCAAGTTAAAGAGGTCAAATTTTGTGTGTGAGGTTAGTTGGTGACCACAATATGACCTCTTGAATTTGGATCAAAATGGATTCAAAATGGCGGATTATCAAAATTTTGAGTAGAGCTTGAGGAGCCTCAAGTTGGTAAAAATGTAATTAATATGAATTCATATGGTTATTGGGGATAAGTTGTATACTATATCCCGAATTCACTTCCATACATGATGTTGGAGGGGGAAGGCGGGGTTATCAACCTAAAATAGTGGTGGGGGTACAGGAGGGGTCGAAAATTTTTTATTGCTGTGTCATATGATAAAATGAGCCCAAGTGACAAACGTATTTTGATTTTAGCTTCCTCAGTGATTTTGGAGGGGAGTTAGAGCAAAAAACGGCTTTTGGAGGGGAAATTGCTGCAGGAAATTTCATGAATCTTCCATATCTCATCACCAAATCGGCCTAGAATGGTCAAACTTTGTGTGTAGGATTAGTTTGTGACCAGAATATAACCACTTAAATTTGAGTCAAAATGGATCCAAAATGGCGGATTATCAAGATTTGAAGATAATTTGAGGATACTCAAATAGTTATAATTTGAGAAATATGTGTTCGCATGATTATTTCATGGCAAGAAATACTACATTTGTGCCAAATTCAACTTCTTAAGTGTTTTTGGAAAGGATAGGGTAGGGGTTTTCAGACTTGGTATTGGGTGTGGCCTGTAGTCATGAACGGTTAAGCAAGGTTATTAGTAAATCAAAACAAGCTCCAGTTAAAAACTCAGCTCCAGTAATGCGGCATGGCTGCTTACGTTTTTTTTTTTCGACTCCGTAACAATACCTAACTTTCATTTTTCCGTATTATAACCATAATTTGGGCTCAATGAAATACCTCATTGGTTTTTTTTGACGCAAAATTGTAATTTTCGTCGATTCGAGCGTTCGTGGTTTCATTTCGAAAAAATAAAACGAATTTCAACGCCGATCCATCGTACTTTATCGTGGCGTACATTTTTTCGCGAATTCCTTTCGATTATCGTAACCCACGTTCGTAACAATGTTAAGGTTATCGGGAAAATATTTCGAGCGTTTCCCGCGTTGGTTTTCGGCGCCGAATTCGACGAGCTAACGAACCAGCGGACTGCTACTCGTTATCGAGTGTTTTCGATGTATGCAACCGAATGCTTTCGCGATTCTGGAAAGTCGACCTTGCGCGACTCGAGATAGAGATTATCGACTCGTGTACGTATTAGCCGGCAGTGTAAATCTCGCGGATACTTTCTACGTACGCGTAGCTCGTACGGTATCATCGTACGTACGCGCAGGTGTACGTATATGCGAAGAGAAAGGCAGGCGGAGGGAAGGAAAAAATTGTATATAAGGTCATCGAAAAATACATTTACAACGAATAACCTTCGCGTCGACGCGCGCTATACGTATCTTAGGAGTGAAATAAAAACGAGTTTTTAATTACGATCGTGTTAACGCGAACCCCCCCTCTCATTCGCTCCCTTCGATTATACGACTTCGAAAAGGCACGAACGATGGAAAATCGCGACCGAAAATTTTTTTCTCGTTTCCAATTTATCGGGTATTGGCGTAAAGACGACGATTATTAGTAATTTTTTTCATTTATTTATAAATGTAATCCGCGCTCAGTCACCTTGAAAATAGGTATTATTGTTATTACCGAGCGCTAATACGCATGTAAATGGAGGTTGCGAGCGCCGAACGTGTATTGCGGATACGTCGGTCTACTGAGACGAATTTAATTGGCGAGGTGTTCGGGTGCTCTTGAAGATTCGGCGGTTTTATTTCGATTTTGCTCCAATCATTCGTTTCGAGTTGGCGAGTAAAATGGCACTCGACGAGTTCGCCCGAGAAGAGACCTTATTATAGAACGAACGTCGAAAAATATACGCTCATCCGAGAAAACGTACGCTCCATTTTCGGTAATTAACGAGCCGACAATAGATCACGTAGTCGAGTATTCGGAAACGGTCGGTACACGCGAACGTCGTCGTATTTTCAGGCGTGTTTCGTTCGGGAAATTATATGCAGGATATAATTACTTCGGGTAAATTACGAGCGTGTACTTACCTGGGCGTATAAGGCGGCGAGGGCAGAAGGACGTCTACTACCGCGTTATTAATTGTTATTTTTTTCTCATAACTGTTAAAATTCGTACGGTTCGTGGATAATTATTTAAACTTCGTCGGACGAGAATTTCATTGCCGCCTGCGTCATCCGGACTGCCTAATTGGATGGTTTGGAAATCGGCGGAAAAAGACGGCGAAATGATCGATCGCGATGGGCAATAATATGAATCCGGAATGCCAAAAAAAGAAGACGTTTTGTTGTAGGTTGAATTGAGTGAGCGTACTGGGGGAGTGATGAAGCTGCTTTTGGTACGAGGGGGTGGTTATTGAAATTTTTTGGTAAAGTAATTGGAAACGCTGAATTTGATTTTCATTTATTTATTTTTCATTCGATTAAATATATCGAAAACCAAAATATTGAGAATTGAAATAATTCATAAGGAAAAAACGTAAGCAGCCACGTCTTGTTGCCGGAGCTGAATTTCATGCTTTCAGGCCACACCCAGTAGCGAAGTATGAAAACTTCCAACTGTCGCTTCCAAAATCACCTGAGAAGTTGAATTTAGAAAGTGTAGTATATCTTGCCTTCGGGAATCACGTGAAGGCATATTTATGAAATTTCAGCTGTTTGAGACTCCTCAAGCTTTCCTCAGATTTTGACGATTTACCATTTTTGTTCCGCTTTGACCCAAATTGAGAAGGGTGTATTCTGGTGTGCAGTTGACCATCCATATGAAGTTTCAGCTTTTTTCGAATATATTTTCTCGACAAGATGCAAACGATTCATGAAATTTCCTATCTTAATTTCCCTTCTGAAAGCAATTTTTCTCTTTTCAACCAATTGAGCCGCCTCAAGACTTCGTCAAATTTCGACGATCCGCCATTTTGGATTCATTTCGACCTAAATTGGGAAGGTCATATTCTCGTCTGCAACTCACGCCACGTACAGAATTACAAAGAACGATTCGTAAAATTTGTCATCTTCATTTCACCTCCAAAAGCGATTTTTCTCTTCTACTCCCCCCCCCCGCCCAAAAAAACTCAGGAAACTGGAATTTCATTAAATTAGGTATTTAGGTGGGACTCCGTCGTATGAAATCATAATTGAAAGACTTTGTTTTCTTCACTCCCCCTCCCTCGTTTTAATGATGATAACACCTCATTCTCCCCTCCAACATCACCTTTTATAATAACTTTAGGACACGCTATACTTCTCATTCTCATTAATCATATGAGTCCTTAATTATTAAAACCCGCTATTTGAGGATTCTCAAGGCTTCCTTATGGTATGATCATCGGCCATTTTGTGCCCATTTTGACGCATGTTCAATAAGTCGTATTCTAGTCTTTAGCTAATCCCACATACAAAGTTTCAGCTTTCCCAGCACATTTCGTGAGGATATGAGCACGACTCTTGAAATTACTAGTCTTCATTTCCCCTCTTCTACCTCCCCCTGAAAACCTATTTAGAAAGCTGAAATTTGAATACATTAGTGATTTGGGCTCGCTTTGTTATGCGGAATCATAATCGAAAAATTTTTTGTTTTTGTTTACCCCCACCGCAATTCGTTAACAATTACCCCCTCCCCTCTCTAACATCACCTATGACGATAAATCGTGAATATAGTATGCTTCTCATTTCCAGTAATCATATTAGCTCGTATTTATCTAGATTTGAGCTTTTGAGGCTCCTCAAGCCTTCCTCAGATTTTGATCATCAGCCATTTTGAAACTGTTTTGACGTAAATTCAAGTATTCGTATTCTGGTTCCTAACTAATTTCACATTCGTTGTATCATTTTCCGCTCCTTAACTATAAAAGTGGTATTAAATTTGGAGTAGGACGAAATTATATCGAACTAGTTCTGGGAGAATTTTCATGCTCCTGTGGACTATGCTCAGCTTCTATCGATGGGGACTTTTAGTATATTGTTCGAGGAGTCGTTCCCCTGATATTGGTGAAAATATATCTTTGTCAGGAATATTTCGTACGGGCGGCCTCTCTTTTGTCTACCTATACTGGACTATTTATAGTAGATTTCTCGAAGATTTTATTAATTTTTTGTTGTAAATTGTAAATTTATTAATGCATTATACGAAGGAAATGATTATTAATTTTGCTATCGAAAGAATTTAATTTGATTTTTTTTTTTCCTGTTTGCTAATAGGTAAAAAATGCCATTTTATCGGACGAAATATATTGCCCTCCAGAAACGTCGGTGTTACTGGCGTCGTACGCTGTGCAAGCTCGTCACGGAGATTACAACAAAACCATTCACATACCTGGATTCTTGGCCAATGATCGTCTTCTGCCTCAGAGGTCAGTATTGGGTGATCGCTGAGCGATAGTAAATTTTTTCTCATTTTTTTTTTTTTTGGAGCTGAGTTTTCATCGAAACAAACAACTATAGCAGGAGGAATGATTGAGGGAGTGGGAACTCAGTATCTTCGAATGATGGAGTACTTATAATAAACTATTTACCACAGTATCGTAGAATGATTTAACGTGGAAAAATGTAAAATGTTTGATCGCTCTATATGGCTCTGCTCAGTACCATAATCATCGTTTCGATAAAAAAAAAAAAAACTTAAATTGAAGGTTAATCGATATTTGCTCCAAGAAATAGTAAAATGTGGAAATTTCTGGCTCTTCATCAAATGATTGAAATTGTTTGGAGTTTGTTATTTTCAGTCCATATCTTTTATGCTGAATTCAGTGGTATAATCACCATTTTGATTAGAAAAGTGTGAATTCGTTTTTAAACGACTTTTTTATTTTTTGTGAAAAGAAAAATGAAAGAGCATGGCTGCTTACTATGTTTTTTTTTTGTTTTGTATATATATATTTTTTTTTTGTTTGGAATGAAAAATATTAAATTTAATATTTCCCCTCTTACAGAGTCATGGATCAGCATAAGATGTCGCGCGAAGAATGGGAATCCAGCATAACGACTTGGTGGAACGAGCACAAAGGTATGCTGCGAGAAGACGCGATGTTGGAGTATTTGAAAATAGCTCAAGATTTGGAAATGTACGGCGTTAATTATTTCGAAATACGTAATAAAAAAGGCACCGAATTATGGCTGGGCGTTGACGCGCTCGGATTAAATATCTACGAAAAAGACGACAAGTAAGGAAATGTTGAAAACTATTATGTATAGATTCATCGTTATCGAATTAATTTAATAAAATTTTAATTTTGGTATTAAAGAAATTAAAATATTGAATTTAATTAAATTGATAATTTATAGTAATTTTAGTAGTGATATTATATTTTTATTTTATTATTAAAATAAAAATAAATTTTACATTTAATTTTATTTGAATATTTTATAATATTTTTTCAATTTATATAATTCAAATTTTTATTGGATTTATACTCAATTTCTATGAATTATTTAATGCGTTTAAAATTACATTTACATTTATTTAAATTTTTTTCGTTCAGGTTAACGCCTAAAATAGGATTCCCTTGGTCGGAAATCAGAAACATATCATTCAACGATCGTAAATTCATCATCAAACCGATAGACAAGAAAGCTCCAGATTTCGTATTTTTCGCGCCCCGTGTGCGCATCAATAAACGTATATTGGCTTTGTGTATGGGCAATCACGAGCTATACATGCGCAGAAGGAAACCGGATACTATCGACGTGCAACAAATGAAAGCTCAAGCTCGCGAAGAGAAGATAGCCAAACAACAACAACGGTATGTGGAGTTCGTTTACGTTTAAATTGAAAGTCGTGGGCGAGTTTTTATCGGTCGTGATTTTTTGTATTGCGCAGCGAAAAATTACAATTGGAAATCGCGGCTCGCGAAAAAGCCGAGAAGAAACACCAAGAGTACGAAGAACGACTGAAATCGATGCAGGCTGAGATGCTGAAACGTGAGCAAGAATTACAGGAAGCTCAAGTTAGCGGAAATTTTTTATTTGTTTATTTTCATGCGTTAGATATGAGAACTCGAATTTTACAGATTAAGAAAAAATTATTTTATGTTATTGAATACTTATTGAAATAAAAAAATCAAATTAAAGTGATAAAATTAAATACAATTCGAAAACTACACCTTGATCTAACCTAACCTAACGATAATATTGCAAATTTAGTCATTTCTTATTGAAGTGATTTTTTTATATATTGAAAAAAATATTACTTTTTCGAATTTTAACCTTTTTTTTTGTTGAATAATCATCTTGGATGAATTTTTTTTTTTTTTTAGATTTTTGAACAGATAACAAAAATTAGATCATCATTTTTTTAGAAATTGAAAATTTCCTAATTTTCTTGAAAATTTTTATCTTATTTTGGCACGTTTAAAAATTAATTAGGGGTCTGATATTTCTATAATATCTTTTTGAGAACATTTAGTAACTATAGTGACCTTCACTTTTTGGGGAGGAGACGTAATTCAGCCTATCTTAGTATGTATATTGTGGTTCACTCAGATGTTGAGAGGAGGGGAGAAAAGGGACAAATAGCACCAAATTATCGTTTTTAGACTCATATAAAAGAGTTAGTCGAGAATACCAACATATTTGAATTCGAGCCTTTTAAGTTCATGTGGAGAGAAATTGAAGCAAAAAACAGCTTTTTGAGGAAGTTTTGACTAAGCATGACCTTTCAAATTTGGATCGAAATTAATCCAAAATGGCGTATGACCAAAATTTGAGGAAGGCTTGAGGAGCTTCAAATGGCTCTAGTTTGATGAATGCGGATTTACATGATCTTTAGTGGAGAGAAGTATGCTGTATGCCATTTTCACGCGTGATTTTGGAGGGGAAGAGGAGGAAGGGCTATGGTACTCGAAATGTGGTGGGCTTAACGAAAAATCTAAAATTTCTCAATTATGGTCTCATACGACTAAATGAGCCCAGATGAGTGTCAAATTCAAATTTTAGCTCCCCAAGTGAATTTGGAGGGGTGAGGGGGGGTGGAGAATTGTTAAAAAGAGCTTGTAAGAGGGGAAATCGAGTAAGGAAATTCCATAAATCGTCTTCACCTCTTCACCAAATGTAATTGGGAAGCTGAAATATTGCTTGTGGAATTTATATAGGATTAGTACAACTTTGACCCTCGAATTTTCGTCGAAATGGATCCAAAGAGCGAATCGTCAAATTTGAGGAAAGTTTGAGTCATTTCCAAAGACCGAAATTTCGGGGATTTTGGAAGAGATGAGGTCGAGTTTTCAGAACCAATGGTCTGTGTACTCGGAAGAGTTTAATCGCATTATTCTAAAATTTTTAGACAAGTACTAATTAAAAATTCAACTTTAGTATTGTGGTGTGGCTGACTACATATTTTTTATTTAATTTTTTTCAAACATGTATGGCAACAAATGTTTGAAAATTATTTCATTCGATTTTCGAAAATACGATTTTCGTATCAATTTATTTATTTTCTATTATCAAGAGACGTATTCTAAATTTATCGAATTTGTCTCATTTTCCTAAAATATATTATTACATTTGGTAATAAGAAAACGAGCATTTTAAACTAAATTATTTGGCCACTTACAGGACATCATCCGTCGCTTGGAGGACCAACTGAAACAACTGCAGTCGGCCAAAGACGAATTGGAAGCGCGTCAAAACGAACTGCAACTGATGATGGAACGTTTAGAAGAATCAAAAAATATGGAAGCCGCCGAACGCGCCAAACTAGAAGAAGAAATCCGCGACAAACAAAACGAGGTGGAACGTATCAGATCGGAAGTGGAAATTAAAGACCAAGAGACGCGTAGATTACAGGTAAACGAAGACTCGGCTCGTCTCACTCCGTAGAGTGGCTTCTTGATTAACACCTCCATGTGTGTTGGTACAGGACGAAGTGGAAGCCGCTCGTCAAAAACAAGAAGAAGTTAAGGCCGCTCTTTTAGCCGCCACTTCCACTCCACAACATCATCACGTCGAAGAGAACGAGAATTGCGACGAAAACGACGAAATGGTTAATGGTCACGTGTCGCGCGACTTGCAGACTGATTTAAGTATCGTCGATCCGGTCGAAGAACGTAGAACGTTGGCTGAACGTAACGAACGCTTACAAGATCAACTTCAGGTAATTAAAGAGAGCTGGACTTTTAGCCGAGTTTTCACTAAAAACCATAGCTATTTGCCTACCTGAATGGAAAGGAAGGATTGGGTTAGAATGGGGGTCTTCGTATCTTGGTGTTTCACGATCAAATCGTTTGTAAACTGATGAGAAATATCCAACTTTTTGGTGTATATACGTGTATACCGTGCGAACCATCCAACCCAGAGCGTGAAAGCGTTAATTCCCCTCTCTGGTGAATAAATATCGTGAGTAGATGTTGGTAACACTGATTCGTAGCGAAGACCAGTGAGCCAAAACAAACAGAAAAATCAGCTTTGATTTGACATTCACTCTTTGCTCTTTACTATGAATAAATGTTATCAACATCTAATCACAATCACACTTTCATGCACTACCATATCCAAATTTCACAATTTCAAGCGTGGTTCGAGCAAAAAACGCATTTTTGAAGAAGTTTTGAGTCATGAAATTTCTTGAATTTTGCATATCTCTCACCTAATCAACCTGAAAATGACTAACTTCGTGTGTGAAATTAATTTAGCACTAAAATGCGACTCTTTGAATTGAAGTCAAAGTGGATTCAAAATGGCGTATTTTCAGAATTTGAGGAGAGCTTAAGGGGCCTCAAAAAACTCAAAATGTGATTTATATGGACTTATATGATTATTAGTCATGGACCGTCTACTATATCGCGAATTGACCTCCATACATGATGTTGGAATAGAAGAGGAGGGGTTATCGACCTCAAAATGGGGTAGGGTAACTGAGAAGTCGAAAGTTTTTTGTTCCATATCATTGTGATGAAATGAGCCTAAATGACTAACCTATTCTGGTTTCAATTTCCCTAGTGAAATCGCAGACGAGTTGGAGGAAAAACAGCTTTTGGTGGGGAAATCACTATGGAAAATTTATTGAAATTTATCTCATCATCAAATGAATCTAGCGAGGTCAAACTTTGTATGTGGAGTTAATCTGGACCTAGAATACGACCCGTTGAATTTATGTCGAAATGGATCTAAAATAGCGGATTATCAAAATTTGAGGAGGGCTTGAGGAGCCTCAAATAACCTGAAATGTGATTAATGTGAGCTCGTACTTTAACAGTGATGTTGAAGAGGGAGGGGCTATCGATCTTGAGTTTGAGAAAGAGGAGGAGGGGGGACATGAAGGTTCCAAAATTTGTTTTGTGGCATCATATAATAAAAATGAGCCCAGTCGACACCTATTCTGATTCCATCTTCTCAACTGAATGTAGAAGGGTCTCAGAGCAAAAAACGGCTTTTGGATGGGAAATTAGCTCAGGAAATTTCACGAATCTTCCATATTCCCCCCCACCAAATCGACGTAGAGAATTCAAATTTTACACGTTGAATTATTTGATGTCTAGAATATGTTTTTTTGAATTCGGTTCGAATTAGATCGGAAATGGCGGATTGTTAAAAATTGAAGAGAGCATGAGGAGCCTCAAATAACAAAAAGTGCGAGTTATATGGAATTATATTATTATTGGTGATGAACCGGTAATTATATTCCGGATCAACTTTCACAAATATTGTTGGAGGGGAGAAAAGAAGAGGTTATTGATTTCAAAATATGATGGGTGAAAAATGTTATTCTTGTATCACCGAATAAAATGAACTCGAATGAATTATGTATTCTAATTTTAGCTTGTGTTACAGCGAGAAACAGCTTTTGGAGGGGAAACTATCTTGGGAAATTTCATAAATCTTTCATATTTCTTTACCAAATCGACCTATAGAGGTCATATTTTGTACGTAGGATTATAGGTTTAGTTGATGACTAGAATATGAACTCTTGAATTTAGATCAGAACAGATCTAAAATTGCGAATCGTTAAAATTTGAGGATAACTCGAAGGTACACACAATAATTATTGTGGACAAGAAATACTACGCATTCTAAATTCAACTTCTCAACTGGTTTTGGAAGAGATATGATGGGGGTTTTAAGACTTGGTATTGGTGTGGCCTGTTCCTAGGTCTGTATAGACGAAAGGGCAGCGTATTATTTGCTAACCCGAGCGACCCGCAACTAAAAATTCAGCTCCGGTATTACGGCGTGGATGTTTACGATTTTTTTTCTCGAACTCGTCGTACGTTAAGTAAGACCGCTTCGAGATGGTTTTTTCCCCTCATTAGCGGTAATTAAAAATATTTTGCGTAATCGTTATTTCAGCTCGTTGGGTTTTTGTAATCCGCGAATAAACCGATCGCGTGTATAATGGTCGTTAAAATAGCCACCGATTATGTACTTAATGCGATTACAATACGCTTGTATGCATTTCAGATGTTGAAACAAGATTTAGCGCAGTCGCGAGACGAAACGAAGGAGACGACTTTGGATAAAATTCATCGAGAAAACGTACGCCAAGGACGCGACAAATACAAAACGTTAAGGGAAATTCGTAAAGGCAATACAAAACGACGAGTCGATCAATTCGAAAATATGTGATCGGTCCGCAGAGTATTTACAGACACAAACTGCTGTTACCTTTTAACACTGTTTTATTCCATTTTAGCCCGTTGTGTATCGTGTTTTATTCAATTTTATTTATTATTATTTCTTTTTCTTTCCTTTTTTTTTTTTTTCAAAGTGTATAATTACTAGCCGTTTAATGTATAAGGAATACTTTACAGTGGTATGGCGATGCACGCGTGCGTCGCGTATTTTGTACGGTTTTTTCTTATCTGTTCATCGAACAATGCAGATATATTTTTCTATTTTTGTCCTTTTTCTTTTATTTAATTTTAATGAATTTTTTTTTGTTAATTCGATATTTCGTCGATTTTTATATTCCATTTCTATTTTAAATTATTTTACAAATCTGCCCATCTACGATGTTATCGGTTAACGTGTAGTATTTTTATTTCTTACGACGACAATATTTTCTTTCTTTATTTATTTCTTTATTTTATTTTTTTTTTTTGTAAATTATTCTCTATTTCAAAGTAAAATTCGTACTTTCACAATCAACGTTGAAATTTGGAAATTATAAGTTTTTCCAATTAAATTATTGTTCTTAGTGACGTTGTGTTGGTTGATCGCGATACATGTAATGGAAGTGAAGTCGAACATTTTTATCTGAAGGGGAAATTTGATACGAATGCAGAAATTTTTTTATACTTTACACGAGTTTCTAATTTTTTACGTCATAAGAAAATGAAATGTTTACGTAGAAACACGTTTATTGATGAAATATATGAATTAACTTGGTTGAAATTCATTCATACAAATGGTTTGGTTTTTTTTTTCAACGGAATAAAAAACTTACAATGAAGTATAAATACGTTGTAACGTTGAATTTTTCAACAATGAATTTCTATTTACGTCGACTTGAAGCAAAAACATAAGCAATGATATTTATCGGAAATCGAACGCTCGTAATGTTTCAAGACTTGAATACCTTCGATATATAGAATATACATATTTTTTACTAATTTTATCTGTATTATATTTCGGTTCATGAAGTTTGGTCAAGAGATTTGTGTAATACATCGATGTTAGTGAAAAATATTCAACTATTTACTAAACAAAAGGAATGAGTAGGTGGGTAGGTAGGTAGTTGGTAGATTTTTCGAAGTGTCCGAAAAAATCAAGATTGGTGTTTTCGACTAATTCGAGGTCGCTAATTCCGAATTTAACGTTTTTTGGCGGTTCCTTAGTCTTCGTAGAACCCTAGTTTGGACTACAAAAACGTCGTTTTGAAAGAGAGGAGAGCGTGATCACAAAAAAATTACATGAGATTCGGAATTTTCGACATTGAATTAGGCGGAACGAGTGCTTCTCTCGATGCTTTTGAAAATTACTAAATTTCGAGAGATCTATGAAGTTATACAGGCAGGGGCGTAACTAAGGGGGGATGGGAGGAGCTTCACCCCCAGGTGTTTTGAAAAGTTGGGAAATTTATAATCGTTCAACGCTGAAATTGGGAACTTGAACTTCCTTTGGGAAAATAAGAACTCGAATAAATTCGAACTGATGCCAACTTATATCATGTATAGCGCACAACCAGAGACATAGCCCCCTTGGCTTTTGGAAAGTTGGTAAATTTGGAGTTTTAGCGTAAAGTTGGTAAACTTGACCACTTGCGCAGTATTATTACAGCTGTTTTTAAATTTTTTGAAGTTTGAAGACTGAAAAAAAAAAAGTCAACAGTTGGTAAAATTTCATGGTATTAGTTGGCAATTTTTGGTTTTCTCCCCTCCTGAAGAATGTCCTCGGTACGCCCCTGTATACAGGGTATTCATCTGTTTCGGATACACTAGCTGTTAACCACAAACGCAACAACTCAAGTTACATGCGTTTGTGATCTGTCTGCCTCAAAATTTGAAGGGGATGAGATAGGCAATGTTGAAAAAAAATAAAAAGTTATTCAATTTCGAAAATTTGTATCTCGTGAACTACGAATGGTAGGAACGTGGAATTCTTGTCTAAATGTGACGAATACATTTTAGTTTTATTGAAAAAAAAGCGGAATCTAGGAGACATACGTATAATTATGTATTAGATAAATACAAAAAAAAAATAAAAAAAGAATCGGTAAATTCTTCAATTTTTTGTGAATAACTTTTAATACCGTGTTATTACAGTTTAAAAAAAAAATCTAAATAATGAATGTATCTTCGGCAAAATATAATTGGGAACTCTTCTCAAATAGATTAGATATTGAGAAAATAAAACAAATTGGAAAAACTATTTCTTTTTTAGATGTATTAGTATGCTTCATATTTTGACACGAACTCCACATTTCTTCATTTTATGGTTAACGAGATATAAATTTTCAAAGTTGAATAATTTTTCAATCCATTTTTTTTTTTCAACACGACATATCTCAGCTCCTTGAAATTTTTCGACAGGCAGACCACCATGCGTACATGTAACTTGGGTTGCTGCGTTTGTGGGCTGCAGCTGGTGCGCCCGGAACAGAACACCCTGCATATTGCCTCTTCATTTTTGGAGTAAGACATTTTTTTGCCGAATTAGATCTTTGCACCCGAGAAATACCTTTTCGCACACTGTTTCTTTTAAAGATGCGTTTCTGGAAGACATGTCGAATTTTTTTTCAATATGTCATTTTTAAAGGTTAAGAATCGGTGACTGATGAAATCTTATGATATATTCTAAATGTGCATTCTCTACTCAGTATAAATCGATATCACACGATATTAATTCTTACTTAATGCATGTGTAATGAATAGCTTTCGCCTCATATAGAGTGATATGCTACCTCACTAACACGTTTCGAAAATATAAAAAATTATTCTAAAATGCACAAAACTCAGAATCATGATTAAGGTATCGATAATTAGGTCGTGGATTTTTCAAAATTTCGATACTTCCAAAAAAATCAAGATAAGTATCGTTGTCAAATAATTCGAGGTCGCTTCCCACTCCTCCCTGGAAATTGGAGATTTTTTTCAATAAAAATGAAGATTCGGAGGGATGGAGGGAAGAGAAAAAATATCATGATGACCGGAATCAGCAACTTCGAATTAGTCAAAAGGACACTTATATCGATTTTTTTGGAATCGTCTAAATTTCGAAAAATCCATGAAGTAGTAGGCTTCTTCTTTTTTTGAAGAAAAAAATGTCTGATTTGTCGTGCATTGTGGAAATAGGGATTTCTATAATCAGTTATGCAATAGGATGCGTTTCTGCTGAGATATATCCCATTCAATTTGAAATTACTCCTCTGAGTAGCTGTGAAGGGGCTAGCTAAAAATTATATTCGATATCAATGACCTTAAGTCAGTTCAGATGACCTGTGAAACCGTTACATAGTTCGAAAAAAATGCTCATATTTCACAATCTCTACCTCTTTAACAAGTATGGTAGGCAGATCATCATACTCGAGTGTCACATCAGTGACACTACATGCGACATTAAGCTCATATTGAGGTAAAACACGATGTATCAATCTCTGCCACTTATACAATTTGTGATACATCCTTCATTGAAATAATTTGCTCATTAATCACATTTATCAAGTGTAAGAATCAGATAATTTCACCAACTCATTTACTTACCCATATATGAAAATTGTATAAGCAGGTACCCAATACCTAGCCATCAACTTGATAGTTTACGAAGATGGGAGAATGGAACAAAATCAGAGATAATGTATAGACTTTATGTAAAAACACATTTATTGATAAAATATATAAATTAACTTGGTTGAAACCCATCCATATGAATGGCTGAATTCATTTCAATTTAAACAAAGAAAATAAAAACAAACAACATAATATACAGATTAACTCAATTCATGAAATCTGCTGGCGGTAAATATCGCATCAAAATATTCGAGCTTAGCTGGACATTAATACTAAAATATTGCCAAAATATACCCGAGTTTTAACATAAGTGACAAAAATGTTCACTTTTCAGCAAGTTGTTCACGACATTGAAATTATTAATAACCAACTATTCAGTACTCGATAAGAAAATTCATCATAAATATATCACGAAATGGTTTACTTAAAAGTACGAAAAACAGTAAGTGTGAAAGCAATTAAGGCCACAGCTGTGTGGAATATTTTACGAACGGTATCATCTCTCCTTACCAAAATAACCGGTGATCCTGAGTACGAGTCCATTTTGGTTCCGAGTAAATTTACATAAAGAGTTTCGGGAGAAAATTCGCTGGCATTCAATTTTTCTAAGCTTTTAGTTACTTGGTATTTGCAGCAAGGATCGAATTGCCAAGAGATCATATACAACCCAGCACAAAACACGCTAGCGACGGTTAATGGAATGCAAATGGTGCAGTGATTCCGGTAAAACGCAACATCTATGGGATAGAAATAATATCAAATAAGCTATTATGTGAGATTTAATTGTGTTTTAAACATTAACACGAATTACGAACTAATGCAAATGGACGATAATCCGGAGAAAACAGCAGTTCTGTGTAAACAATTTCCAACTTTGATCCAACGAGCAGTTTCTTCACCTAATCGCGTGGGTTCGATGATTATTATATCACAACAATTTTCTAAGGCTTTTTCTAATTCAAATTCGAATATTTCTGGCGAATTGTCACCGTCATAAACTTCTTTTATGATTGCAGTGGTGGGATTTGTAGGCATAGTTTTCCTACGAACAATAACACGTCGTAAATAATTCGTATTCGTGAATGATAACAATCTCTGGTACTGAGATTAATTAATATAGATACCTATGATATCAAAACTTGAAATTTCATTACAGTCTAGTGTTTTAGTACACTTACTTTTTTCTGAAAAGTAAACAAAAATCAGGATTTAGAAATGATTTTATAATTATAGTACCAAAATTTGGTGGTAATTTTTCTACAAATTCGTATAACAACTACATCGATACGAAATCTTTACATAAATAAGCAAAAAAAACTTGAAAAATAATGCAACACATTACTTCATTTTACTGATTACTCACTCTGAAAATCTGGTCTTGTTTGTTTACGCTTGCGAAATTCCAAAGTGTCGATTATTTTATTCACTCTTTCAATAAACCACGAAGCAAATAGATGTAAAAAAGATACCAATTAGAGTGATTTACGATTTAAATTAAATTCTCTAATAAATAAAATTCGCACGTCGAGTCTTGTAATTGAGTACGACGGTACGTTATCATTCGGGAAATGATAAAGTTTTTGTTTGTTTGTTTGCGACTTTCGGGGTGCTTTTTTATTGGCAGGGAAGGAGGGGGTGAGAACCAATTCATGAATTTCTGATTGGCCGATGAGTAAGTTTGATTTTCCATTTTTTTTTTCAGTTCGATATAATTATTTGAATTTCCTAAAATTGAAAAATGTATATAATTAGAAATAAACAATTAATTACAATAAAAATGAAATAAATACATGTATTTTTTCTTGGTAACGATTGCTCATGCTAAGAAATGAATTAGAAACACAAAATATTATTGAAATACGATTACAAAAAGTGAACGATGATAATAAATAATACTTATAAAATAAATATATACACTTGATAATTTCTACAAACAATATGGTAGTGATCTATACATAGCCAACTTCTTTCAAAGGCTGCTCGAAGTATTCCTTCAATAATTGCGACTTTTTCTTCAGCAATCCAAATCCAACACAATCTTCGGCTCGAATACATAGCAAAAACTCCGACATTTTTCTGATTAAAAGTTTTCCACCCTGAAAAAATTATACGAGAACAGAAAATACAGATGTTACTATTTCCAAGAAGTTAATTATGAATTTATCACTTCCATACGAATAGTATTACATACAGTGCATTGAATTAAAACGTAATCTAAATAATCTTCATTCAAAGCGGCTTCGCCGGATGTCTGAATCATTAACCACATATTGTTAGTGATTGCACTAATGACATCGGTGAATTTCTTTTCGTCATTTCCACTGTAAGCTAATACCTCTCCTGCGTTGCTTAAAATTCTGTAAAAATCAAATAGAATTTCCTTCATAATTTCAGCAAATGAAAGAATGAAGAAAAGAACCCTTGGAGTACTTACACAGTATCCTCGATTCCCTCAGTAATGGTGATTTTATTCAAAATACTGATCCAAATTTTGGTGTTTAACATGGGTAAAGACATATTTAAAGTATGACTGAATCGGATCAGATGGCGTGAATGGAATTTAGGCGATCGTCATCGAACTACAACAAAATTCATTAAAGAATATAATAATATGATAAATTCCATTTCATCTTTCTTACCATTCTGAAGATAGAACGCGTTTTTTCAGAATGCATTTTGCGCACAACAAATTTACAAAATGAAACAGAGTCGAGCAACGCACTTGGGAGTTGGGAAACCGTAATGAAATAATTTATGAATTTTGATTAATGACCGTCAAAAATGAATGTATGAACATTCAATACGTTAATGGCCATCTACATTAAAAAATAACATATCAATGTTAAGGGATCTCCAGCTCCAGTAGGGTGAAACTTCGCCCATAAATCCATAATAAACGTTTCTATCAACAGCACTGGTTTGCATCTCTGTTTGCTTTGCTCGGTTTTTGTGTTTTCCGGTGTTTTCAAAGAAATTATCAAAATTTTATGAGTTTTTGGCTTTCAACTGTTGGCATTTTATGTATATTTCGAGAGGTCGAAATCTTTTCAAGGATATCATAAATGACTACTGCGCTCAATTTGTATAACTCCGCTATTTTCGAAATGCTCTCTGATTGGCTACTCTTTCCGAAATTGGTTATCAGCCAACTTTTCATTCGCTAACAACGAACTACAATTTCTTTGTTCATGCAATTTTCAGCTGTGACAGTCATATCGTTGGTGGTTGCTTTTTTGATCGCCCAATCTGATTAGCTCATCTCTAGTTGTACCGTATCGTTGGTAATGGTGTATGCCGGTATAATTGCTTCTAGATTTGGTCTAGTTGTAACTGAAAGTGCTTTGCAAGTTAATAAATTTAAATATTTTGATTGCATTCGTAAAGCTTCAAAAATGTCTGCGTTACCAAGAGTTTTCTTCGATATGACCGCTGATGATCAACCAGTCGGTAGAATTGTAATGGAAGTGAGTTATTTTATTCCATGAATTTGTGCATGCATGCGGTAATTTCCCGGTAGCGTGTTTTTGTTAAAAATATTGGACCTATTGTAATAAGTGTTTTACTTCAGTTATTCCCTGAATTATTGCCCTATATCTGCATGATATGTGTCTGATTCCTTTTTTATTTGTCTGTAAGTTTTTATTTTCACTCAACTTCGAATAAAAGCTCATTGTATTGGTGATAATCACCAGTGGAGAAGTATATCGTGATATCGTGACATGCATTCCCCTTTGAAAATTCTATAAAAAGTGAAAGCAGATAACTTGTTGCTAATGCTTTTCATTTCTTCACATTTTACTGTACTAGGAAAAACTTCGTCGTTAATTGCGAATTCATTGTTATTGACATGAGCGTGCGGTGAAACATTATTTACTTATTTTTTTACTCGACGAATGATACATAATGCTTTATCATTGTAACCTAATGTAATTTTTATTTCCTTTTCGTTTTCAACACCATTATTTTATATTAATAGCATTTTTTCAATATTTACAGTTAAGAAGCGACATCGTGCCTAAAACCGCCGAAAATTTCCGCGCTCTTTGCACTGGCGAAAAAGGTTTTGGATACAGAGGTAGCATTTTCCACAGAGTGATCCCTAATTTTATGTGCCAAGGTGGTGACTTCACGAATCACAATGGCACTGGTGGCAAATCAATTTATGGAAACAAATTTGAAGACGAAAATTTCACCTTGAAACACACCGGACCTGGTAAAAAAATATCTTCATTTCATCTTGAAATATTTCATTCGAGAGATTTATATTTCGTGTAATTTCATAGGTATCTTATCGATGGCTAATGCCGGACCTAATACCAATGGCAGTCAGTTTTTCATTACCACCGTCAAAACGACTTGGTTAGATGGCAAACACGTTGTATTCGGTGCTGTAATCGAAGGCATGGATGTTGTTAAGAAACTCGAATCGTATGGTAGTCAAAGCGGCAAAACATCCAAAAAAATTGTGGTACAAAACAGTGGACAGTTATAAAATTATTTTTCCACTTAAAATTCCAGCTATATTCGTGTAATTCCATCGATTTTATTCAATCAGTATTTTTCATAAGGGAAGGCATATAACAGCTCATGATTCATCTGCCAAGCTTGATAAATTATGTTTCGTCGAATTATAGATACTTATCACTGTTTTCAAAGAACCAACTTGTTACATCTCTTTTAGTATCACACATGATCAAATATATTCTGAAGTTGTACTTCTGACACTGTTTAATAAGTAATAGTCGGTAAATGTGTGTTGTATGTTTAATTGTTACATTTAGTAAATAAAAAATTGATATTCAAAGATGTAAAATGCTTCCGGATGAAACATATTTTATTGAAGTTGTAATTAATTCTGTAATTTACTTGATGAATATAACTGATGACGAAATTTAATTATAATGAAATAACACTCGAGAATTATCCTGTTTTTTAAATAAAATTTTCAGAAAAAAAAATGTATTTTTATTTCAGGGTGCTAGGTCACGAGGGAGGATGTAGGCCCGTGTAGCATATTTCTTTTTTTGTGCTGCAAATGGAGTTATTAAGGACTAATCGCGCGTTTTTTTTTTTTTTGTGAAATGAAGAATATGTGATTTAATTGATAAAGTTAAATAGAGGAAAATGATTTTTTCCGATTATTTTCTGAAGTAATGAAATCGAATTTTGTATGATAGTAAACTCATGTGATGCTGAGGGAATGAAAACTCGTAATTCTTTCTCGAGCTTCTGTTTCACATATATTATCAAATTTAAAATCTCGAATAAATGAAACTGCTTCGTATAGCCACAGAAGGCGTACAATTAAAATTTAAAAAAATCCAGCTTCTTAACGCCCTTGAGCAAAGTTCAAGGGACATTGAAAATTCAACTCATTTGAACTTGGAAGTTTTCGAGAAATATCGCAGATAACGTTAGTCAATGAAGCTAAACTTCGGAATTGAATTTTTAGGTTAAATTATGTACTATTTGTAACTTTTAATGACATAGTAATAATAGTAATATCAATTCTTAATCGTGGTATTCAATGGTAGGTAATTAGTATCAACGAAAACCGCTGCTGTTTCTGTTATTCTTAAAAAAGTACAAATTACCTATTAAATGAAATGAGTTGCCATATTCTTTTACGTAACTGAGGGAGATGAAGTAACTTTATGCCCATTTCGATGATTCAAATACTCATTTATCTCTCACGATTACGTAAAATATATTATTCAACAAGGAAGATAATGTACTATTCTGAGAAATTTGTGAGCTTTAAAAATGAAAACCTTGTGAAAAACTACCTACTAAAGCAATTTGTGAAAAAAGAAATACCAAGTAGTCTTGAACAATGTTACAAAAAGATAGTTGACTGCAAAATTTCAGCTCATTTTAATCAATAGTTTTGGAGAAAAAAGCTAAAAACCATCTTATGAACGATTTCAGCCTATAGATACTTTTTTTTCTCATATAATACAAATCATAATTACCAATGAATATTCTTACATCATTAAAAGTTTATAACTTTTTTTTCCAAAATTCGTTCAAAAAGCGAAATTAAAAGTTTTGGACATTACCTATATGTGTACTTATGCCTATTTATTTTTTCGATGCAACCTCCCACCTGTGGATGATACCGCCATTTTGAATTCGTTTAAAATTTCAACGAATTTTCAAATTGACGACAGTACGTGAACTTTGTTTATGTCTAGACGGGATTTTTCATTTTTCATGCAATTTTTCGAAACGTTAGTGATGAAAAACTCCCTCATTTCTTGGGTTAAATATCAAGTCATTAACATTATGCCGTGAACATCTCAAAATAGTGTTCGTACTTCGTAGTTATTTTTCGTTCGATTATCGTAACATTTCGCGCGAAGAAACTGGTGTTTAAAATGAAGGGCTTCAGGAATCAAACGAGATGAATGTGTTTAAAAACACGATGATATTTCCACGTAAGTATTTCAATTTCAGTTTAATTTAAATCATTAAATGGGAGATGAACGATTTGATAAATATATTGCATTAATGTGTTAAAAACACGTACATTTCCATTTTCCATCAATTTAATCTTATTGATAATGACTGAAAACTGATAAAGACATTACGGTTGGTATATTAGGTATAAACATTGAGAATTTCATATAAGTAATAGAATGAATAGGTTTTGCAAGTTCGCATTTACAACTCGATGAAAAAATTAACATTACTGTTGTAACTTGTAAGCTCCACACAAAAAATGCTAGACAGAGAAATATTGAAGCATTTAATAAGTAATTGTGTAAATTTCACAATCCTTCGTTATCGCTTTTTCTCGCATTCTCTTCGTTGATATTTTTAATTTCTTCCGATAAATCGTACATTTTCCATAATAAACTTTGTACGCGTATATCTGCACCGATTATGTCATTGAAGAAAAGTTGTTCAATTAAATTTTGACTGATGGATCGTAAAGTAGGCAGCATCAATAATAATCTTCCAAATCTCGTCGCAGACTGCTTGGTGTAATGATTACTTACGTAATAGCCCAGCACAAACTGAGCCTGATCTTGTAACATTTCAACTGGATGTACATCTTGTAAACCTGCTGTACCTGTGTAAAGAAATAAGTTAAAAAATCAATTCTTTTCAACAATCCTTTCATAAAATTGTACGTTTATGTACCAGGAGCAAAGAGCACTATAGCTTTTAAACATCCAAATTCGTTACTGTCCGGTGACAGTTGACGGAATCTTGTTAGTACTTCTCTGATTGTTTTTATTTCTTCGATACTTGACGTATTTTCAGTGGGGTTTTCATCGATATTTTTCGCTTCAAATGCTGATTTCGTTGTATCATTTGTATTAGAAGTTGCATTTTCGTTTTCTTGTTGCTCCAAGTTTAGTATATGAGCTAAATCCCAAGGTAAAGACCATTGAGCTAGATGTAGAAGAAATAGTTCTTTCCAAGACTCGCGTAATAAGAGCGCCTGTGCAAATGATTAGAGAATAGATCGTCGAGTTAAAAAGATTTATCAAGGAATGCTAAAAGTACGTGAATTATCTAACTTGATCTTTCTGCGAGAGGGTTTGAAATGGTTCTAAACACCGGACCCATTGGACTACCGAATACAATAACCTGGCTGTTGCTTCCTACAAATAGTTATTAAATTGATTAAAGTTTATTTACTTAATTTGAGTACCAGAAATGATCGATTTACCCACTCTTAAAATTTCCCACGAAGGTGTTAATATTGGAGGCTGAGAAGCTAATTGTTCCAATGATAACATATCTGCAGCAGGTGTAGCTGTACCATCTTCTAGTGGTTTTGTTGGTTTTATGCTATCTATAGATGAGAAAGATTGCCAGTATTTGGGGCCGAATGGTTTATTATCGTTAGTTGGGACTGGAATCATCGATGGTGAATTTTTGCTCGTTCTAGAATCGACTACGATATCGGTTTCTATTTTTCTAATTGTGGCTGTGAAAGATGAGCCCATTTCGGTAATATAAGGCATCGACCATTTATTCATTATTCTTTCGGTATTCGTTGTAGATTTGCCTTCGTCTTCCCAATATAATTCCTGTAAAACAAGCGAAACATTTCATTTCAAATATAATTCAAGTATCGTTCGGGTAATTATCAAATACGCATATGTGATGGAGAATGAATTTTATTAAAATGTAGATATGAGAAAGAATGAACATTGTTCAATATTAGGTGCTATTTGCCAAGGATGCCCTACTTCGCTCTGTTCCTCCTTTGTAGCTCGAGTATTCTGTAGTATCGATTGGGCTTTCAGTCATGCGAAGAAAATAAAATTCGTATTCATATGTACTGTCTGTCCAATATAGCTTGAGACTTTTTGACAGCGTAAAGTTAGGCAACAATTCATATATGGCTACTCAAAATGTGGATTGTATTACAAAGTAGGTAAATATGTTATTACCTATTAGCTCATCGAAGTTAGCAGGAAACATATTCACATAATTTTTTTGTGCTTTACTATTTCGACGATTCGATCAGCATTTTCAATTTGAACACATTTTGGGTAGTAATGAAATTGTGAAAATTGTCGCGCTTTTTGCCCAACTTTGCGCTGTCAAAAAGTCTCAAGCTATATTGGACAGACAGTATGTCCTTATTCAAAACCTGGACTTAGAATTCCACATCGATCTTATTGAACTACATAGTCATGATTTATGCTTCATGGAAACATTTTTATTATTTTCTAATTTTAGTGATTAACACAAATTTGGGTCAAAACAATTTCATTTTAATTTCTTGGTTCCAGTCCCGGTTCTAGTTTCAAAATTTTAGATCTCACATTGGTGCCGGGTTCCTTCTAGTTTCGCAGTCCTGGTTCTTTGCACAATGATGAAGATTATAAAAGACGTTTACAGAGGGGGGGGGGAGATTATGTACCTACTACAAATATAACATTTTACAAAAAGTTGTTCATTGTTGAATAAATCGGATTTAAGGAAATAATATTGTAAAAGTGATTCTATTTTGCACCAGATGAAGATAGTCCCGAACTCCTGAATCGTATGAAATTGCAAGGTAAATTTAAACATTTTTTTAGATGAAAAAAAGAGTACCTGCTACATTCTTCCTAATTTGTGAAGGGAGAAGTCGGCAGAGCGAGAAGGGGGTTTCCATTTCAACTTTTTCGTACATATATGCGCGTAGGGCCAACAGGTATGGATGAAAATTGCTGAAAATTTGATGAGAGATGTGCAAAAATACTTTTTTGTTTTTTCAGTTCATCTCAAAAATAAATGAAGGTTTATTCAAAATTTCAGAGGGGTTAAAGAGAGGGTACCAATAATTCAAAATTGTCATTCTTGGTCTCATATAAAGAGTGAATCAAGGATATTATCCTACTCGAATTTCAGCCTTTCTAATGCGTTTGGAGAGGAGTAAAAGCAAATAATGTTTTTTAAGGAAGTCTTGAGTTATTAAATTTCTTGAATCTCCTATATTTCTACACTAAATCACCCTGAAAGGATCAAACTTTGTATGTGCAGTTAGTTGAAAACCAAAATATAATCTCTTGCAGTACCGTAACTTGACATTCCTTCTGGGGGGAGACAGAAATCATAGTACAAAAATTTTTTTTATCAATTATTTACATAAGATCACAAAATAAGGTCTGTTTTGCGCTCTTTAGATGCTGCAAAAACTTTTGCTTTATCAACAATAGATGGACAACCGGCCAACAGGGCATTGTGAGGGAAGAGGTAAGTATAAAATCCTTCAGATACGGAAAATAAAAAACTCGAATAGTCGATCTCGATACCAGTTGAGATCACAAATACTTTCCAACTTGAAATAAAAAATTAATTTTCGAAGGGTCTCTGCCCTCACCACCCGTATTTACACCACTAATCTCTTGAATGTGAGCCATGATGAATTCAAAATAGCGGATGGCTAAAATTTAAAGAAGGTTTTAGGAGTTTTAAATGACTCACATTTGATAAAAAATGTGGATTTATATGATTACTGGTAATGAGAAGTATGCTGCATGCCAATTTTATCGTCTTATGTGATTTTGGAGGGGAGAAGGAGTCGTTATTACATTCAAAATGTGGTGAGGGTAAACGAAAGGTGGAAAATTTTTGATGTCAGATGATAAAGTGAGCCCAAGAGCCCAAGTGACTTGAGCGTTTCAATTTTAGCCCTCTAAGTTGACGTGGAGAGGAGTTGGAGCAACAAACAGATTTTAGAGGGGAAATCTTAACCTGAAAATATCAAAATTTGTATACCTACAAAAAAAAACCGATGCTTAAATTTGGATATCGCCCAATGTAATTCTTATTTTTTAGTTTCTCCTTAAGCAGAGAAAATTTTTACCATCATGTGTTGAAGTGTTAAATCTTATTATCTTATTGAAACAGTTAAAATATCTAAATGAAGCATAGAAAGACAAACACGTATGAAAACTATAGATACCTTCGAATTCCTTACTTGGCAATTTTCTGACGTAATCAGAAATTCCAAAAAAGGAGATGCGCAGTACGAAGGCGGTGGTGGAATTGGTAACTCAGTAAAACCATCTTTAGGAGGCATTGCCAAAGGCGCCAATGCCTTTTGATTTTCACTAAGCGATTGATAACAATCGCTTTCGCACAGTACACGACCATTTTCATTATCCGAGCTACTTTCGCTATTTGCCGAAGAGCTGGCAGTACACAAAACTCTATTCAGTTGCTGTTGATGATGATGGTGATGATGATAATGGTGGTAATGATGGTAATCGTGATGATGGTGATGGTGATGATGATGGTGGTGGAAGTAACAACCGTAAAGTTGTTGATAACAGTTCAACGCGCTTGGGAAACAGTCCAGAGATCGCAACGAAATACTTTTTTCCGTATTCTCACAAGTTCTACCTAGTCGTTGTATTTGGTGTTGTTTCGGAGAACACGTTGATGAAACGTCTATCAACGAAGGAGATGGTGTTGATGGTGGAGCTGGTGGAGAGACTATGGGTACTGGAGGAGATGTAGAAATTGGAGATCCTTTGGAAATCTTTGGCGAAAGTGGCGAACCTGGTGGAGTTCGTGGATCACGTGTACTTTCTATACTACCGTAGACCTGATGAAAATTATGAAACGTGTAAGAAGATACAGTGGATACTTCGGTCGTTGATATGGATACTGGAAGAGTTTTCGATATCAATGGTTGTGCCGTATCTTTAGAAAATCGTTGTTGTGGTTGCTGCGGCAATTGACGGCTGGATTGATGGAGTTTCGGTTTTCGTGGTCCTCGTTCGTGTTGCACAGCTGAAAATATGCAAGTTTGTGAAAACCACATTGCCATTTCACTAATAATAGAAGATCATCCAGTTTGACGCGTGGATTACTTTACATACCATCTTTGTTCATTGATGACTGGAAGCATTTGTTTAGCCTGCATGCTCGACATTGGTTGCGATGGGTTTTATCGACTGGGCATCGGCCTTTCAGTTCACCTTGAGCTTTACAGGTATATACGCGATTCCGGTGAATGCTTCGTTTGAAAAATCCCGAACAGCCTATAAAAAAAAATTGGTTATTGATATTTTATCTCTTCAATTTTTTTCTAAATTTCCACTGTACAATGCTCTGTATTAGAAGTATAAGTCGACTTATCAGTTTTAATTAATTTTTAGATTTTTACATGTTTTAATTCCATAATTTTTTTTTTATTGTTATGTTGAAAAATGTAAAAAAATATTTAATTGATTTTTACTTTTTTTAGTACAATTTTTTTATTTCCCCTCCTCCTCCTACTAAGAAATATATAGCAACTTTCCAGCTTGTTTATGAATAACTAATTTTCTTACACATCGGTAGATGACGTGTAACTGGATTTTTTCCTTAAAAAAGAACGAAATAAATACATATTAACACGTGGAACTTTTTCAAGTTAAACCACCAAATTTTATACTTATTTCAGGCTTTTCTTACTTTACCTACCTGCTAGACACCATAGAAAAATTTTTTTAAATTGGAAATTAAATATATTAATATATATATTAATAAAATTAATTAATAAAATAAAAAAAATATATAATTCAAATAATATTAATAAAATGTCAATAAATATTAATTATTTTAATTTTTAAATTTAAATTATTTATTAAATTTAATTTAATAATTTTTCATATTAATATACAGAGCACTTTAGTTGATAACTGAACGAGTTTCTTCTAGTATCGATTGCCACGCCACATACAATTTTTGAAATGTTTATTTTTATTTTCACTCACCGTCGCAACTGTAAATTCCATAATGCTTTCCGGAACTTCGGTCTCCGCATACTTTACATGGAATATCAAGCAATCGATCTCCTACATGCAATGACAGAAAACTGAATTAATGCCTAGGCAAGGCTATATGCAGAAATAGGAAAATTTAGCGGTCCACCGAGAAATCTCATTTTTAACGATCCACTTAGCGTTGATCAGCTCATTCTTTCTCTCATTTTTCAAATTATGGATTTACGGAATTTCTTTTGTTTTTGTTTTTTATTTGTTTTGTTTTTTTAATCAAAGTTTAGAAATTAAAGTGGCCCAACTTTTACCTCATCCACCCAAACACATCGCAGTCTACTGAGATTTTCTGGGTGACTCATTTGCTGGATGCTGGCTTGTGCCTAGGCACTTATTTTTCGTTTATTGAATTGAATCGCCATTTTGAGGCGAATTAAAAATTAAAAATAGTCATTTTTCATATTTGCCTCTCACTAAATTTTGAAAGATTTTCGTCCACACCTGCGAAAAAAAAATGTATATAAAAAAAAATAAAAAGTTGGGCATTTGCCATATAATTACAAATGGTCTGAAACGCGAAGATGTGAAGATCCTCGCTCTCCAGTGACTCCTCCTTTCTAAATTGAGTAGGCTGTATTACCTACTGTTTTAAATAAAAAAATCGAGTGAAAAATCTAATTGGAATTATGAACAGTTTCCAAATCTAATATTTCATTCTCTAGGCTCCCGGTGCCTTCTCAAGAAACTGTCCTATTTGGAAATTTGTTCCTGTCCTTTTACCTCTCCATAGCTTTCATCATTGAATTTTATGCTTTGAAACGATCATATTATATCTTTAATTTTCCTTCAAATGTTTCATCTCACTAGTATTTTTGTTGTCTTAAGATTCTCCTTTTTACTTTCTATCTCGAGGAAACTTTATTTTAGGCCTAATTTTTATATATTAGAAAAATATTATCCTTGGAATACAATTCAACTGCATCAGTGGATTATACTTTGTGATCTTTAATAAAATACCGAAATCTAGTATAATAATGCTGTTTACTTGGGTTCAATTACGTCATCTATTTGAACACTCACATCATAGGTGTATACATACCTATATCACTTCATACGATAAGGTAATTAAAATTTAAGTAATTTTCCACTCTTATGTGTAAGAGTTCTCCATCATTAATGCTTGAATTTTTACCGAATTCTACATTAGCGATAAAATAACGTTACTGATAAGTTTTGTTTACATTGTATGTTCGAAGGTAAGTATATTACCTATGTGAGGTACCTATTATAAAATTGATAAATTACAATATCTATGGTGTTATTGCCATACCTGAACCCATATCCAATGTTTAGAGCGTTTCTGAATATCAGTATTACCAGAATCTTTCAACTAAATTCTATGAAAAAAAGAAATAGATAAATATTAAAATATCATCTGTCAATTTTGAATATGCTTTCATTACATTGATCTTGTTATTAAATGTTTGTAACATCCTAAAAGGTGAATTTGTGTTCTCTGTCAATAGGCTAATTTGAAAAAAATAATAAAGGCATATAAGTATACATTCCTCTAACATTCTTGCGTTTTGTTTTAAAATGATACCAGTTCAAACATGATGATAATGATTACATGTTTGATAGTTTGATACCATTTGTTTATTTGCCTACTTTAAATTTTTTATTCGTGTGTTCGGTTATCGAAAAAATAATAATACAGATAAAAAAGTTGATTGATAAACTTGGTTAAAGGTTATTGGAGATTAAGTTGACGCATGATTTTAATCAGTAAGATTTGTTTTGTTTTTTTTTTTATCTTATTTTTTGAAGTAACATTAGTTCAACTAAATTTTATTTTATTGTCCTAATTAAATGTTCGTGAGTTTGAAATTTAAAATTCAAGTCGAAATTAAGTGAAATTCTAGGTAAAATAATCTTAAAAAAAAAAAAAGGAGTGATAGCTGCATGAAAAATAAATGAAGTTAAGTGAAGATTTCCACCTTATTATGTACATAGAAATTATGCATTTTTATTAAGATTGACAAATTCGATATACATTAAATTCAACAATTTTTGCTTTCAAAAGTATGCTATAACAATTGTTTCAAAATATCTGATCATTTTCCATACATTCTTCGCTAAAGAAGATCAGTACTACCAATGAACTGTTTTACTTGATGGCAAAAGTGATGCAACATAAACAAAACTTCGAAGTAGAGAAGTTTGTTGGAAAACCCTGAAAAAAAAAACGACTGTGAAAGGATATCCTGAAGAGACCTTTTGACAAGTTGCAGATACTAATCAAGATAATAATATTGGTGTGGCTACACCTTCAGACTATATCTGGGGCAAGATACTATTAATGTGCTAGCAAACACAGTGGCAATTACTGCATACTTGAGTGATTCAAAGAATAACCAGACTAAGGAGCTGGGTGACTGTGCGCCGACAACTGATCTACTATTCAGAGTATAACATAATATTTTTGTAAATCAAGAACATTCTACTCGTAGGAAATAACAATACATTATAGAAGATATTTGGAGGACTCAAAGTTAAGATCAGGCTACTGGTTTCTAGGTAGGTAAAAAGATGAACATATAAGCTGATGTTGCTAAACTAGCAAAATTCTGAGTGGCGATAAAAGTACAAGGTTCAGGCTAAATATCTTTGTCCCTCGCTGTAGATTGAGACCACTCTGGATGATTGGACAAACGATTAGTATTGAGCATGGTGGAACGAGAAAGCTGAAATGAGGAAGGCAAAAAGTCGTTTTAAAATTCTAAGCAAAGCTCAAAATGGTTGTAGAAGTTCTAGTAGGCCATTGTAAGGTGAATATACATTTATATCTACAAGCAGTAGTGACAGATTTCAGCTGTAGATTACGTAAGACTGAAGTGGAGATAATAGATCATGTCCTCTAGTACTGCTTCTCCTCAGTAGAAAACAGGATTAAACATTTGTCCAAAATGAGGAAAGTTAGAGGCTCAAATGTAGAGTTTTTTTGGGCACTAATGGGTCTAATTAACTTCTTAGACTCCATAGAATATAATCTTGATGATGATAGTTGAGCAAGAGTCATAGAAGCTAACACTTCAAAAATGATCCCTCACTGACGCTACTCGACTCATATAACTGCGAAGTACTAATTATATCTGCTGGTGCTCCTATGCGGTCCCTGATACCGAGGTAATGATGAATTTTGGACACAATGGACTATAAATATAGCAGAAGCGTATAGATCTTGCACCACTTCATTGAATCTAAACCTTAGCTCACCCTTATCATAATTTGGTTATGTTTTTGAAGAAAGTATCCATCTTTATTTTTTCCAACCATCATTTCGAGATTTATGGGCTGATCTAATAGTTTATCTAATTGAATTTTAAAAGTTCAAAGGGTATTGATTATACTTTTAAGTAGATGAATTCAAAGAAATCAGACGATGCAAACTTTTTCAGCCTGAAGTATATGTACGCCTATTTTTGTAACGATATGCAACTTATCATACATATTTCTTCTGCCCAGTGACATGTTAATATTTTCAACTACTCTCATATATTTACGGCGCTGCATTTCAATGGCTCAGAAAGTAAGGGTTACATTAAATGTTTGAATTTTTTTACAAGTTGATTCTATTAGTTTTGCTTTTTTTTTAATTTTTTTTTTTAAACCCGTGTTCAAAAATATAAAGGTTCAAAAATGTAAGATTTTTAATTGAAACGAATACAATAGCATGCATCATAGATTAGCTCACTTTGCCCTGGCCACCAAAAAATTTCTTAAAAACTGATTGCTTCGCAATTAACCAGCGAATACATTCCAATTAATCAATCATATTATGATAGTTACAAGTTAGCAAAAAAATCTTCACAGTTTACAAAATGTAGCTGGTTGATTTTAAAATTCATAATTATCTAATATCTTATAATATACTAATAATGCAATAAAAATTGAAAATTTGTTGGGTGTCCTCTTGACTCAAAAGGTGGCAATAAATCGGGAATTTAGAGTTATTACAAAGTGAGCTGACCAGTGATACATATTATTTAATCCAACTCGTCTTAAACCTTGTTTTTTTTTTTTTTAGAATGCCCAATTGTACATTCACATATCACAAGCTGTTCACTAGGTTACTTCTGAAGTAATTTGATTACTTTATTCGCTTTCAGTTATTTTTCGTTTCTATTATTTTATACAGTTACTATTCGTTACTTTCTTCTTTTAATTTAATTATAAAATTGAATTATTTAGTATTTATGCAGTTTCAAGCGAAGAAAGTCGTATTTTAATTTTCTTTTATTTAACTTAATCTGATGAAAAAAAACAATTGGAAATCACCTGATATTGGTTGAAATCTGTTTCAAGCGAAAAAAAATTGCATTTTAATTATTCTTTAAATTGGACCTGCTAAAGAAGTTAATTGGCTTCCTTCTGATGTCTTGATCTTACTTGAAATCTGTTTCAAGTAAAGAAAATCGTACTTTAATTTATTTTATTTTACTTAAACCACTAAAAAAATGAGTTGATTTCTCCTGGTTGTACTAAATTCTTTCATTGCTAAAAAAAAAAAAAAACTTAAGAACTCAATCTTTTTAAAGTTATTTGATATCTTATGATTCCATCTCCGGTTTTGAAAATTTTATAAATTTTAATTCGATAATTGATGAGAGCATGAAGTGTAGAAGCTTCAAAAATTTCCCTCCCAGGCCTCAGAATTATGGTTGAAGAATTTTCAAAAATCTGTAAAAGTTTCATATTCCATGTCTAATTACCAAAAATTTGTGGAAGCTTGAAAGTTGGAGCAATTTAGAAAAAATTTGGAGTACTTCTCAAAAAATGTTTTAAACTACCACTTTGAGGGTTAAAATTAAGTTGATACCTGTCTTCAAAATATTGAGCAGTTCTGAAAAGTGCACGTGTATCATTCTTGATCTACGTTACCATAAAGTAAATATATTTTTTTGTTGAATTACTATCATCTTATTTGAATTATTGCAGGAG
Organism: Phenacoccus solenopsis; assembly: GCA_009761765.1. Classification (NCBI taxonomy): domain Eukaryota; kingdom Metazoa; phylum Arthropoda; class Insecta; order Hemiptera; family Pseudococcidae; genus Phenacoccus; species Phenacoccus solenopsis. The sequence goes on from CM019756.1 coordinate 10,592,156, forward strand.
TAACCTAAAGAGCTGAGAAAACTTGATTACTTTATGGTTACTTCTCCTTCCATGGCAATAACAACGATATTATGAGTAGCGTGTAATTGACATATTTTCATGCTCTTCATCCTTTGAAGGTTAAACTTATATTGGTAACTTAGTGCTCCTTATAGTGAAATTTCAAGCCTAATAAAGTTATTTTTCATTTTTATTTGATAAATAGGGATCTATGTATATCAGAAATAAGGAAACGATATCATTGGTATTCGGATATCTTTGTAATAGTAGATCCTTAATTTTTTTTTCTAATTTTTATCAATAAAGTATTTTCACTTTCATGTATACGATACTCACAATTTCATTAAATGGTTTCAAAATTACTAGTGCTGGATATTTTTTAGCTTATTCACATGTTCCATGTACTCAAAATCACATGTGGGGATAATTCAATTAGGTATGTACCGTTGGAAAAATAGCAGGTTAAAACAGACTAAGATATTGACGATGATAATGGTCACATGTTTAGTATAAATGAATTAACTAACTTTTAATTATAAGTAAGAGGGGAAAATTCCTTATCTATAATTGTCATATTAATTCACATTAAAACTTCGAGAAATAAAAATTTCTTTAGGTTTTCATTTAAACAACTTTCTACCTTTAGTATTTACGTTGTAGTTCTGGTTTAACTATTACAGCAATCTGCTGCAGGAATGGCATTTTACACGAAAAAAAACTTTTTGTACATTTACACGTCAAATAAGTGTAGAATATGTAGAATATGTAGAATAAATGTAGAATATGTAGAATATAGCTGAAAGCCAAAAAAAAAAACAGTTTTGGATTTTTTTGGAGCGAAATGAATGAATGATTGACTGAGTAATAAGTTTACTGATTGAAGTTCGAAAATGATTTTTATTTCCATTTTTTGAAAAATGACTAGAGAAAAGAGTGATTTATTCGAAGCGCTAGATTATCGTTTGGTAATATGTCAGAAAAAGTATACAGCACTCTGTTTATTGTGCAATAAACAGTTGGCCAACACAGCTGAAACAAGGTTGAAAACTCACTGGTAAGTAATCATAATTACATCAAAGTTCCATTTCATTTCATTTTACAATAAACGTATTTCATTTTTCATTTTTTAATCTAATTAGAAATAGGTGTCGATATTGATCTTTTTTTTTTTAAATTTTTTGTTTTATTTTTAGAAAATACGTGAAATTTTCATCTATAAAATAGAGTAAAGACTTATTCTAGATTTATTTTACATATTCTACGTATTCTACATATTCTACATTGCTAGGGCACTTATTCTACATGTGTAGAATAAGTGTATATTCTACATGTAAAGGTAAAATGTTATTCTACATGCCAACCCTGAATCTGCTATATTATTATTTTTTAGCGGATTTTACTTTTTAAGTAAGTCTGTTATTGCGTTTACTCTCGGGTTTTTAAAATTTTCGGTCTTTCATAATGACTTGAGTAAAATTTGACGTGTCAACTCGAAGTTTCGAGGAGTGATAAATTGAGTAGGCCTCCAAAATGATTAATTTTTTATGTACGTCAGACGTGAGATAGCATTAATGTAGCATGATCAGCAGAGAAATTTTTCAATAATCCCTCGACTTTGTTTGTCGGGATACTGCCTGCGGGCTGAAATGTAATCGTAACTCAGTTTATTTGCTTGAAAGTTTTTAAAACATTTTCTTAATTATTTGTAATTAAATGTGTAATCATGGACCAAGATAGTGTGCACCTGATCATACTTTTGTGTTCAGTCGAACAGGCCTAGGACCTTATGCTATTTATCGAATTTTCGATTCAACAAGGAAATGAATAAGTTCATTTACATGTCTGAAAACTAAAATGAATGAATAACTAATACAAAAAATAATCTAAAAATAATAATCAAATTGAAATCTTGAACAAATCACCATTATAAAAATATAGATAAAAAAGAATTACCTGTCATCAAAGGAAATACTGCATTCGAGATTCCTCGTTTAGCGAAACAACACCGAGATAATTTAACGAATAAATAAAGCACCCTTGAAATAAGTTTATTTTCGAGACATTAGACGAAAAACGCGGCACCCCTACGGCCACCAGCGACGAACAATGGTTATTCTTTAAAAAGCGGCGGAAAATTGAGAAAACACAATAATTGTTCTTACAAAAGAGCGCTACCTATTAGAATTGGCGCGCGGGAACGCCTTCGGAAAGGAGGTAGCCGTTGGCTAAATAATCGAGTTTGCATAACGCACACTCGTCATACCGAACCCCTAGTGGTTCTTTCGCTACCCTTCGTTACACCGCTGTCACCCTCGACGAAGCGAAAACGCTTCGTGTCAACCAACTACGTGCTAGCTCGACGAGGCGCCTCTCTCTTCAGGGTCGCCATTTCTTGGCAACCCACCGCAACCTTATGTCACGAATCTAGACCGCATTTAAGTTTACCTTTTTGCCATTCCATAGTTTCGGTATTAATATATTCATGTTGCCGAACCCGACTATAGCTTTTAAGAAAGACCTAGTGGTTACTTTTTCAGCGTCGTTTCGAAGCTTTTAAGGGATTCGTTTAGGGGTTTATGTAATCGATAAGGACGAACTTCGTATGACGTAGGATTGTGTGTTCTTCGCTCCATCAGTTTTTTCCTCTTCGTTGTTTAATAGGCTAAATGCGATCAAGGATATTAACTTGAAGATCGCAACAGGCGTCTTTCATGGTACACCCACAGTGACTCTCTTTGATGAAGCCTTTCAATTTCTTTCACCTATCAGAAGCTTGTTTCTTCTTCAGCTATCTTAAACGCTTTCATCATTATATCACCAGAATTTCTAATATCCACTAATATATTCCCATAGGTAACAACTAGTTTCTTCCCGCCATCACTTCTGGACATTCGAAAATCTTACAAATCTACATTCATGGACATTAACCCATCTTGGGCTATATTTCAGATAGGCAGAGTAAAAAGTTAATGACCCAAACATATGCTCATGAACATTTTGGAATTTACCAAAAATTTACGGCCTAGTTGTATTGATACTTTGGGAGCACCTGGAATTTACACCTAATCGTTTATATTTTGCTTTAAAATTCTAAAAGCAAAATTTGAGTCCACAACATGCAAGTGAGCCGCAAATTTCCTATTTATTGTATTATTTATTTTTGACAATGCCCATCCATGACATACTAAATGAAAAAACTACATAGGTATGTTATTTTTGGCATAATGGTTTAATTGACAATCTATGTCAAAACTGGCATAAATAGACAATTTTGTACCAGGAACTGACCCAGTGGCGGACATAGAATTTTACAAACCTACGCTTGCCCAAATTTAACGTTTAAATATTTGGCGTCATTAAAGTCTTAGTTAGGCACTCAAAAGAAAGTAGTTAAGTACCTAGTTAATTTAATATTTTATTGAAAATAACATAACGAAGAATAAAAAAAATTATAATAAAAATAAAGAAAAAACAATTTCAACTGCTCTATGATGCCATAAAAATTCATTTTCTTCATTAAGGAATTTTCAATGGCAACTTCACTCATTTTTTTTTCATACATTACCCGGGTATCTCGCTCCGGAATTTGGGAATGAAATTTGATGCATTTCTTTGTGCTACTGTTGTGCTATAGTTTGTGTCATAAACCCCGACGTTAGTGCTACTCTCCTTCCCGAGGTATACCGAAAACAATTTAGGAATGCTGGAGAAACGTTCGCACCCCCACCTCCAACGATTTGGTTGAAACGTGGCACAATCATTTGTGTTATGTTTGTGCTGGTGTGTGCTGCAAACCTCGTCGTTTATGCTACTCTCCTTACTGATATATATTGAAAACCAGTTGAGGGTGCTGGAGAAATGTCTGCACCCCCACCTACACTGATAGTGTTGAAACATGGCGCAATCGTTTGTGCTACATTTGTGTTGCTTCCCTTAAGGGTTGAAAATAATTCGATCGACTTGAGTTTGGTGGCAGTCGTTTGTGCCAAGTTTGTGCTATCTGATGCACCAATTTCTCTTTCTCTCTCTCTCTCTCTCTCTATATATATATATATATATATATATATATATATATCTGCCAGTAGAGATGAAGAATGCGGGTGCTGTTGCGTTCAGGAACATGGTGGGTGGGTATGTGGCGACTATTCTTGATGGATAGGATGCTGATAGCATTTTCTGGTTCCCTCTCCCCTTCCCCTCCGTTCGTGTAATTTGTCGCTCTTTTTGTAATGTATATTTTGTTTTACTTTGTTTTCTTTTTTCTTTTTTTTTCTTTTTTATTTAGAATTTTGAGAGCCGGTGCACCGCTCACCCAAACTTGGGTACTGGTGGCCGTACAATACTAATGAGAAATTGTATATCCGTATAGTATTTTATTAAATTGTTAAATATATTGTCTATTGTCTATTCTCTTTCTCTCTCTTTCTCTCTCTCTCTCTCTCTCTCTCTCCACACTCCTTTCTCATTTTACTCTATTTCATTTTAAGCACATTAGGGGAGAACTCAAATATAATCCCTAGAAATGTTTTATCACCGAATGCAATGGGAAAGACTATCCTAAATAACATTTAGAAAATTATTATTTATTCGCTGTATCTAACCCTCCCCCCTCTCCCTTAAAGTAGATTACAACCCCCACAATCGCTTTCTTAATACATCTTGATAGGGTTGAATGTTAGAACGAAAATATGTTCTAAAACTCCTTTCTCCCCCATCCCCTTACCAAATCAGGTAGGCTGTAATAGTTATCGTTTTTAAGTTGAAAACTCAGCTAAGAATCAGCCTTCTAAGTGCAGTAGTAGAAGCTCAGTACTTGTTTCGACTTTTCATAAATTTTGGTCTTGCTGCTTTATATTATTATAATTAAAATTATGTTGTATGATGAACGTATTTTTAATATTGATTAATTCATTTGCCGATTATAATAATATACTTTTTTAAAGTTAAATTCCTCTCTTTCATTTTCTATATACAAGCACTCACACATTACCATCGTAAATAAAAAAGAAACTTCTACAATATTTTCAACTCACATGATGGTGATTGGTGTAGAAATACAAGAATAAGTTGATATAAGTCCGTGTTTTTCTAGAAATGAACTGAGAAATAGGTATAATTGGGTTGGCAGAATTCTAGGAATGATACACACAAATTTAAGATGAATATCATCGAACCTAATATTTAACAAAAAAGTAATAATCACCTTAAACTACCAAATATCCGAACTACCTCTTAATTACCTGGTCATAATCCCAAACACAATTGGGAACATGTAAATCAACCCCCCCCCCACATGCTCATATATCAAGAACCAAACGTTCGTTGGGGATTGTATATAGTTTTGCGCTTTGCCTATAATGAGACTATTGCTGATTTCTATGCTTGTCGTGACCTGCTATCAGGGGCGTAACTAAGGGGGGATGGGGGGAGCTTCCCCCCAGGTGTTTTGAAAAGTTGGGAAATTTATAATTGTTCAACGTTGAAATTGGGAACTTGGAATTTCTTTTGGAAAAATAAGAACTCGAATAAATTTGAACTGATGCCAACTTATATCATGTATAGCACACAACCAGCGACGTAGCCCGCTTGGCTTTTGGAAAGATGGTAAATTTAGAGTTTTAGCGTAGCAGTATTATTACAACTATTTTAAAATTTTTGAAGACTAAAAAAAGAAAGGTCAACAGTGTGGAAAATTTCATGGTATTAATTGGCAATTTTTGGTTTTCTCCCCCCCCCACCCGAAGAATGTCCTCGTTACAGCCCTGCCTGCTATGTTGAACATACGTGTAGGGAAAGGTTGCCTAAATCGTACTGTCTCCTAAATCGTACCATACCTTCTATCTCTAGAATTAAAATGAAATAGCCCGCTTTACCAAGAACATATGTTACTAGAAGTCACTTTAACACTTCTAAGCCAAAAATTTGGTCGGTGAAATCATTTGTGTACATTTTATAGCAATTGATAAGAAATACGAATATGCGATATAATCTTTTTCACATCATCTGTAATATAATTTCAAACATCTGAATTCGTGAAAGTAAGTAACATTTATTTGTCTTGAAAGTGTGTACTTTTACTTATCTTTTCATATAAGAATAAATTGTTTTTCTCAATTATAAGTTGAGTGAGAGCAATTTCATTCCATAATGTGCTAGTTTCCTAAATCGTTCATTGTTAGTCATGTCGGATGAACAATCTAAGCGAAAATACGGAAAGTGGACTGGTGATGATAAGGGTCGTGCTCTGAAAGACTACAATATAGAAGATCTTGGTCTTGATGAGTGCTGCAGAAAGTATAAATTTTTTTCACATTTCAGCTTACATAAGAGTTGTTTGGGTGATTTGTTTTTCTGATTTCAGCTAAATGGGGTTTACATTCGCATCCGCGCTTAATTTTTTACGATCTTTTTTCATCTTTATCAAAGGGGTGAAGATGCACATTTCTAGCACTTTTTTTACAGGTGATTCGATTTTTGCAATTTTGGACCTATGCGCGAATGAGAATTATGCCTTTATTATTCAAGTCAGAAATTTCGTTTTTGCGCCTAAAAATGCGCAAAAGTCCAAGCTACAATTTCGTTCATGAGCGGATTCAAAACAATAATTCCAGCCCCGTCCAGGAGGGAAAACCAAAAAGTAGTACCATATAGGCAATCTTACCGTACGATATAAAAGTCGACAGAATCATGAAAACTTAAATAATGTATGATAATTTAAAACAGCTTGAAATTTGTGATATGGAAATTAAGAATCTGCTGGTGCACAGTCAATGATGCTCGATCGGTGGTAACACGAAATTATATTAACTCAGGTACATACATTAAGAAAAGTCATTTAACAAAAAATCGTATCTAACCGAAGCTTGTTAGGTATTCAGAAATCGACGGTATATGATCACTAGATCGCTTTCCTGTTCCCATTCTAGATACATTAATATTCATATTCTGTGCTCGCTCTAGTAAACCAATCTCGCACTTCCTTATTGGGAATCCTCACGTTAATTTTCCTCTGCGGTAAAATATTCTTCACGACTTCCAAAGGGTTTGGTTCATCGCTCATAGTGACGTATCCGGTTTGCAGAAGGTAGGAGAAAATATAATTGATCGCTTTATCATCAGTTTTCTCATCCTTGCCCCAAACGGTGTCTATTTTGAATAGGAAATCGTCATATTCTATTCTCATATCGTTATACTCGATCGATACAGAACTGCCATTAATCAATGATCCTAGAATTCTATTGTATCTATCGATTTTCTTCCATTTTTCTAGTAATTTCATCTCTGATGTGTCTACCCAAAATTGCTGACGTATGTCTTCATCACGTGATGCCTTTACAACCACTGACCACGGATTATAGAGGAGCAGTTTAGAATCCTTTTTGAATTTGTACCCTTTGTAATATTGAAGAGATCTCTTTATCTCAGCCGGAGCAAAATCAAAGTACTTTAGTAAGTCTTTGACTTCGTTTTCAGTGAATCCGTAAAATTCGTGAAGATCGTTATTGAACACGTTATAATGAATGATTTCATTAGGACTGAATGGGGACAACAGTTCTTCCAGATTAACCGACAGTACACCGCTTAAATATACTTGTTTTACGTATGGATTCTCTTTGACAGTGACGCGCATAAAATCGGCAATAAATTTGATTAATTTTTCTCTCTCTTCTTTACCAATAAGAGATCCATCTAAGGCGTCATCAAGGAGCGGACTGATCCAGTCGTCAATAAGCAAGTACGTAGGTTTACCATAGTATTCGTGCAACAGTCTCGTTAAGAATTGTAACCCGTGAAGGATCTCAGAATAGGTGAGATTCCTTTCTTCGAATTTATACCTTCTCAATTGCCTGAAGTCTTTTTCCCTCGTCTTGAATGGTTCTTTGGTTACACTTGGGTTAGATCCAGCACTCAACTCATTCTCATACATCATGTCAGTAAACCAGTCCTCTAGATAGGTATGAGCTCTTACCAATCGACAAACGTGGTTTCTAAAATGCCATAAAAATATATCAAACGTTTCTTCATCCTCGGCTGGCATGGTAAACTCGAGGAATATATTCAATACAGGATATTGGCCCATATATTTATCGATAATTTTACGATGCTTCGAAATCAGAGGTGGAGGAACGTATTCTTTGGTTCTATAACTGAGTGATTTATTGTATCGTCGAATCATCACATCAGTGTATAAATATATTTTACCTTCGGTGAAGAAATGATATTTATTGGTTTCTTTTGGCGGTACAATATCCTCTCCTTCTTCGTTGCAGATTTCCACGAAGTGTCTGAGCATATCTAAATTGAACGATTTTCCGAATTTTCGCGGAGCTGTGATTACCACGATTTTCTTATCTATTTCCAACAGCTCTTTCAAAAGTAACGTTTTATCGATGAATACCGTGCCCTCGTCTATCACGTAATCTGGTAACGAACCTATGTTTCCTAATTTCTTTTCCGATTCTCCCGATAAAGTTTTTGTTGACCAGTCTATGCAAACTCTGGTTCTTGGTTCTTGATTGCATGATGTCAGAGTCAACCCATAGCACGCGAGTACCATAAATAACAATTTTCCCCTTCCCATTATTCGTCAATTCGTGAGATCTACGAATTGAACGAACCTGAAAAATTACACATCATTAAATGCCATATTGTTAATAAAATATATCCAATAGGATCCTAGCCTACTGCTTTATGAACAGCTTTCATGATTTACTATTCATGGCTCAAAAATGTTTAACTTCAATTTCACACCCATGAAAGCATTGGGATCAAGAGTCGAATAAAAATAATCTGCTCGCTTATTTTTAAGGAAGAAAAAAGAAATCAGTACTCACTTTCTTATCAAAATTAATCTGTCGGTTTTACCTTACTTTAACCATCTGGATGTATCAATTATTAGAAAAATTAATTGAAAATTTTTTCATTTTTTCATTCGACGAAAAATCACGAAAGAATTTTCAATACGTGCCTAATTCGATTAACGAAAAAATTTCTTATATCGACGCCATCAGATTAAATGAAATTTCGACGGGGCGAAATTTAATTAATTTTTTTATCGTTACTTTTAAAATATTTTTTAATTTTATACGAATCATTTTTATCATCATAAATTCATAAAAAATTTAAGTACGTTGTATATTCCAACGTAATTGTAAAGATTTATTCAAACGTAATTTTTTTCTCTCTTTCTGCGCCATATGCAATCGATGAGCTAGAGATGCGGGCACCACGAAGCTCAAGAATCGGGAAGCAGTAACTAAATATGCTTGATGTCTACTACATGTTTAGTTGCTCATTAAAGATAAACTCAATATGGGGAAAAACAATGTAAAAAAATATAGGTTGATAGAGAGAGCAGCTTACACAATACCCCACTTTACGCAGAACCGATCAACTGGTCAGCTGGACATTGCTAACCAGAGGCTTCATGCTTGGCCCAACTTAAAGAGGTGGTCCTTCTGAGGAAGGTGCTGTACCTCTTTGCTAAACGATGTGCCAGAGATGAGGGCTTAAAAAAAAGTAGCTATTCCTTTAAGTTCAGGAGGTGCTCCTGCCGCAAATGCAGATGTGGTCATCTGGTCGATTCCCTGAAACACATCTTCTTCTAGTGCCCTCGTTATTCCAGGGGCTGACCGAATTCCCCCCTATTGCCTTCCAACTCCGCCCAAGTGCCATGTGCGCTAAGTGGTCAAACGCCTGTCAGGAAGAGCGCCACCCTAGGCCTCAGCGTCTGCCTTCTCTTCCTGGGTTAGGCTAACCACCGCGCGGGGTGGGGACCCTGCTGGGCCCCCCTCCCCCACTCCCCTTATTTATGAGTCAATACTCGACTCCGCGGTCAGTGATGGGGTTGTCAGCGCGTAAGTGCTGTCCTTGAGGCGCGCCCGCCATTACTTGACTTAGCGACTGGACGAAACCCACGGGGCGGAAAGGCGCTAGTAACGGAGGTTGCGGGGTAGTGGATTTTGGGGGGAAGGGGATTTGACAAAAATTGACTGACAAAATTTTGGACTTGAAATCTAGACTAATGATGGGTAGTGAATACCCAGCTTTACTGACCGGTAATAGAGACTTAACAACTGACAAGTATTCAGGACGAAAATATTGATTTGCAAAACTAGGGTGATGGCTAGTTTGGTGTAATTTTGACTATATATCGATTACGAAAGGAGAAAAAGCATGAAGCTAAAAGCCTGGAACTAATATTTAACGACGAATATTGAAGTAAATAAATAACTTTCTTCATATTCTGAACGCCAGCCTATCCTAGGTAAAGGCAGACCATTTCGGCATGATGTTCCATCTCATGATCTTCATTCAGCGTGATGGGATCCTGGGTTCTGATAAACCCTAAATTATAGAGTAGAAGAATCGGACTCCTTAAGGCAGCCTGTGCGATAAAAATATTAAAAAAATAAATGAAAAAAAAACTACCTATTACAAATGCCAAATCCAAGTTTTCAAATGAATAAATTGATTCGAAAGATTGTATTTTATTAACGTTGCGATAAAGATAAAAAAAAAGGATTTATTTGAGCTCCTTCAATTCTTAAAATGGGCAATAATTTTATACTATTGAAAGCAGTACGATAATAATTGCTAGTATCTCATGTATAAAGACAATGTATTTCATTGGTTCTGGGGGAGGGGAAAAATCAGGGTTGGCGGGAATTTCAGGAGCGGCCCGGGGAAAACCATGTGTAGCTACCCACATGAATTAACCGTAAAATCCCCCCCTCTCCGAAAAAAATTAAAAATTGTCAAATTTGCAATTTTTTAGTTGATACTTTTAGGTAATAAAAAATTATAATATGATTTTGAGGATATTTTTTTCTAATGCTGAATGCGAACAAACATAAATACAAAATGAATTTCTTAAATTAAGAATAGCTAGGTAGCCTATGTAATGAAAAATAATGCTGATTGGTAAAATGAGAATAATCTTTTGAAGTAAAAATTTTCGGTGCATTTTGTGGAATTTTTCAATATTTTTAGAATTACACTTGTTCATATATTTTTACTCTTGCGGCCGCTAAAAGGAATACCAGTGGCCGGCCCACCATGGTTTTCCCGGTTCCCTGGTGGATTCCGCTAAGCCTAGAGGTAATGGGCATTTTACATCAACCGATAAAATATCCATTTTTGTTATCAAATGGTTGTAAGTATAAATGGAAAAAATGGCTGAACATGGGAAAAACAATTCATTCAATTGAGCGTTTTTTTAATTCAAATAAAGTATAAATTTTAAAAATGCCTATAAGAAACTAGAAACATTTCTTTCTGTCGTATCCAATAGTTTTTTTTTGGGGGGGAGGGAGGGGGGAAATTAATTATGTTATCACACCGACCAGCAAGACAGTGGAAAGAGAGAGAGAGACGCAGAGCTTAATCTAAGAATGTTCAAAAATTACAAAATAAGATGTTTGAAAATTTAAAAAATCCAAGAAATTTTGGATATGAAGTACGCTAGATGTGTACTTTCTAATGATATGAACGAGTATTTGACAATTTTTCATCGAGTCGTTCTCTAAACTAAAGAGAATAAAAATGAATTTCGTAGCAACCTGATCACACACGTACCATGTATTATGCAGTAAATGCGATTTAGTCAGAAATAATCACCAGCGAAATGATTCAAAATTTTGCCAAGGTCAAGACAAGAAAAAATAACAATTCAGTACCTATATGTATCAATATTGATCATTTTTTATGATTTTTTTTTTGAATACCTATTTAAACAAAATTTACCCATTATTTTTTGAATTATATAGTTCTTTAGAAAACTATGTAAATAAAAAAAAAATTTTCATAGGTAAAAAAAAAAAAAAAAATATGTTCGTAAGCTTATTTTTGAAATCAAAAACACAATTAGGTATGTTCTTTTAATTTTTCTATAAGTCTATCAATATTTCAAATTAGTACTTCAGCACTTATATCATTATTACGTGACTGCAGTCTGCATCAAAAAAGTATTGAGAATACTATTACTTTTACGTGGGTTTCGACAGTTCGACTTCTTGATTACCTCCTGGTCACAGTCTCGCCTTTCCTTAATCCAACACTGCATGCACACGTACATGAACTTGAGTTGAAGATTTTCTTGATGAATTTCTTGAGAAATAAATTAGGAATTCTGACATTTATGCTCTTCGAAGGTAAAGAAATTTCTACCAGTTTCTCCGCCTTCTCTTCATCACCAATGGTTAAAGTCCCGATTTGAAAAAGAAAAGAAAGAATTAAATTCAATGCCTGATTATCAGCTTCTTGATCTCGTCCCCAAATATTTGTGATGTTATGTAGGTAATCGTATTGCTCTAAATTCATTTCAGTGAATTGGATGGTCACCGAACTACCATTGAGAAGCGATTTCCAGATGTTCTTGAATTTTTCAATTTGAAACCATTTTCTCATTGCTATAGCACTGCTTGGACAAGGCGTTTTGGTTTTATTAAAATTTAAAAAATCGCTTATACATTTAATGTTATAGGCGTTGGAATTACAATGACGTGTGAAAGTATAGCCTTTATATAAAGTGATCATTTTCTGAACATCTTTGGGAGGTATTTGAAAATAATTTATTAAAGTTTCCAGATCGGATTCAGCTAAACCACAAAATTCGTATAAATCGTTGTGAAAAACGTTGTAATGTATTAAGTCATCGGTGAGGTTGGCGAACAGTTGATTTTTATTTACAGCTAAGACTCCGGTTAATATGGCTTTTTCGAGATATGGATTATCTTGAAAGGTACTGGTGATAAAATTCGATAAAAAATCGATAATTTGTTTACCTTCGCTAATCACTGTTTGGTGACCTAACATGAGCTTGGCTAACGGAGCCATCCACTCGTCCATTAATATAAATACAGTTTTGTTTAAATGCTGGTGCATTATTTTACTCAAGAATTTCAAACTAGTTAGTATCTCAGATTTGTTTAACGCATCTCCTTGTAGGATTTTCCGGAAGTGCTGAACATCCTGTTTGATCGTTTCTCTGTGCACGCCTGATTTGATGGCAGCTTGTAGTACACGTTCCAAGTAACCGTATTGTCGAAAGATATTCATGGATATAAAGTCCTCGAATACGTGTCGAAATTTACTATACGAGGTTCCCCAGTCACTTATACTGGTCCAATTCACGAATATAACGTGATGAGAGGCTAACTTATGATCAACGAAGTCTTGGTGTTTGGAAATAAGCGGAGGCGAGTCGTAGCTTTTTATTAATCCTTTTAAAGCATTTACCTCATATCTTTCACATAAATTTTTATTCTCATTGTTTTCGCTTGATATTACACCTTTAGTGAAGAATTTATATTTAACTGTTTCATTCGCAGGAATTACAGTTACAGTGCTGCTGGTTTCTTCAACGCAGGGTTCCAGGAATACCTTTAGCATATTTAAATTCATCGATTTACCGAATAGCGGAGGATTCGTGAGTAAAATTATTTTTTTCTCTAGTTCTAGAATGTACTTTATAAATAAGCTTTTGTCTAAATAAACGTCATTCTTAGTTATTGCATGTATAAAATTATACCCAGTGGCGAAAAGTAATTTCTTCGATGATGATGGACGTTTTGTGTTTATACTGACACGTGTTTTACGTTGAATTACATCGCTGTTGACGAATTGGTAACAGAGGATGATGACAAATGACAAAAATATTTTCATGATTTCAGAGTATAGTAGTAATCTGTGAAAAATACGAGCACATCGTACACGATTATGAGATTGATAGTGTAAATAGAATATATGAAGTTTCTCTTCAAAATTGTTCAGAAAATGATATCGCGATATTACAATTTTTTATCATAATTTATTGATACTAAAAATTAATCAAGCAAAACTTGTTTTCAAACTTTTCTGAGAGATATCTTCTATGTACTAGGAATGTAAAACATAGCCTTATAAGTTTTACTTTGTTCTCTTGAATGTTGATATTTTTAGATAAACTGTCTCTCTCTCTCTTTTTCACTCACTTTCTCCTCACTCTATTATTCTCTAACTCTCTCTCGCTTATGCTACTTTTTTTTCTCAGGTATCCTGAGGCTTCTGGTCTCGTTGCTGGAGGTTGTGTCACTCGAGGTGCTTCTGCCAGTAGAATGGTGCTACCTCGGTGGCGGAGGATAAAGTCTCAATCTCAATTTAGATATTTGGCAGCGAAGTATTATAATGATCTGAAAGTAGAATTGAAAAATGCTAGTGTGACTATGTTTAAGAATGCTGATCCTGTTTGGATGGATAAATATGTCTCATTTATCTGGTTGCTTGGGTGCCTCAAATGCAGTCTCCCCTTCGCCTCTTCCTTTTATATTTATATTGATCGTTTATTTACTCATTTATTTATTTATTTTTTTTTTCTTCGTCGTCGTCGTCGTCGTTGTTGTTGTTGTTGTTTATTTATTTATTTATTTATTCATTTTTCTATTTTTTTAGTGAGAGTAGGGAGGAGCTGGAGCCTCACTCACATTTTGTAGGGTATTGGATGCTGTATATTAGTCTAGTAAAATTATGATTATAACCGGGACTAATTGGGGGCCAAAGTTTTTCTGCTGAAAGTTGTAGTCAATCGTGTCCGTAACAACCACTAACTTTTTTCTAAAAATTGTGTCGTTGCTGCTCCCCCAAAATCCACATTTGTGCCCCCAAAACATTTTTTTGTCAGTAACAACGCGTTCTAACCTAGATACAGAAAAAAAGTCAGGTTAAGAAATGAAGCTGAGCTAATTTCCAACAAAAAATATTATCACACATTTTTTGCCCTAGTTGATATAATAGCTAGAAAATGTCCTTGAAACGCGCTACTTTCATTACACATAGGGCCGTAGCGCGACGTTTGATATACCTCATTGTGTTACGCTAATGTTTTATGTTCTCATCGTGTAAATGACTCCGGAGAGGGGGGGGGGGACAAATACTGATATCTCAAAATCTTTACATGAATGATTCTGTCCTAAGTATAGGTTCGCCTAATAAAATGGAGAAAAATAAATGACCAGCAATGTCCTGAAACTCAGTGATAAATGAAACCTCCTCTTTTTCTTTTTACTTTTTCTCTCTATATCGTTAACTTATAATAACCCAATTTGAAATGAATCCCTTGAAAAAAGTTTTAAAAAAGATTGAAAAGGTATAGCCCCATAGCCAGATAGGGGGAAGGGAGGCTGAGCCCCTCTGAAAAATTTTTAGCTCCTCTTGTAAAATTATATATATAGTTCAAAAGCGTCAATCAACAAAGAAAAAGTCAAAGCCCCCTCTGCAATTTGTTCAGCCTCCTTCCTCTGAAATGACATGCTGACTATTGGCCTGAAAAAGTATGTAAATATTTGAAAAAATTATTGGAAAAAAAATGAGATAATAAAAATATTAAATGTAAAAATGATCAGTATATCATTACTACGAGCATCAATCTTATGTAATCGTTAAAAATTAACGATATTTATTAAAAAATTGATCGGACGTTGCAAAAAAAGGTCAGGAATGATTGAAAGATTATTTAAAAATTATTCAAAAAATCCTCTATAATGAATAAAAATGATAGAAAAATAGTCTAAAATTCAAAGCATTAAATACGAATGATCTGAAACCCATAATAATGGCTTTCTTGCAAACCCTCCATAAAGCTGTTGTTCTGATTGAAAACTCAGCTGAAACTATACCCAATTTGGCCCATTATTCGATCATATCAAAGACAAAAACAGTTTCGCGCTCGACTGCATCATCAAATTCGATACAAGGGAAACGATAAAACCCCTGTATCGGAAAAAAGACGCTGGTAATTTAACCGAAGCGGCGGAACGTTTTAAATTTAAATTCACAATACGAAAATCTTCCGGCAAACTGGTATTAGGTTTTCGCTCTGGCATCGAGATTTTCACGTTTCACCCGAAGCTCCCGTTCGCCGTATCGTTTAAATGTACACAGTGGCGGAATATAGTTCGTTAAAAATTACCACCCTCGTTCGACTCGACACATTTCGCGTTCCCACGAAACTTCAACCGCGTAGCTTCTTGTATATAGAAAACCGCGCTGTAAACGCAATTTACAAAACGACAGTCGATTTTTTAATACTTTTTAAATAGCTTTAAGTGCACTTCGCGTCGAGTTTGATGGAAACATTTTACTCAAAATGTTCTCGGCATTTATTCATCGCAAACGAATTAGGTATTACGACGTCGATATTACATACCTTATACTTACTATGCGTACAGGAATGAGAAATTGGAAATGTCTGTTGTATTTTTTAAGTTAGAATTTTTTTTCGCATAGGATCGATGTTTTTGGCTTTTTAATAATTCATTGATTGTACTGACAGTGGATATACTTTTTGGTTTAACTCCATGTTTACTAGGACTGGCCAAATTTCACATTTCCTAAAGTGTCAGAGCATCAAGTTTAATAGGGGGCAAAAGGCCTCAAAAGAACGTGCAAAAAATTTCAGTCTTCGAACAAAACTACTGGAAGCATGAACTTTATAAAATTCAAAAAAATAATTTTTGCGCATTTTGAAAGTTTTTGTACCAAAAAAGTTTATTTTGTCATCTGAAGATTGAAAAAAATTTTAGCTGTCAGGAGATCTAAATTTTTTTCCAAAATAGATATTTTCGTACTAAGTTACAGGCTGTCTATTCTGGTACTATGGTTTATAATGTCCTTCCAAATTCGCTTAAGGAGTTTTCTTCCGAAGTCAGACTAAGATGAGCTCAAGTCCATAAATCGCATGTGACCTGTAGCATATCCATTTATTAGTTATTTTTAAAACACTCAAAGTTATGCCTTGAAAAAAAAATGAAATAAACGTTGACCTTCTAAATTTTGAGAAAATGCTAACATTTTTTTATTAGCTGAGTTTTTAACAAAACGATATAGCTATTACAGCCTACCTGATTTGGGAAGTGAAGGTCGGGGGAGGGTGGGGTCTTCAAATCTTTGCGTTTCAGACCATTTGTAATCATCTGGCAAATGTCCAACTTTTTGGTATATATATATATATATATATAGTGATCTATGGTCAAAGTGGCATCACTTTGCACATCCCTCAGAAGTGCATCTAATGTCACGTTAACGACACCGCAATGGCGAGCGGAATTCATAATTTCATAGGTTTTCTTGGAAACAAATTTTTAAAATGATGCCACTTTACCTGTAAACATCAAAAAAATGAGGCTACTACGACCGTAGACCGAAAAAAATTTTTGTATGAAAAATAGAATATTAGTGGTAAAGTGGCATCACCCAAATAACCACACCAGTGACGTCATGACACATAGCTGAATCGATGAGCAATGTGATGGTAAAGTAGCATCAAAAAAAAGATGCCACTTTGCTAAAAAGATGCCACTTTAGCTGTGGACGACGAAAAATGATGCCACTTTATCCATAGATAAATCTATATAAATATATATATTTTTCCCCCCCACGCGTAGCGCCGGCGAGTATTCATAAAATTCGCTCAAAATTTCGTGAGGAACTCTTCTTGAAAATGCGCAGAAGTATTTTTTTTGTTTTTTCGAAAACTTTCAAAATGGCGGATCACTCAAATTTTGAGGGGGGCTGGAGAAGAGGCAAATAGCTCAAATTTTTCGTTTTTGATCTCATATGAAAGAGTGAGTCACGGACACCAACATATTTAAATTTCAGCTTCCTAAGTGCATTTTGAGGCGAGTCAGCAAAAACCTGTTTTTGAGAAAATTGCGTTTTTTGTGTCACTCACTTGCGCAGGCGGGTGTGGATAAAATTCGCTCAAAATTCGGTGAGGAACTCTTCTTGCAAATACGCAAAAATAGTTTTTTTGTTTTTTCGATAAATTTCAAAATGGCGGATCACTCAAATTTTGAGGGGGCTGGAGAAGGGGCAAATAGCTCAAATTTTTCGTTTTTGATTTCATATGAAAGAGTGAGTCACGGATACTAACATATCCAAATTTCAGCTTCTTGAGTGCATATTGAGAGGAGTTA
Organism: Phenacoccus solenopsis; assembly: GCA_009761765.1. Classification (NCBI taxonomy): domain Eukaryota; kingdom Metazoa; phylum Arthropoda; class Insecta; order Hemiptera; family Pseudococcidae; genus Phenacoccus; species Phenacoccus solenopsis. The sequence continues at coordinate 10,610,107 of CM019756.1, forward strand.
GATCAAAAAACGGCTTTTTGAGGAAGTTTTGAGTCATGAAATTTCTTGAATCTTCCATATCTCCCCACCAAATCAAGTTAAAGAGGTCAAATTTTGTGTGTGAGGTTAGTTGGTGACCACAATATGACCTCTTGAATTTGGATCAAAATGGATTCAAAATGGCGGATTATCAAAATTTTGAGTAGAGCTTGAGGAGCCTCAAGTTGGTAAAAATGTAATTAATATGAATTCATATGGTTATTGGGGATAAGTTGTATACTATATCCCGAATTCACTTCCATACATGATGTTGGAGGGGGAAGGCGGGGTTACCAACCTAAAATAGTGGTGGGGGTACAGGAGGGGTCGAAAATTTTTTATTGCTGTGTCATATGATAAAATGAGCCCAAGTGACAAACGTATTTTGATTTTAGCTTCCTCAGTGATTTTGGAGGGGAGTTAGAGCAAAAAACGGCTTTTGGAGGGGAAATTGCTGCAGGAAATTTCATGAATCTTCCATATCTCATCACCAAATCGGCCTAGAATGGTCAAACTTTGTGTGTAGGATTAGTTTGTGACCAGAATACAACCACTTGAATTTGAGTCAAAATGGATCCAAAATGGCGGATTTACAAAATTTGAAGATAATTTGAGGACCCTCAAATAGTTATAATTTGAGAAATATGTGTTCGCATGATTATTTCATGGCAAGAAATACTACATTTGTGCCAAATTGAACTTCTTAAGTGTTTTTGGAAAGGATAGGGTAGGGGTTTTCAGACTTGGTATTGGGTGTGGCCTGTAGTGATGAACGGTTGAGCATGGTTATTACTAAATCAAAACAAGCCCCAGTTAAAAACTCAGCTCCAGTAATGCGGCATGGCTGCTTACGTTTTTTTTGTTTATGCCATAAAATGGAAATCAAATTCCCTAAACATCAATTTTTTCAAATTTAACTGAATTTAAAATGATAGCTAGCTATTATAGCCAACATATTTTGGGAAAGAGAAGTTGGAGAAAGATAAAGTCTTCAAATGTTTGCGTTTCATACCATTTATAATCATACAAATATCCAACTTTTTGGTATATATTCATGTATTTCTCCCGACGCATAGAGCCGGCGAATATGGATAAAAATGGCTAATAATTTAGTAAGAGACTCACCACATTAGAAGTTCAGCTGTTGCACTCTCCCTTTTTTCTGGTCACCATGCTCCCTTCTGGTGGGTTTCGATGCCTGTTGCTGTCCTTGGCCATATCTGCGTCATGCGCATATCTTCTCAGCTGCATGAAGGTCTCCAACTCACACCCCGCGTCATCTCTCCCCTCCTCTCAGAGGTTCCCAGCCGGATATCTTTCAGCCTCTTGTGGATTACTCAGCCCGCAGATGGACTGAAGGTCGTACACCTTCTGGGCCCTACTTCTGTCTGCGTCATCCCACCATACTTCAAGCCGTGAAGCAAGTTAGGGATGGTCCGCAATCAGAGTCTGGTGGACGTGATCCCGCCCATACAACATCTACCTACGGAGGTCAAACCTTGCATGTGGAGTTGGTTAGAGACCAAAAAAATTTAACGCTTAAAATTTGGGTCAAAATGAATCCAAAATGGTGGAGGGACAAAATTTGGGTAATGATAAATGTGAACTTATATGATATTATGGTATCAGATGATAAATTGAGTCAAAATAACTGAAATATTTCAATTTTTGCTTCCTAAATTAGTATAGAGGGAAGTTAGAGCAAAGAACATATTTTAAAGGGCAAATCACAGTAAGATATTTAATGAATTTCCCATTATCTCCTCATCAAATGTACTTAAGAAGTCAAACTTGGCATGTGACTAGTTGAGGAACAGAATATGACGCCAAATTCCGAACAAAATAAATTCAAAATGGCAGATTGTCAAAATGCGTGGAAGACTTGAAGATCTTCAAATGGCTGAGAGTTGATAAATGTGGACTCATATGATCACTAGAAATTAAAAGTATGCTGTATGCCAATTTCACCCTCACACGTGATTTTGGAGGTGGGGTGGGAAGGTTATCGATTAAAATGCGGTGGGGTAAACGAAACGTTAAAAATTTTGTGATCATGGTGTCAGATGACAAAGTGATCTCAAAGGACTAAGGTATTTCAATTTTAACTTCCCATGTTCGCATGGAAGGGAGTTAGAGACAAAAACGTATTTTGGTGAGGAAAGTCGTAGCAATAAACAGTGGCGGCGATACGATTTTTGGTGCCCATAAGCAAAATAGAAGGCGCCCCACCCTAAAAAAATGTTTGTACTTATTTCGTGTTTTCCCTCATTCTTCAAGAACATATGGGTTATAAAAAAAAATTGGAATTTCGATTATTCCAATATTCGATTAATCGGATCTAGATTATTGAAATAATCGATTATTAATCGATTAATCGATTTTTTTATTGTCTATATTTTGTAGTTCAACTAAGAGTATTTTGAGGCCAGGTGCATGGCGATGGCGCACCCAGCCTTCGGCGCCCGTAAGCATTGCTTCCTCCGCTTCCGCATATCGCCCAGGGACGTACCGAAAGGGGGGAGGGGGAGCTCCCCCCTTGGCTTTTGGAAAGTTGGTAAATTTGGAACTTTAGCATAAAGTTGGTAAATTTGACCACTTGTGCAGTATTTAAATTTTTTGAAGACTAACAAGACTGTGCATCATATTGTTTCGTGGAGCAAAAAATTCTTGGAGCAAAAAAAAAAAAAAAAGGTCAACAGTTGGTAAAGTTTTATGGTATTAGTTGGCAATTTTTGGTTTGCTCCCCCCCCCCCTGAAGAAGGTCTTCGGTACGCCCCTGCTATCGCCGCCACTGGCAATGAATTTCTGGAATCTCGCATATCTCTTTACTGAATTGACTCGAGTGTGAAAATTTGTGACTGGAATTAATTGGGCACCATAATATGAGCACTTAAATTTCAATCAAAATCAATCAAAATTGTCCAAAATTGAAAAGTCTCAAACATCTAAATTATAGTATAAGAATACGAGGTTTTGTGATCCTTTCGACAAAAAGTATTACGTTTTTTTAAATTAATGTTTGTGCGTGTTTCTTGGACTCGGTAATCAACATGGCCTGTGGGGTTGAAAAATTTAGATACTTACTCGATAATATTACCTGCATATTTGAATAAACTTTAATTAGTGGTACATTGCTGCTTATGTTTTTTTTCGATTTTTGAAAGATTTACCCCTGTTTGAAGTTTTTTTTTTTTTTTTTTTTTTTTTTTTTGGTGGCTTAATGTTCATCTTAATATTTAAAAAAAAAAAGTTAATTTGTTCCCCTTAATGTTTACTTTTGCTGCAATCTTAATTAAGTTGATTCATAATAAAAAAAAAATTGGTGATTGCTTATCAATCACACATACAAAATATACTAAAAAAGATGAGCATGGCTCCTTAAAAAGCATCATCCCAAGCGGCTTTAGGTTTAAGCGAATCCATTTGCCGGATATACAAGTTTAAGTAGACCCACGACGAATTTCGCGACACAGTTATCCGCGTTCGCGATACCGAATCTCGTTATAAATTTGCTTTCCCTTTTTTTTCACTTTCATATACTCGTATTATATAGGTGCACACGGTGGAAAAACAACATAACCTATAACTTAACTGAAGAGCCCGTTTTCTTTCATCGTTAAGAGCTTACATGTGGCGACTTTCTCACGACTTACCCTTTACACAGCATCTCGTCGACCCGTAAATAATAAATAATAATAGCCTATCTTCGTAAATCTCGCGCCGCGCCGCCTTCTTTTATAACAACCACCAGCTTAGAATTAATACCTGGTCGCTCATACCGTTTATTACGCGGCGTGTTCGGGTTTCGGTGGCCCGGATCGCCGGATGACATTTTAATGGAAAAACGCCTTAATGTATCGACGACGCTCGCGTTAATCGCCCACGAGATGGGGAAGTTTTTGTCATATTTTTTTCTTGACGTGATACAGCTATTCTTTATGGTGGTGTTTTTTGTGTACTTCTTTTTCTTAGAGTATCGAATCCGCGCGTGTCTTTTCGCGGTTCATTTGAATTTTCTTTTATCGATTTAGTTACTATTATATCCTGCCCAAAAACGCCTCGGAGGACGACATTTAGCGTTAAAGAAAATGTAAATGTATTTTGAAATTTGTGCAAATAATTTTGTAAAATCGTGAGAAATACAGTTGTTTTTAAATTTAACCAACCAATTTATACTTTTATGAATTATTTGGCATACTAGATAATTATTTCAAAAACTTTAGCATAATATGACTTTTATTATAAACTGAAAGAACGATATGGAGATAACATAGAATTACTACACACAGATACTAATTCATTAATTATTGCAATACAAACCAAAGATTACATCGAATATATGAAAATAATGATCAACTAATATGAGAAAGATAATATGTGTATGGACCAACATCAGTTAATATAAAATTACCTACTAGGTAAGTTTGAAGATGAAATAAATGCCGCATCCCTGCAGCTGAGTTTTTCACCGAGGCTTCTTCAGGTTTGGAAATAACATTGCTAACCCCTTCATGCCTACAGGCCACACCCAATATCAAGTCTAAAAATCACTTATCTATCTCCTCCAAAAACCATTTAAGAAGTTAAATTTGAAACAAATGTTGTATTTCTTGCCACGCAATAATTAATAATTATATCAGCATGTATTTTTTCAAATGGATTCCTCAAACTATCCTCAAATTTTTACGATCTGTTATTTCGGATCATTTTGAAGCAAATTTAAGAGATCATACTTTGATGATCAACTGACCCTACATACTATGATTTACCTTTGTATAGGTCGATTTGGTGAAGAGATATGGAAGATCCATGAAATTTCCTATAATAATGTCCCCTCAAAAAGGCGATTTTGCTCTAACTCCCCTCCAAATTCACTTAGGAAGCTGAAATGAGGATAGATTAGTCACTTGTGCTCATTTTACCATATGACACCACAATGAAAAATTTTCAACCTCTTGTGTACCCCCACTACATTTTAAGGTCAATAACCTCTCCTTTTCTACTCCAGTACCATGTGTGGGAGTGAATTGAGGCTATACTATTTGTCGTGTTCCCAATAATCATATGAGTTCATATTAATTACATTTTTACAAAACTGAGGCTTCTTAAGCTCTACTCAAATTTTGATAATTCGCCATATTGGGTCTATTTTGACCCAAATTCGCAAGGTCATATTCTGGTCATTAACCAACTCCACATACAAAGTTTGAGCTTTCTAGGTTGATTTGGTGATAAGATATGAAAGATTCAAGAAATTTTATTACTCAAAACTTCCTCAAAAAGCCGTTTCTTGCTCTAACTCTCTTTCAAATGCACTTAGGCAGCTGAAATTCGGACATGTTGGTGTCCGTGACTCATTCCTTCATATGAAATCATAAAAGAAAAATTTGACCAATTTACCCCTTCTCCAGCTCTCCTCAAAATTTGAGTGATCCGCCATTTTGAGGTGTGCCGAAAAAACAAAAAAAGATCTTTTTTGCATTTTTAAGAAGAGTATCTCGACAAGTTTTGAGTGAACTTCATAAATACCTTCCAGCGCTACGTGTGGGGTAAAAAAAATATATATGTACCAAAAAGTTGGACACTTGCCAGATGATTACAAATGATCTGAATCGTAGAGATTTGAAGATCTCCCCCTTCCCCCGATCCAACTTATCAAATCAGATAGGCTGTAATAGTTGTCAATGCCGATTTTAGAATGGATGCTGGGGGGGGGGAGGGGGTTCAGTTCCATAAGTCAAGTGGGAAAGATAGTAAATTGTTTAAATTACCAAAAAGTTGATTTAAACACCTAAAAAAAAAATAGAAAAAAGAAGCTCGTGGGGGTGTTGGACACTCAACCCCCCCCCCCTTATAACCGGCTATAATTGTTGTTTTTAAGTTGAAAACTAAGCTAATAAATAAATGAACAAAAATAACAAAGAAACTCAAAGGAATGCATTAGTGTGACTTTAGTTTTCAGGTGAAGTCTGCTAAAAACTAAAACAATTTTAATATAAATGAGAAAGTGATGAAAAAAAAAATCTAAATAAAATATGAAAAACAAACAGAATTAAAATTGGCAATGAATGTGAAGTTAAATCATAAAATTAGAAAATATTTATAAAATGAATTTTTTAATATAAATAAAAAATAAATTCACAAAAAAAACGGAATAGTAAGAAAAAAAGAAAAATGTACTGCATTAGAAAAATCTGAAAATTCAAAAATATAAATAATATGAAAAGGCAATATAATAAATGAAAAAAATAGAAAAAGGGCTGAAAAATAATTAAGTAATGAATATAATTTAAAAAATAAAGTTAAAAATTGTCAAAAAACAGTAAATAATAAAAACAAATGAAAAATGTTAAAATTATGATGAAAATAACAAAAACACGAGGAATAAAAATCCATATTGAAAATTTAGATAATGAAATTAGAAAAAAATAAATAAAAAAACGGATAACAAAAATTCAAAGATTGTAAAAAAAAACATAAATAAATTTTAAAAAAAATTCATTAAAAAGAAATTTTCTCATGCAGACAAATACATAGCAAATTATCCGGTAGCTTTCGCAGTTTCCCGCTTGACCCATCAAAAGGAAAAAATTCGCGTGTTCGCCGATTAGGTATAAAGCCGATAAGCGTCAAATGAAGAAGTATCGCGAAACACACGCACATATAGGAACGCGTGCGCGCGTAATAAATATAGGATGGCGGCGCGACGTGACGCGCCAACGAATTCGCAATAGCTGAGGATGGGGTGTGTGGGAAAATCGTCATCTTCTTGTGTCCGCCGCATTAACCGTTAAGGCGTACCTGCGTTATTTCGTTATTTGTTATGTGCTTCTGCTCTGCTCCATTGTTACGATGGTCGGCGTGTGTTGCAATTCACACGCGCCGTAATTAAGTTTTAGCCCCGAGGTTATACGCGGCATCTATTAACCGGCGAGGGTAGTTTGTTACGGATCTTGTCCCGCGCATAATAACGTTGTATCCTACTCGTAACACTTCATCCGCGTTTTTCAATAGCGACCCGCTAATAGATATCGTACCGTATGAGGAAAATAAGCTGTTGCGGAAGCCGACTTAAGCGTCCTGTCGACTCATCTAATTCGCTATGACTCGTTCGCGAAAGCTAGTCGAGCTTTTACCCTTTTACCCTGGCGTTTTCGTTTTATTTCACGTAATCCGACTCGTTTTTCGGGCTTATGATCCCCGCGTTTGTTCGAGCATTATCGTCATCTTGAAGCGTACTCCAGCAGTTGTTGGTGAAGTCGGAATTTTTTCTCGAAAGAGCTTACCGGTGAATTTAACATATGGATGGCTCTTTATGTTGGGGACGTTCTTTGAAGTCATTCACTTCGATTGTTTAGGCGAATAAAAATATTCCTAGAATGGAATTAGGATGTTACACAGATTATATCATGCACTATGTATAGTATAATTATATGTTAATGGATAAACTCAAATTTTCTAGATCAAAGTAATATGCTCCGAGACCCATATTAAGAATAGGCTAAACCAATTTCTCCAAAAGCACATGGAATATACTATTAAACTAAAACAGAAAAAAATTCTTGGTGAGTACCCTACAATTTTGGAATTTAAATTTTTTATGTTCTCCTGATTTCGTACAACCTTCATTAGCCAACCTGGTTGCCTCGGGCTTCCCCATGGTGACCATATTGAAGAAAGACTTTGGACAAACACCCAGTCAATATACACATCCAGCCATTACTCCATCAGTGATCATTACCCTAAAACATCCTTGTTTAATCCTAAAGAAGCTGTCGAAATTACAAAGGACCTATGAAGTATCATTTGTAATCCTGTATAAAGCATTCATACAACGAATAATTAACAAAGGACTAATTATATGCGGAGAAACATTCAAAACTAACTCAGGAAGAATAGAATTTGTGAGAAATACCACATTCAGATTAATTGCTGGTACTGGCCCCATAGAATTAGCCTTATCTTTAGCTTAAAAAACATGACTGGCACGAAAGGAGCCATGTTGCTTCACTGCAACTACGAATCTGAAATACTATGCAACAGCGACAATCCTTACGATACCGCAATCAAAGTGGTAGCCTTTTACGCTGATATCCCAACTCTATACTCCGACCTAATATAATATACTTCTTCATAAAACTTACCTAACCTCAAAATGGAACATCTCATTGTGTCATTTGCTATAAAACCATGAACGAAAAAATGATTATATCGACATAACACGACATCATCCATAGCAGGCACGAGAACTTCCACAAACTCTTCAAGGTGAGATCAAGGACATTAAGAGAAGCTTAATATGCATACCAAAAGGGTTTGAGCCCAATTTGCTCATCTTTTACCGCTGAATTAATGTTCATTAAATCTGCTTTAACTATACTATGGGACACCAACTTAAAAAGTCATATTTCATACGGACTCATTCAGTGCTATGCAAGCTATCCAATATCCATGATTTCGAAAACAAATAGAATTTTTATTACATTGACGATGACGATTCCACATTTCCATTTAAATGATCAATGTAGTTTTGTGAAAAATTTTAAGGAGCTTTTTGGATTTCACATCTTAAGACTACTCTTATCATATCATCAACACGATTTCAGTTTCAAATGTGAATTTTACAAAAATAGTAGCATCGTAAATATCATTCTTAAGTCTATATAAACAATAATCAGCTGTTTCAAATTCGAGAAGAGAGGTTCGAACTTTTAAATGAAGATTACAGCGTTAATATCATAGCTACCAATTCCAGAAATAAGGTGCATTTCCCCGACACCCCACCTCCGCCAATGGGGTTGAAACAGAGCGCAATCGTTTGTGCTACGTTTGTGCTGGTTTGTGCCGCAAACCCCATCGTTTGTGCTACTTTCCTTCCTGAGATATTCAAAAAACAAGTGGGGGTACTGGAGAAATGAAAATTGAAAATGTGTATAAAAGGGTTGAAAATAATTCGATTGATTTGAATTTGATGGCAATCGTTTGTACTACGTTTGTGCTATCAGATGCATTAATTTTTGTCTCTTCCCCCTCCCCTTTCCCCTTTTCCACTATTTCGGGTTAAGCATATAAGGAAATAACTCAAATACATATCTTAGGAAATGTTTTATTATCGAATACAATAGGAAAGATCGTCGTAAACAACATATTAACAATTATCACCCATCCTCTATACCCAAACCCCCCTCGAAGTGGATCACAGCTCTCCAAAATCGGTTTCTTCAGTATATCTTGATAGAGTTGAATTTTAGGACTAAAATTGTTCAATTACATTTTGTTCTACACTAAATTTCTTACACGGCGATGTACTGAATATATTTACACCATGAATAAGAGGAGAGTAGTATAGCATTTGAAGCATAGAAGGTTTAGAGTGGTACTAAATTACACCAAAGTCCAAATGCATATATGTACCGACGTATAAAACACCAAAAAAATTATGCAATATCCCCAATTGATTCTGGTACCCCCGAGAGCGAACATTCCTCATGTTTAAAATAAGAAGTCGGAGGTTACAGAGGTGAAAAATCACTTTTTTTTAAAATGACCCTGCTTTGAGGACTTCTATCTCCCCCCAATGGTCCATGTCTTCTGAAATTTTGTATGGGGACTTTCAGCTCAAAGTAAACTTTCTCCCGAAATTTGATCAAAATTGAAGAACATTTTTTTTTTCACTCCACTCTAGTGTACATCTCTAATGCGATAATAAGTACATTGGACCCAGTTATAATGTAAAAGCTATCGTCAGACATCCTACTGGGAAAGAACGCTTCTGACTGGTTAATCTATGTTCTCTATGATAAAATCATCGCAATGTGGAGCTATTCTTGTACTACAATGTGAATCACAAGTCAAAATTATGAACTAGTTATTTACACTTTAAGGTGTGTTGATTTACTCTGGAGTTAAGGTATATTTTTATTTTATTTCTTTACTGAAAGTTGTTTACTGATAATGAATTATCCAATCAGAAGCGTTCTTTCCCAATAGGATGTCTGACGAATGATTTATCTAAAATCATCTAATACCTAGCTTGGTCCATATACTATATAGTCAAAGATAAGTACATACCAGTCTTACCAACCTCCTTTTAGGTGAGAGTGGAATCATCAATGTATAATTATAAATATATCTAATTGAATTTTTACATAATATTTTTACTTTTTATTATTTATTGACAACCATTAGAAATGTTTCCCTTTTTTACATCAAAGTTGTTCTTTTGAGAGAATACCAATATCTTCAATTACTGATTGCTAATTGTGCCTCATCATTCTAATTAAAATTCAATTAGATATATTTATAATTATACATTGATGATTCCACTCTCACCTAAAAGGAGGTTGGTAAGACTGGTATGTACTTATCTTTGACTATATAGTATATGGACCAAGCTAGGTATTACATGATTTTAGATAAATCATTCGTCAGACATCCTATTGGGAAAGAACACTTCTGATTGGATAATTCACACAATCTATACTTCAGATATACCTATTAAAGATGATACAGTACTGTGCACCTTTGCGGATGACACTGCAGTGCTGAGCAGAGGAAAAAACATCGTAGATGTAACCAAATCTCTACAGAACCATCTACAAGATATCGAGGAATGGCTACAAAAATGGCGTATTAAAGTTAATCCGTCAAAATCCACAAATATTACGTTCACAATGAAGAAATGTAAAACATTACCAGTCAAACTCAATGATACAGAGCTACCTATAAAAGAATCGGTCAAGTACTTAGGTATACATTTCGATAGAACGATGACTTGGCAAACACATATTAAAACAAAGAGAAAAGAGCTGGATTTAAAATTTAAGAAAATGTACTGGTTGCTAGGCAGAAAATCTAAGTTATCAGTGGAAAATAAACTACTTCTATATAAATGCATATTAAGACCAGTTTGGACATATGGATGCCAACTCTGGGGTACAGCTAAAACATCTAACATTGAAATTATTCAGAGATTTCAAAACAAGACCTTAAGATGTATCGTTGAAGCTCCTTGGTACGCGACTAACCAATCGATTCACGAATATTGTAATATAGAATCTGTTAAAGCAATAATCACCAAATTCTCCGCCAAGTATAAAACCAGGTTGGAAAATCACGTTAATGCCAACGCAATTATGTTATTAGACAATAGCGCAGTTACTTGTCGACTCGACCCTCAACATGTATTAGATTTATGTTAATTTAATTTTATTTGATATCACTATTAGCTAGTTGAAATGTTTAAGGTGGTGCTTCCAGTGGGATGCTCCACAAACGATATTTTACTAAGTATATCTAAATTAATTGTAGCCACTTAGGCTGTTGTAATGTTTAATTGAAAAAAAAAAAAAAAAAATCATTCTAATTATGTCTTATGTACCATAGTCTTCATTTAGAATTCAAATGATGTAAAAACTGCTATGTTGTTTTATAAGTCGAGTAATGCTTATTATGGGATGCTTCTGGTGCACCGTCAATGTTACATTGACTCCGCTACTCACAATTACCCTTTCTCTCTCTACTTCTAAACAAATATGTACTTGTTTCTATCTTCTGCTAAGGGACAAATCAGAACACTTGATGTGCAAATTCTTCTCTAGATTTTCCATTATCTACTAGTAGAAGTTGTTGCTATATCCTGCAAATGGAGATATTTTTTCTGCTCACAGTGGTGTGTCAAGACTTTTACAAACGATTTTCACCTGTTTCTTATCCAGTGAAAAGTATTGCCTGCTTCTTTCATTTCTGTTCTCCCTTACTATCATGGACTGTGCTGAGCTGTTACCCATTCATCTATTTCCAGCCTGGTTCCATTTCTACGCAAATTGGCTTACATGCTTGCTCTTCTCATGCCACATAATGTTTTATTAGTTTGGCAGCTTCTGTCTTTGCAGCTTGCTTTCTTTCATCAAATTCTCTTATCTATAAATATGAGAAAATATTTGTAGAAAATAAATATGCAATCTTGATTAGGTCCAAACCACTGAAGATTAGTACTAATCTTCCGGTTTCTAATTTCAATTGATATCTTTTCAGATAAGAAGAACATGAAACACTTTTGGTGTTTTACATTTAGTTTGTTAAAATTTCATTGATTTCCAACATGGTCGACTAGTTATACTAGATTTGCCTCATTGCCTTCTAGAGCCATGTGTATAGATATCATTCAGCAGTAAGTACCCATTATGAATGATCACGTGTTCTATTTTCAGAGTTACTGTAGGGATTAATAATTGTGCTCAGGGTTGGAATAATTTTGAGTCTTTCAAATAGGATTGTATATTTTGAATATAAAGGATAAAGAATATCCATTTTTCAGCATAATTTTCTTCGTTCGTTATTTGTTTTTTCAATATGAAAGATTTATACTTTTTGAGTCTTGGTGACTTTTTAAAAGTTCAAACTTGAACTTTTAAAATTGTCCACTTTGTTCACTCTTTTAGCAACCTACAATATTTCTATAGATTTGATGTCCGAAGTATTCTCATAAAGTTTATACTTTGTTGCAGATATTTTAATATAACTTTGTACGAGACTACAAAATGATGATTTGCTTTGAAATGGGCTTCCAACCTTTGTTGGTATTATTATCTCTACTTTTTGAAATCGCCGTTTCCCAACAAATCGTTATACCAACAGATAAAAGCTACTGCGAAGAGTCAACCAGAGATTTTCTCGATATCGTAAGATCGCCTTGGTATGTTGATAAAACCAAGATGATCGAAGAATTTATGAATTCTTGGCGCCAGTCTATTGACCTAACTATGCCCCCTGGTTTCGGTAAATCAATAAATTTATCGATGTTGAAATATTTCTTTGATATAACGTTGAACGAAGCAGATGGTTTCAGTGTGGTTGCTGACAAGAAGAATACACCTGCGTATAAATTATTCACCGATCCCACGTTAAATCTGAGCATCTCAAGGAATCAGGAATTTATAGATCAGTATTTGGGAGAATACATCGTGATACATTTCTCTTTGAAACATCTTTATGGTAAAACCGAGGAAGAAGGGATTATTAATCTGTTTCGGATATTGCACGAACAGTTTGGCAAAAAATATTCCAAGTGGTTCGATCATCGAAGAGACTATATTTACAAAAACAGTAATTTCCAAGCCAAATCGATTGAAAAGATCTTCAAGGGAATTAATGTCGAAATAAACTACATTAATTCCACGTCCCTTCTTCGATATATGGTGGAGTGTCTAAGAGAATTTTACAAAAAAGAAGTGATTCTGTTGGTCGATGACACCGATAGACCTGCTATCAATGCCATGTTGATGGACGTCGATCCTTATCCTATCTCTAACCATATAAATTCTTTGCTGTTTGAAGCCATCAAGTATTACACTGATGCATCAAGCATACTTGGAGCTCTGTTAACAGGAACGTTCTCCAGTATCAGAAATACTTTGAAACCTGGTTCACGAGTACTTTATAATATGGATGTTTATTCTTTTTTGCGAAACGATCCAACAGTAGAATACTTCGGTTTCCTACCACACGAAGTCGAAGGTCTATTCGAGAAACATAATCTGCTAGGTGATAAAGTAAATCAGACTGTAATTTCTTATTATTACGGCTTCGAAGTGGAAGAATCGCCAATCAAGTTGTTCAATCCAGTTTCCATAATCAGATGCTTGAAAGAATGTTTGAAAGGTACTGTTCCTTTTTTCCCTATACATTTACACCCGATGATTGCTAATGTTTCGCGGGTGATTGGTGCAGCCATGAACTACCCTGAGTTACGTTCTGATATGTTTGATTTATGGCAAGGGCGTTCTTCCAAACCATATAACTCCCACCATCACAATATCGTGCTTCATTATGAAAATTTATTGAGAGCAATCACCCATGGACGAAGCAAATTCAACAGTTTTAAATTTCAAGATGATAAATTTCTATTAATAAATTATCTATTCCATAATGGTTACCTTACTTGTGCCGAGCAAAGATTCAAAATTGCCAATTATGCAGCCCTACATACCATTCGAAATGCAATCTGTAACTTTTATAAAGCTAAGAAAGTTAATTTTCATTTAGTTGCTACACCTATCTATAATGTGTTTACGAATGATCCTGAAATGTTCTTAGAAGGAATTGAGAATAATACCGCAATTTTCCAACAAGTATTTCGAAATTTCACTAGCAAAATCGAGCCCTTAAATTTGAAAATGAAAGCAAAGGAATTTTATTGGCTTATGTACACATGCTTAGATATAGCTATTTTTGCAAATATGACTAGTGAAAGATTTCGAGTCTTTAGCAACGCTACAACATTCGTTGATTCAGGTATGTTAGGACTGGTGGATGAAAATCGCATGTCTGGTTTAATAATAATATGTAAGAGCCGTGAAAATGGAGGAGTAAGAGCAGCTTTAAGAGAAGCTAAAAAAATTACATTTGATGGTATGAACGATTTGAAATATAGGTGTTACATGGGAATCGATATCGATAGCAAATTAAATGTTAAAGTAGGTTTTAACTATACGAAAAGCTTTATAGAATAAGTCAGTTTTGGTATCAAACATGCTAAGTCAAAATTTAATCACTTCTGAGTAGCAATATGTAGTTAACAAATTAATAATAAAAAACTCAAGTACATACGAAAGTAAAGAAGATTTATTTACGGGCAATAAAATCGTTCGTTTCCAAAAGTCATATTTCAGTGTTCAAAGAGTAAAAAAATTTTAGTCGTCAAATTTATAGAGCTTCAGAAGTTTTTTTTATCACTACTAAGTTTCAAGTCAATTTGGAAATAAATACTTATAAAAAGCACTGTAGTGGTGTAGTGTTGTCGAACTGTGTATTCAAACATACTAACTTAGTCGAACATGAGTATTAGTTCGCAGTCCAACTGGTATTCATTGAGCGTGCTTTTTTGTGAGACAAAAAAATTAGTTAGCTTTTTGAGTATTTGGGCCCCATTATAGCCTGTTTTAGGGGGGGGGGGTGTCTAATCTCACAAGAACTTTTTTTAAGATTTTTTTTTAAATTAAAAAGTAACGAGCGGAAATAACCCTAACACTTTTTTTGGTACAAATCAACTTTTTGGTAATTTCAAACAATTTACGATCTTTCCCAATTGACTTTATGGAACTGAACCCCTCCCCCACCAAGCAGTGATCCTGAAACTGGCACTAGGCCCCATAGTCTCGTAAAAGCGAATTTTTGATAATATTTTTCATTCTCCAAAACGTGCTTTTCTTTTGTTTCTTCATTTCTCTTTCTTCCATTATAATCACATGTCTTGTGCTTTAAATTAGGTACTCAATTTTTTTTGGAACTTTGGTAAAATTCTACGGTACTTTCATAGGTGACAATTTCTTTAAAATAGTCTCAAATTGACATCTCCTTAAAATTTAAAAAAATTGCTAAAAACAAATATTTTGATTGATATATTCGAATTTTTGACGAAAGTTTGTCCTACCTTCATAGGTTACATATCAATTATTTAAAAACACTAAAAAATTGGCCATTGCTGAAAATTTTTAAAAACTGCTCAAAAAAATTTTAATCAATATTTCAGAGTGTTTAGCAGAATTTTACCCTATTTTCATAGGTCACACATTATTTTTTGAAAATACTCAAAAATCGATGGCTCAGTTGCTCAAAGAAGCATGAATTACATTTGCATAATATGACACTTATTTGGAAGGCCAAATTTTTAGGGTGGCTGGAGGGAACCCAAAGGCCTCAAAATTTTTACACTTGATGTCAAAGGAATAAATGAAGCACGGAAACGAACATAGTCTAAATTTAGTCTTCTAAATCTATATGAAGGCGAGTGGCAAGCGTAAAAATAGCCTTTTGATGAGATTTTGAATTATGGAATTTTTCGAATGTTCCATATCTCCACACCAAGTCGATCTACATAGCTAAAACTTCGTACATGAAAAATTAGATGAAGGTGGAAATATGACTCCTTGAGTTTTGATTAAAATGGTACAGAATGGAGGATGCTCAAAATTTGAGAAATTCTTGAAGAGTCGTAAATTATTGAAAATTTATATGTATGAACTATTGTGATCACTAGATATAATAAGAATTATACCATATTTATAATTCAAGTTCATATGTCATGTTGGAGAAAAGGAGAGGGACAACAGCGAGTTTACTGTCCTCAAAATATGGCAAGTCCAAATGAGTGGCTGCAAATCCTTCATTATTTGTTTCATGTGACCAAGTAAGTCCAAACGAAAAACATAGTTTAATTTCCAGTTCATTAGGGGATTTTAAGGAGAGTTAGAAAGAGAAAAATCTGTTGAATAAGGGGATCACATCAGGTATCATAAATTGTTCTGTCCTCATCAAATCGATCTAGAACGTTACAAGTCAATTACTTCTTGTCTTTTATTTGTTACATTGCTTATGGGACTACTAAGAGGAAAGTCTTAATATCAGCTCTTTCAGGAAAGAATCGACTTTCAGTACGCATCTTTTTCATTCCAGCTTTCTACACCCTTGATAATCCAAAAGCCAACTTTGCGAAAAATTCTGTATTTCTACTTCCAAGGTCAACAAAAGCAAACTGACTCAATACTGCATCCTGAAAAAAAACTTGCTGAAAATCACTAGATTCATTATTATAGTCTTACAATTTCACCTATATCTAACCAATTTTCCGTTTATTGTTCCCTCGTGCATTCCAGTTATTGTTTTTGACACCCTTGACTCAATAAACATGTTTTCAGTTTAGAATTTTTCCTGAAGGGAGGAAAGAAAACTAAACGAGTTGTTTTTCTGAAACTAAATTGAACTGAATTAAAGATCTTCATTTCAAAAACTTACCTTCTAGTGAAGAAATTTGTTATTTTTTCGTAAATATAAGTACTCCACCTGATCCCACAAACGCATTATAGCTGTTTTCATTTGTTCATACATGTATTATTTAAATCGATATTTCCTAATGATTGAAAATACACCTAAAATTATAGTTTTATGACGAATTAGATTCGACTTCAGTTTGAAAAAGAAATTAAATAAAATTATTTCCTCCTCGTCCAAATGCTTAAAATGATATGAGATTACGAGTTGATTGATTAGCTCTAAATTTACATTCGTTTCAAGTCATTCGGTCTGTTCACTATCGACAAATGCTAATCTAGTTTATAATTATTTTCAAAGATAGATAGAAGGAATATCGAAAGTCTTCTCAATTTATTACACATACATAGTTACGGATTTCGAGATATTAATGTGGAAATGAATCGATCCATGAATAGTTTATGTTGGAACGTGGTTTATAGCTTTTTAAAAAATGATTTAAAAGAAAATCAGTCAACGTTCGAAGTGGTGTATTATGTGCTGAAATACAAAAGAAGAGGGTTATTTGTACCATTTTTATCATCTGTAGGTATCGTGGAAACAAACGAGTACTCAAAGTAACATTACGTTTTAGCATACAAATTTTGTGAATTTTTAATATGACAGAAATTTAAATGACTTTAATTCAATTTGTATAAGTTAGGCACTTATTAAGCAAAGTAAGATTTTTTTCACTTGCTCTTAATACTAAAAGTGTTGGTTTAGACTTCAAATTATGTATTAAAGATGTTCAAATACAAAAAAAAATTCCTCTTCAACCTAAAAAAATGTTTAAATTTTAAAATACTTATATCTAAATTGTTGAAAAATTCAAGTATCAAAATATTTCATTTTTATGTTCATTTATCTTCTCTTTTACTCAAAACATCCTAAAAAATTATCAGTCAACATGTTTAATTTAGAGTTCTACAAAATTTGAGTGATGTATCTATATGATGAATAAAAACCCTTTTCATTTTGTAATTATATTTTTCTGAATACAATTCTCAAAGATGCGTAATATTTATCGAGTATTTTGGTCAAATAATCGTATAACAAGGGATCTCAAAACATCATATCTTCAAGAATAAACTTCATTATAATTACTCATTGTTTTGTGAACTCTGTTACATGAATATTCGACCAAAACAATAGGAAATAAATATTATATTCCGCGCATGAATGTGATACTTTTTCAGAAAATTTTAATTACACAAATACACAATGAAAGTAGGCATTTATGGCTTGCCTACTAAGATGGACCGATTTTTTTTAGGTGGAGGTGGCGGTACCAGGATAATGGTTTAAGAACCTCAAAAAAGAATCTTAAAAATTTTGTTCCCTTAAAACAATTCTCAAACAGCCAAAATAAGGTCAAAATTTTGAAAATTTTGAAATATAAAAAAACTAATTTTTGGACAATTTTACTTTTCTTCCTTTCAAAAATCATATTTTGTCGTTTAAAGATTGAAGGAGAATTTTGTTGCAATTTTTTCAAATTTAGGGGCTCCAAAACTTCAATGTTTTTTGAAAAATCATAAATTTTGATTATTTTGTAAAATGAACGACATGGATGATTATTGGGCCGTGTATATTGTATAAGTTTAATTTATGCTCTTTGGGACTGAAGCGATAACATATTCTATTTTTGTTTCACAGGGGTTGCCAAAGTCCGAGCCTTATATGATGCCATTTTGAAACGAGAATGTGAAATTTTGAGAAAGCTTATGAAGTAAAAATCGAGTATATTTTCTCTTTGAGTACTAAAAAGCTTAAACCAAGCTCGACGCTTAATACACCGCACAGTGGGCCAGCAGACTCCCTAAAAAGCGCGTTTTATTCAATAAGATGTATGAAGGAGTGAAAAGTAATTTATGTTATGTTTTTGAGGTAGTAGATTACGAATTTATCACTAAAAAAATGTGGGGTGAGGGGGTGGGGCTGGGGGAGGGGGTTAAAAGTGAATTTTAACTATAGTATCGTGTGATATATCATTATATATGTTTTCGAAGATGCAAATTAAAAATTTAATACCAAAAAATTGTGGGGAGAGGGGGTGTAGCTGGGGGAGGTGGTTGAAAGTAAATGTTGGCTATAATATCGTGTGATATGTCATTATATATGTTTTCGAAGTTGTAGATTATGAACTTAATACTAAAAATTGTAGAGTGAGGAGATGGGGCAGGGGGACCGGTTGGAAGTGAAATTTGGCCATAGCATCGTGCAATATATCATTACATAAATGTTTTCGAGTTTGTAGATTACGAATTTAATACCAAAAAAAATCGTGAGATGAGAAGGTGGGGAAGGGAGGGGTGATTGGAAGTGACATTATTGGCTATTGCATTGTAGATTACCAAATCTGTATTTAAAAAATAAGCGCAAGAGCTAAATTTAACTAAAATAAAAAACAAGTTTCAAAATAGTAGTCAATCGTCATCTTCCTCATCTTCGTCATCTTTCTCGTCGACGTCATCTTTCTCGTTGTCATCATCTTTCTCGTTGTCATGGTCTTACAAAGTATGCGTTGTTGTGTAGGTAGGATAATATAATACGTTAATTTCAAACATACTGTGTAAAACACATCAAAATTTATCGTGATTTCGCGCGGAAATTGCCCGTACAAAACGCTGCCGCAGGCTGCCGCAAAAAGTAAAGTGATATTCGTGTTCAGCATGCTTCAAAGCATAATATCAACCAGAAGTTATTATTTTTCCTGATTTTCCGAAAAGTTTTGCTCTGATTTAAGTTTTTAGTTTCACAAAAATATGGCCATCTTTAACGACTTATCATAAACTTATAAGCAATAACAACTTAAAACCAAATATGTGATTCAATAGTACTTAATTTTCTGAATATTTTGCGCTATTCGACATTTCCAAAATGTGAATTACAAATGGAAATATAAATCACTAATAATTACAGAGCGTATAAGGAACAAAACTAGTGGATTGCGCGTCGACGACTTGTGAGGGTGCTAGGGAGGAGGAGGGGGATGAAAAACGCGGTTTCGTTGCTCGTTTCATACGACACCAATGTTGGGCAACACATATATAATGTTACCATTTTAATCAGAGATAGGTTTTTTTTAAGTAAAACGCGCGTTTTTGGGCGTCTCCTGGCCCACTGTGCACGGTTTTAATTTTCTTTTTTTTTTTAGAAATGGTCAAAATTGGTGTTGTTTCAAAAAATTGAGAAAATATTTAAGTTTTATAAATTTAGGAAAACTGATGACTAAAATTTTTTCAGCCTTTAAACAATGATATAAATATTTTTTTGGCTAAAATAATTTAGATTGTTCAAAATTTTTTTTTTTTGGAGATAATAATTTTTTTAATTTTGACATAATTTTAGGAAATGTAAAATCTGAGCTTTTAGAGGTCTGAAATTTTTTTTAGCAATTTATCAACTATTATGACCCCACTTCCTCTACAAAAAAAAAAAAACGAAATTCAATGAACCTTCAAAAAGTAACATAATTTCATTGGTAATTTTTTAGGGTGTTTTGATCAACAATATAAAACATCTGAATACGTGAAAAAAATTGATTTACTTGACAATGAATTTTTCAAAAATTTAAAAAATATTTTAAAAGGGCTTGATGGCATAAGATAGTCGAAAATGCCCCCGAGAGCTTTCCGAACGGGTTCTAAGGCAAAAGGTGGACCACATCAAAAAAAATGTTGAGCAAAATTTCAGGCTCCAGTTACGTCTATTGCTTGTTTTATAGAGTGCTGCAACAGTTTTTATTTTTTTTGACTATGTTGCACCATTCCAAAAATTCTGAAACTTTTATGGTATGTTTGGTGGTAAAACATACATTTTATGTAATTTTTGCATAATTGTACCACAAAAACTTGCTATAGAAATGGAGGATTGAAATTTTAAAAATTGCATAACTCTTTTAAAACTGATCAAGAAAAATTGAAAAAATTACTGAAAAAGCCTTTTATTGTCAAGACACTGTAAATAAAATTTCAACTTTCCACCTTTATAATAACGCGAGAAAAAAAAATTTAATTCAAAAACTTGTTTTTGTCTATATCTCCGAAAATAGGGACCTGGAGCCTGAAATTTTGGTCAACTTTTTTTTAATGCGGCTCACCTTTTGCCCTAGAAACCGTTCGGAAAGCTCTCGGGGGCATTTTCTACTATCTAATCCCATCACGCCCTTTCAATCTCAGGTTGCAATGAGTACAGAAATTATACTTTTTAGCTGCATCTTTTTGAATGTCATTTCAAAACCAAACGAAGCTTTTATGTAATTATAAGCGAAAAAATCCCACTCTACTATACGTACAATTCAAAAAATAAATATTTTCAGAATCTCGTAGACATGAATACACTATTCCTCCTCCGCTGCATTAATCAGACGAATCACAGTCGAAAAATGAGTTGTACAAATTTATAAATACCCACTTCCGCATACTACAAGATAGGTACATCGTCCAAGGTGCCTTGAGTTTAATTCAATCGCGAAATGCGGATACCTAACAAATACTCGCTTGCAATCTCTATAAGCTCACTCCTTCATTTCATTTGTTCCCAAAACATCGATAACGAACTCTCCGCAGAGGAGACCATTAGATACTACGATCTAGAAGACGATCTAGGAAGCCCCGGCGATTTTCTAGAAGCCATAGAATCGCCTTGGTTCGTAGACAAGACGCAGATGATCGAAGAATTCGTCAAGTTCAACTATATACAAATAACAGCTCCTCATAGATTCGGCAAATCCACCAATTTATCTATGTTACGGTATTTCTTCGACATCACTCTCAACGAAGCGGATGGATTCAGTATTAAGCGTAAAGAGTACACCGAATATTATAGAGTATTCACCGATCCCGATTTAAACCTTAGTATTTCCGCAAACAAATACATAATTGATAAATATCTAGGCGAATTCATCGTCATATATTTCTCGTTAAATCGTATATTTGGTAAAACCTTAAAAGAAAAGATTAAAGATCTACATCGAACTTTACAAGAACAGGTATTCAATAAGTACGCCAAATGGTTCGATCATCAAAGAGATCAGCTCTACAGCGAAGACAGAAAGAAAGCCATAGTCTTGGAAAAATTATTCAAAGACCTTGAATCAGTGTGCGACGCTGATCTCAAAATCGGTCTGGCTTACTTGGTGGAATCGTTGAAAAAATATTACCACAAAGAGGTGATCTTATTAGTCGACGAATTCGATAGTCCAGCCATGAATTCGTTGCTAATGAACGAAGATCCTTTCCCCATCACTCGAGTCATACATACGATGATCTGTGGCGTATTAAAAACCGCCATACCGGAACACAGAGTCTACAGAGCATTATTCACCGGCATTTACTCCAGTATAGCGCTCAGTTGCGGCTCGCACTTGCTCAACAGTGTAGTCAATCTGCCATTTTTGAAGCATCACGAATTCGCCAAATTCTACGGCTTCCTGCCCCACGAAGTCGAACTAATATTTAAGAGGAACAACATCCCAGATGACGAAGAGACCAAAAAGGTCATCAAATTCTACAAAGGTTATGTACTAGAAAGCGTTGGTACTCTGATTTACAATCCGATACCCATAATACGTTACATAGAAGAACGTCAAAATGGTACCCCAGCTGCTTTAGAAAGCTGCTGCATGAAACGCGGACCTGTACTAGAAATAATGGAGGAAGCGATGAGCCATTACACGTTACGTGAAATCATACTGAAACTGTGGCAAGGTAAAACCCTCCAGATACATCCCCTCACCTATGATGTAATAGAGTACAAGAAATTACTAAAAGCTGTTTTCAACAAGGAAAATATATTCCTCAATTACATATACCATAATGGCTACCTAACCCATACCATTACAGCGAATTGCTACAAAATCCCCAATTCCGATATCCGTCGAGAATTCGAATACGCTATTCGCAGCTTCTACAAAGGCAACAACGTCAATTTAGAATTAGTAGGTTCCCAATTACACGACATTTTGAACTACAACCGTACATTGTCTCGAATCGAGAAAAATCACGTGAAGAATATTTTCGAAGAAGAATTTCGTAAGTTCATCAACAACATTAAACGTTCCAAGATCAGGATCGATGAGAAAGAAATAAGCTCGTTTTTTTACGTAGCCTCGTTACTAGCGCCTTCGCAGAATTTAGTCGAAAAGGAATTTCGTACAGTTAAAATAAAAAACGACGAACTAAATAATTACTTCGGTCGTATAGATTTAATGTTAGTCGACCAATTCAACGTAACTGCTTTAATAGTCGAGTTTAAATATAAGGGTGTTCTAAGAAGCGCTCTGATGCAAGCCGAGGGGTATAAAATTACTCACAGGTTTCCCGTCAAGAATATCTTTTTCATAGCCATATCTATAGATAAAAAATTAAACGTAAAATTAGACGTTAAATTTGTTAATAATTCGACTGATTATGATAGTTCGTTTAAACATAGAGTAACCGTCAAAGGTAGTTATTATAGGAAAATACGAGCGAAAGCATCTATGATCAGGTATTATAAAAAAATTCGCACTACGTGTCGTTACGAAGACAACGAAGATGGCTCTGGCACTATCGCTAAACGTATTAATAAAAGTCCTATTACTAAACTTATAAAGAAAATAGGATCCTTGTATTATTGTCCTTTTTGCAAACATTATAATAAACGTAAACGCGATGTGAAAAGTCATATTACATCATTTCACGCGAATGCCAGTAAACTCGTTCCTTTGCAAAGCGCCACAAGCATGTCTAAAAATGATATCAATTTGTTAGGATAATAGGTAATTGGAATAGATCGTGATGTATGTATGTTATGGCTTTATTTGTTTTTATTTAATTTTAATTTTTTCTAAGTTGTATTATTTAAGTCATAAAACAAAATTTAAAAAATATATTTTTTTGTATTTCGAAAAATAAGTTTATGTCGAATATAAAAAATGAAGTATTTTTAACATATTTTCAAAACATAAAAAATGATCACAACCAGTGCTATGAGTAACTGTGAAAAAATAGTATTAAGATACGCCATCTATCTTCATTCCATGTTATCACTTATGATTTCATTAAATAAAGGAGGAATCATGGCAAAATTTAGTAAGTGGAAAATTATTGCAATACGATTATGAAAACCCCCACATTTTTTATGGGGTTGGACGTGGTAGTTTCTTTTTTTTAATTTTTACAGCATTTTATTTTCATATTCATCATGTTTTCATCTTTTTGAATTATAATATGAAGAAAAATTGACACCTAATACACCACCATCATCTTTTACTTTTTCTGAACTTTTAATAAAAACGATAGCTCTTACAGCCTACCCGATTTGGGAAGAAAGGAGTGGGGTGAAGGGGGTTTTTCAAATCTGTACGTTTCAGATAATTTGTAATCAACTGGCAAATGTCCACTTTGGGTGTACTTTATGGCACCCCAAGGAAATTCAATTGGATCAGCATTTTGAGTCGAATTCAAAAAATAAAGAGAGTACCTTAAGATTATAGAAGAGAAACCTTTCACCAAAATTTTAGGCAAATGAATTTTTTAAATCCTCACAATGAGGTCAAATGACCATATCTTATTCATTAAAGTCTAAAAAGATTTTAGGAGCTAATTTTTTCAAAGTTTTGGGGACATAAACTTTTTTTTAGTTCTTTCAAAATTATTTGCGAAAATAATAAAAAAAATTAAAATTTTTTCGCATGATAGTATTTCCCATTTTTTTGTAATTTCTTCTTACTGTCTGTCAAAAATAACTTGACACTTTTTAGCAGGACAAGGATAGGCAACAATTCGTGCATGGTTACTCAAAATGTGAATTGTATTACAAAGTAGGTTAATGTTTTATTACCTATCAGTTCATCGAATTTAACTGGAAACGTATTCACCGTGCTTGTTTGTGCTTTACTATTTCGACTATTTGGCCAGCATTTTCAATTTGAAAACATTTTGGGAAGTAATGAAATCGTGAAAATTGTCGCGCTTTTTGCCTATCCTTGTCCTGCTAAAAAGTGTCAAGTTATTTTTGACAGACAGTACCTAGCCCTTTCATTGCTACCAATTTTTTGCCAATAACACCACATTTCACTGCAAACCTCACATTCCTGTGTATGTTGAGTTCTGAGGTAAAAAATTTCAAGTAAAAATAATTGTGGGGAAATTAATTTTGTCTCTTCGTGTATAGCTGTAATCATATTTTTGGTATGTATACTTCTCCCTTACGCGTTGCGTCGGCGTGTATCGATGAAAATCTCTCAATATTCGATGAAAGACTCTTCTTGAAAATTCGAAAAAGTATTTTCATTGTTTTTTTCGACACACTTCAAAATAGAGGGTCACTCAAATTTCGAGGGGGGCTGGAGGAGAGGGAAATAATTTAAAGTTTTGTTTTTTTATCTCATTTGAGTAAGTGAGTCACGGATACTAACATACGCAAAGTTCAGCTTCTTAAGTACATTTGTACAGGTGTTGGAGCAAAAAACCATTTTTTGAGGAAATTCCGAGTCATGAAATTTCTTGAATTTTCGATATATTCTCACCAAATCAATGTAGAAAGGTCAAATTTTTTACGTGGTGTTAGATTATGACCAAACTACTAGCTCTTCAATTTGAGTCGAAATCAATCTAAAATGGCGGTTTTTCAACATTTGAGTAGAGTTTGAGGAGCCTCAAATTAGTAAAAATATATTTACATGATTATTCAAGATAAAAAGTATAATATATCCTTCATTCACCTCCATGCTCCACACATGATGTTGGAGTGGAGGAGGGAGTTATCGACCTTGAAATATGGTGGTGGTACACGAGAGGATGAGTTTTTTGTTATTGTTTCTCATTACATACATATGGGCTATCTTCCTGCTTGCAATTTAAAAAATTCATTTTTTTTTTTTTTTACTATTGTTTACATTTTGGATTAAAAGAAAAACAAACTAAAAACGTAAGCAACCATGTCACATTACTGGAGCTAAGTTTTTAACTGGGGCTTGTTAACGTTTGCATGTAACGTTGCTAACCCTTTCATGTCTACAGACCACACCCAATATAAAGTCTGAAAATCCCTACCTTATCCCTTCCAAAACCACTAAAGAAGTTGAATTTAGAACAAATGTGGTATTTTTTACCATGCAACAATCATATAAACACATATTTCTCAAATTATGACTACTTGAGGCACCTCAAATCATGCTCATATTTTTACAATTCGCCATTTTGGAACCTTAAGAGATCATATTCTGGTCATGAACTAACCCTACATACGAAGTTTTACCTTTGTAGATCGATTTGGATGAAATTTCCTGCAGCAATTTGTCCTCCGAAAATCGTTCTTTGCTTTAACTCTTCTCCAAATTCATTTGGTAAGCTAAACTCTGAATAGGTGAATCCAACGAGCTCATTTTACCATATGACACAGCAATAAGAAATTTTCGACTTCCCATGTGCATTATCCCCCAACACATTTTGAGGTCAATAACCCCTCCTCCTCTTCTTCCCCTTCAATATTATCTGTGAAGGTGAATTTGAAGTATAGTATACTTTTTGCCCCCAATATTAATAGTATGAGTTCACATTAATTACATTTTCACTAATTTGAGGCTTCTAAAGCTCTACTCAAATTTTCATGATCCACCATTTTGGAACACAAATTCAAGAGTTCATATTCTGGTCACCAACTAATCCTACACACAAAATTTGGCTTTTCTAGGTCGTTTTTTGAGGATATATGGAATATTCAAGAAATTTCATGTCTCAAAACTTGCTCAAAAATTCGTTTTTTGCTCTAACTCCTCTCAAAATGCACTTAGAAAGCTGAAATTTAGATATGCTGGTGTCCATGACTAACTTTTTCATATGAAATAAAAAACAAAAAATTTCAGGTATTTTCCCTTTCTCAAGCACCCCTCAAAATTTTAGTAATCGCCATTTTGAAATATATATATAAAAAAGTGCTTTTTCGCATTTTCAAGAAGTCTCTCATGAAATTTTGAGGGAATTTCATGAACACTCACCGGTGCTACGTGTGAAACACAAAAAATAAATTTTCTCAAAAATACGGATTTTGCTATAAATCTCCTCAATATGCACTTAGCAAGCTAAAATTTGGATATGTTGGTGCCCGTGACTTCCTCTTTCATATGAGATCAAAACGAAAAATTTGAGTTATTTGCCTCTTCTCCAGCCCCTACAAAGTATGATTGATCCGCCAATTTGAAATTCATCTAAGAAACGAAAAAGTTCATCTGATCATTTTTAAGAAGAATCCCTCACCAAATTTTTTGTAAATTTTATGAATACCCGCCAGCGCTACGCGAGAGGAAAAAATATATATACCGAAAAGTTGAGCATTTGCCAGATGATTACAAATGGTCTGAAACGCAAAGATTTGAAGATCCCACCCTCCCGCGACCCTTCCTTACCAAATCACGTAGGCTGTAATAGCTGTCATTTTTAAGTAAATAACTCATCTAACAAAAACAAAAATCTACCAACTCTAATGCTCCCATTGCAATGAGATGCAGTACTAACAGTACGATAAAGGTACAAATTTTAAAATTGGTTATTTATTTACAAACTTAACATCCAGTGTAACATTACATTTATCATCTATCGCGATTCCCGCGTAAAATATATTTTTTAGGGTTGTTATACCTCTAATACTATATGTTTGAGCTTCCTTCAAGGCAAATTTCACACTTTGTTGATATTTAAATTCAACAATCAAAGCAGTCGTATTATCCGAATGAATTAAAATTAAATTTGTAGCATCGCCTTTATACGCCTTGTTAAATACTCGAAATCCTGGACTACCTCCACCTTCGGGATTAATTACATCTAAAGATACATAGAAAAATAATCGTATTTCTCCATCATCAAGTTGCAATCCAAAAGCTTCACTTTTATTCATAAATTTTCTAAATTCCTTGTGAAAAATTCCGCTCATAACTTGCATCTCATTATGGGACACATTACCTGCATGATTTAATATATCGAGTAATTGTTTCCCAACTGATTCCAAATTACCATCTTTGGCTCTATAAAATGAATGAACTACTCTTTGAAATTCTCGTTTGATGTCTAAGTTAGAAATTCTATACATTTGCTTTGATCCACTGCGAACAAGATAAGCATTATAAAATAAGAAATTGATGAATAAGTCGTTATAGAATGTGTTATTGCCATCAACGACACCTCTTAATAATTCTTTGTATAGGATGACTGTATTATTACGATATTCCTTTATTTCGGTGCATCCGTTAAGTAATAAATTCACCATAGTTTTACGTGATTCGTTGTGATACATAGATGCGTTCATTAGCACCAGGACACTTTTAGGAGGCCTATGACTTTCTACAGTGTGAGATATGATACCAAGGCGTTCCTTCAAGTACCTAATTACCGAAGCAGGATTGAATATTTTGACAGAAGAACGTTCGATGGAATACCCGTTATAGAGTTCCACTAGCTTCATTTTATCATTATCGTCGAGGTTATCAGCGGTAGTGAAGAGTTTTTCTACTTCTTCCATCGTAAAGCCGTAGAATTTCGATAATTTATGATCGTCTAGAAACGAGTGAAAGCTCAAGTTCATGAATAAAGACAGAGTTGTATTGGCACATGAGAAAGTTCCAGTTAGCAATGCTCGTTCAACCGCGTGCTTCGGGTAGCTCGGTTGTATCACTTGTTCGATATGTCTGTTGATGAAATCAGTTATACGAGATGGATCTTGATTCATCAACATGGCGTTTACAGCCGGACTGTCGAAATCGTCGATCAATAAAAGAGCTTTTTTTTGGTAATATCTCCGTAATACGGTGATCAAAAAGGGTAAATTGGACTCGATGATGTTCGTATTATGTCCCATTCCTTTGAATATTTTCGACAGCGTTTCACCGGTCATCCTACAGTACGAATAAATGTACTTTTTTTCGTGTTCGAACCATTTGGCGTATTTTTTACATATTTGCTTGTAAAATATACGATTCAGAATTTCAACTTTTTCTTCCATAGTTTTACCGTGTAATTTTTTCAGTGAGAAGTGAATCACGATATACTCTCCAAGGTGTTCATCGATGAATTTCTTATTCTTGGAAATACTCAGATTTAATTTCGCATCTGTGAATAATTTGTAAGGCCGGGTGTTCTCTTTATTGTTAACGATACTATATCCATCGGTTTCGTTCAATGTAATATCGAAAAAATACTTCAACATCGATAAATTAATCGATTTACCGAAACGAGGAGGAATCGTCGTTTCAGTGTAAGAATAATCCGAAGTCATGAATTCTTCGATCATCGCTGTCTTATCTACGAACCAAGGGGAATTCACTACTTGCAAAAAATCTTCAACAGATTCCTCTCCAATTTTATCACTTTTACGGACATCTTGAGAGAGGATAATTGAAAAAAGCAAAGGTAATAATATTGAAACATAAATTTTCATTATATGTTTTCGCGTCTCATGAGGTTCCTGAAAAAAGTATAACATCCATGAACATACCGATCACGTGAGAGTAATAAATTATTAATTATTTTAACTCACCTTTAATGAATTTAATTAACTATAACCGTATAGTTGAACCGGTCAACTACCTTTTCACGTTATATTATACTTTGAAGTGCCACAGCTGGGTTTCAGTCTGAAAATAAAATACTCTTTTCGTTATCATCGGTTTCGGTATTCTCGTTAATTACTTTTTTGATAATGGTTGATTGAAAGCTGTTCCTAATAAACATCATTGAAACATTGCCATTCAGTATCTGTTACTAACTCATTCAATGTATTATAATTTGTAAATTCTGGATGAAGTTTTATCCTTATTTAAAGACAGTAGGAAGTGATGTACAATGTAAAAATATTATGAGACAAATGGAGTAATTTTTTTCCAACCGCAAGAAACCTAGATCCCCATAATTATTGTTCTGAGAACCCATCATCAACTATCAGTAAAACATTTCGGTGACAAGTTGACCTAAAGGTGAACAAAAATTTGGTTTGCTCGAAAGAGCTTTCTGATGCAGCAAAGAGTAAGGATAATAAATTCGTCAATCATAATAATCTATTCTACTGCTATTCAATCGGTCTTATTTTTCAGTTTTGAACCAATATGAAAATTCTTTCAATATCGATTTGTGTGCTCTTTTTTCTGAATATATTCAACACAATATATGCCCAAAAGGTATTTAACCGTGTACACTCGTGGTATCACCTAACACGTGAGTAATTTTAAAGTGATATTTTTTTCTCCGAAAGAACTCCAAAGAAGAAATTGACGAGTTGGAAAAATTGGCTGCGAAAGCGAGACAAAAAAAGACTACAGAGAGGACTCCGTTGCAAAGTGTGTACAAAATGTACATCTCCTTGGCCAAGTTCGGTAAGCTGGAAATAATTTCAAAACTACAGATATCCTTTGAATCTGTATGAAAGCTTACCACCTGCTTTCTTCAATTGATTGGTTTTAATAGGTCATTCAATGCCTAAGTTACGAGCACAAGCTAAGAAATCTTTGCAATTGAGCAATTCCGAAGAGCAGTTATTGTACGACGAATTCCATCCGGAGTTGTCGACTTACGCGTGAATTTATTATAAATTTTGTTTTTACGATAAAAATGTAATTTTAAACTTTTAAGATTTGATTATATAATTGTTTTTGTTGATAAGAATTTAATTTCCATTTTCATCAAAACATTTTTAATTACCTATTTCTATTAAAATATATTATACGCGTGTAGGTTGATATTTTCGATGGACTTTTCTCATCAAATATAAAAAAAATCTCAACATCAAGTTGATAATTATTTCAATAGGAATTGGAAGGGGTTTATCTAAATTGGTGAAAAAAGGTAACGCCGTACTTCAAGTGTTATGCAACTTTACTAACGTATTTTGAAAATATTGAGAAATCTTTAGAATTTATAAGAGGATTAGAGTAATGAAGGAAATGTCAATTTCGACTAATTTAAGGTCGATGATTCATTTTCTATCTCTAGTTTCTCCTACCCCTCTCTGCAACGTTCAAAGGAATGATTATATATTAAATTGAATCTATTTCAGCAAAAACGCTTCGTATTGCAAAATTGACTACTGAAATGAGTTCCTTGGATATGAAAACCCCTATTTAGACACATTGCACGACAAAATCAGACACAAAATTTTTCTCGTCAAAAAACTATGCTTTGAGAAATATTATCAGGGAATTAGAAGTTACTGAGAGGTATTCGAAATTGAAAACATTGATATGCTATGCCTTAAGTTTTAAAGGTAGGCAATTTGTTTGACGTATGAAAACTGCGAAAAAACTGGTAATTCGAGAAAAACTATTAGCAGAGTAGAAGTCACCCAGAGGTATTTGAAATAGAACACACTCATATTATATGGCTTGATTTGTAAGGTAGGCAATTTGTTTGACATTTGAAAATTATGAAAAAACTGGAATTGGAGAACAAGTACTAGGAGAGTAGAAATTGCAGAGAAGTATTCGAAATCAAAACAACAGACACTCTATGCCTTGATTTCCAAGGTAGACAATTTGTTTGACTCATAAAAAGTGCGACAAAACTGATAATTTGGAGAAAAGTATTAGGAGAGTATAAGTTGTTGAGAAGTGTTTGAAATTCTGTAAACTCACATTTTATACCTTGATTTTCAAGTTAGGCAACTTCTTTGACCCTCGAAAACCACGAAAAATATGGTAATTTGAAGAAATGTATTAGAAGAGTAGAAGTTGCTCATTGCTCAGAGATATTCGAAATTGAACTCATGGGCGTTCTATGCCTAGATTTTCAAGGCAGACAACTTGTACGATTCTTGAAAATGGCGAAAAAATCCTCAATTTGAGAAAAAGTATTAGGAGCAGTGTTGTAGGAACGAGCATAGGTTTGTTCTTGTTCCTGTTCTCGTTCCTGGAAAGACCCAGTCATTTGATCCTGTTCCTGACTCGTTCTTATTCTCAATGTTTCAACTGTTCTCGTTCCGTTCTTCGTTCTTTTAATTCTTTACAATGTTGTTCTCATTCTGTTCTTTGTTCTTTCAATCCTTTATGGTCTCATTCTTGTTCGTTCTTCGTTCTGTTCTCGTTCTTCAACTTTTCTTTTGTTCTTTCTTTCTTTCTTTTTTTTTTTGATAACGTGTTTACAGTTAATGTTGTTGTTGAAATTGAAAATCAATTAATTGAAGCTAATAATTAAAAAAAAAAAATACCTATATGGGTATATGTAGCACTTGCCTGAAGTATAAATTTCTTATTTTCTCTTTCCCTTCATGATATCTATAATTTTATAATAAATCATGAACTTTCAAAAGAACGAAGAACAACAAAAAATTACATCGTTCTTGTTCTTGTTTTTGTACCTCAACATTCTTCATTAGTTGGTTCTTGTTTTGTTCTTTGATCTTTCAGTTTGAAAATATTCTGTTCTCGTTCTGTTCTTTGTTCTTCAGGTATATCACTTTTATGTTCTCGTTCTTGGTCCTGTTCCTCAGGAACAATAAAAATTCTCCGTTCTTGTTGTTCTTCGTTCTCGTTCTTTGGTTTGTTCCTACAACACTGATTAGGAGAATAGATGTTGGTAAGAGATGTTTGAAACTGATACAAATTACCACATATGCCTCTAAAGTAGGATTAGGCAACATCTACAATCATTTCCATCTCGAATGAATGATGTGTAAGAAATTATCTACCTGTACTTGGAAGGCAAACAATGGCGCAACTATCGAAATTTGCAGACTATCTAATAACTCCTACTCCCTTAATACTTTTGCTCAAATTTACAGTTTATTCACAGTTTTCAATTGTAAAAGAGGTTGCATATCGTGGAAATCAAGGTAGAATGTATGATTTTTTTGAATTTCAAACACCACACAACAACTTCTACTCTCCTAATACATTTCTCCACATTACGAGTTTTTTGCACATTTTGTGTGACAAAAATGTTGTCTACCTTTAAAATCAAGGCATGATATCAGTTTGTTTAATTTCGAATACCTCTTGGTGACTTCTACTCTCTTAATAGCTTTCCTAGAATTACCAGTTTTTCACAGTTTTCATAGGTCAAACAAGTTGCCTACCTTAAAAATCAAGGCATAACATATCTGTGTGCTTAATTTCAAATACCTCTCAATAACTTTTACTCTTTTAGTACATTTCTCTAAATTACCAGTGTTTTTCTCATATTTTGTGTCAAACAGTATGCATAACTTGAAAATCAAGGCATAGCATATCAAGGTTTTTAATTTTGAATATCTGCCAGAAACTTCTACTCTCCTAATGCTATTTCTCAAATTCGTTTTCTTACTCTCCTAATGCTATTTCTCAAATTATCGTTTTCTTGATGAAAAAAATTTTGTGTCAGATATTGCCGTGCAAAGTGTCTACACATAGGTTTTCGGGCCCGAGAATTCCATTTCCGTGGTCAGTTTCTCCACATCATGTGTTTTTATTAAACTAAAATTAATTTACTTATTCACATAAAACAGCAAAATAAAATTTTAAAGTATCTGTCTTTCTTTCAGCCCCTCTGGAACTTTGAATGAATCGTTAATTTGAGTCAAATTGAAAATCTAATAAGCTTTTACGTTATGATGGTTTGCCTACGCCAAATGCAAAAGGAGTGAAAATACAAGAATTTTCATTTTGAAGGATTAAGCGTGGTCATTGGTTCATTCTGATGATATATTAGAAATCAGCGACATAGAATGAACGGAAAACGATACCTCTTTCATTGCTCTAACCAATTGTTACCCAATTATAAAAGTATTTTGTTATTTTCGAAACGCGTCATTAAAGTTGCATACCAGGCTATATAAGGTGAATGTTATTTTTCGCGATTTTGGAAACAATGAATATTTCTTACTTGCCCTAGACGTTCAGTGTGATGATTGAAAATTGTTATTTACTAAATCGAGGACCATGAATTCAAAAATATTTTCAGATTCAAACAGTTACCTCAACTTACCAGCCAAAATTACGTTTTTGAGAGAAAATCGAATTTATTTCAACAAGAACGCTTCATTTGGAGAAACTGACCGCAGGAATAAATTCCTCGTTTCTAAAAACCCCTACTTAGACACTTTGTGCAACGAAATTTGACACAAAATTTTTTTGACCAAAAAACGAAGAAGCCTATAGGTCGTGGATTTTTTGAAATTTCGATGTTTCCAAAAAAATTGAGATTAGTGTCGTTTTCGACTAATTCGAGGTCGCTGATTCCAAATATGCCAATATTTTTTGGCGATCTTTTCTCCATCCTGGATAAATCGCAATTTTTTTCAAAAAATGAACTTTTGGAGGGGATGGAGGGGTGAACGCCAAAAAATACTAGCATATTCGGAATCAGTGACTTCGAATTAGTCGAAAACGACACTAATCTCGATTTTTTTAGAAACATCGAAATTTTGAAAAATCTACGACCTATAGGCTTCTTCGCTTTTTGGTCAAAAAAATGTTGTGTCAGATTTTGTCGCTCAAAGTGTCCAGATAGGGGTTTTCGGACCCAAGAAATTCATTCCCACAGTCAGTTTCTTCAAACCATACATTTACTCGAGACAGACCTCATTTTCTCTTTCAAATGTAATTGCAAATAATTATCTTTCCCACTGAAGTTCACATAAATCTAATCATAGTCTTCAAATAAACGAAATTGTTACCATACACCATTAAATTTCCTTGTTCTCCTATCCATTACATTCTTTCAACTTGATATTGACTTTTTCAAGTATACAACACGTTAATAAAATCTGTCCACCTTACAACGCTTCACTTGACCTACCTACGAATCGATTTTAATCGCGATAACGATTACTCGCAATAACTTCACTCGTTACTTCCATCTCGCAACACCGGGATATTCCAACCATTCGAAATCAATTATCCACCCGTACAAATTAGCATATTATAGTTAAAAATAAATTCCAACCGAACGTGTCTTCTTTTTTACAAAATAAGAATTTATATATTTGCATAGGTAATCAACGATACAATCGGACGCGTGTGTAATCTTATTGCTGAATAAGTTCAAAAAGTTCCATACTAAAATCGCCAGCGACAATTAACATTTATATTCTATTACAAAAATAATATCTAACGTAGGACATTCGAGTCATTCATTTTAAATACAACCGAATGTTAAATCCGCCACAATAAAAACGCGTCGCGGATTTAATAATTTATTCTTACAAGAAATAAACAAGGTGATGATCTTAACACTAATTCGGAAACAAACCTGATGCAATGCATTAAAAAAATGGTTCTTTAATTTACGGATCAACCGGACGACCGAGCGTCACATACAGAAATAAATACTATGACGGAAATAAAATTAAAAAAAAAAAAGAGTGCGAATATGACACAGTCACGAATGAAAAAAAAAATCATTTAAAAAAGTAATCATGAAAATGTTGAAAGTTGGCCGGTAAAAACTGGTACTTAAAGGTGAACAGAATTTATATCTGAGTGTCCTAATGTCATTTTATCGCCGTACCGGAGCGTTACAAATGCTGTTGTCTTCTTTATATGAATATATTCTTAATAAATTCTCACTGCTTATTCTATTAAGGGCTTGGGTTGCTCCCATGGGAATATATCGCGTCCGAAATGACCGTACGTGCTAGTCTGTTGATAGATAGGATTACGTAAATTCAGTTCCCTGTGACGAAAAAAAAAATCAATAAATACGCTTCACTTATTTACTCTTATTCTAAACCGTTTTCAAACACATTGCTCCACTTACTTTACAATTTTACCAGGTCGCAGGTCGAAATTTTTCTTCACGATATCTAATAATTCTTTTTGCGTTTTCTTCGATGTACCATAATCGAACAAAGTGATTGAAATAGGTTCGGCCACACCGATAGCGTACGATACCTATAAACGATAAAATTACACGATTAATATTTTTCACTACTCTAGCGAAAAAAAAAAAAAAAAAAAATTGAAAAATATTCTGTATTTTTTTCTACTCGCCTGTACTAAGCATCGTCTGCATAATTTCGCTT
Source organism: Phenacoccus solenopsis (assembly GCA_009761765.1). Taxonomy (NCBI): domain Eukaryota; kingdom Metazoa; phylum Arthropoda; class Insecta; order Hemiptera; family Pseudococcidae; genus Phenacoccus; species Phenacoccus solenopsis. The sequence goes on from CM019756.1 coordinate 10,645,903, forward strand.
TAACTAATGATTTCGCCACCCATCGAGCAGCGTACGCCGCTGATCTGTCTACTTTCGTGAAGTCTTTACCAGAAAATGCGCCACCGCCGTGAGCTCCCCAGCCGCCGTATGTATCTACGATGATTTTTCGGCCAGTTAATCCGGCGTCACACTGGAAGCATAAGTTTGATAAAATTAAACCCTCACTCGATATTCACCGGAGTATTGTGGAACGTAAAATTTCCTTTTTCGAATTCATTACGTCGCCTTAACCACGTGGAAATCGATATAAAATCAATTAATTTGTCAAACGAACCAACGATAAATTATGTATATTTAAACTGATTCGTTTAATCATAAATTGAAAATTAATTTTTTAATATTTTTTATTCATTTAATATTATAGAAAATTTTTATTCACGGGTGAACCAAGGAAATATCTACAATTAGGTCTCAATGACCCATGGCTCACACTAAAATTCTTTGGTCCAGTTCCTGATCTATCCTAACACCTATTACAACTAAAAAAAATCTGTAGTTACTCTATCCGAAAATGGTGTAATTTATTTCGATTCATATATCAAGTTGTCCTAAAAATCAGAAATCCAAAACTCTTCATTTTTTTTCTCACGTTAATTCAATTCATTCTTTTTTGGTTTTCAAGGAAAACTGCACAAAATAATATTCAAATTTTGAAAAGATCTAGATTTTTTCTCGATTTTCTCAACCTGTTATATACCTTGTATACTTATACAAAAGTGGTAGTACCAATGAGCTTATTCTCTACACCCTTAAATGATGAAATAACACAAGTACAGATTTATATCTATCTATCTATCCTACATCCAAGAAATTCAACTTAAAAAATGCACATTTTATGTCCCCATCTTAAATCAAAGGAATAAAATTCTGGCCAAGCCTACAAATTTAATAGAAATGATAAAAAATGCAAATACGTTACAATTTTGTAACAATAACCTCGGTAAATAAATCTGAGGATGCTTGAAAACTTTTTTTTTTTTTAAATTTGTTGTTATGCTGGTTACTACTTTCAATTACATATTTATATGAATTGAGGTTATCGATGTATATTGTATTATAGTCGAATGAAACATAAAATTAATATGATTTTTTTTCAAAGTAATTTTTAACATCAATCAATTATTTACATTTCATTTTTTTAAAATTAAAAATTCATTTAATTTTTGAATTATTAAAAAAAAAATATATATAATAATCAATTTGATTCTAAAATAATTTGTCATTCATTTGTTTAATTTAGCAAGAAAAATAAGAGAATGTAAATTATTCATTTCTGAGATTCATTATTTTCATCGTAAATATTCAATGCTTTCATTTCAAAATTATTTGTAAGAAATCAGTTGATTTTTATTAAATACTTCCTTATTTCTGAGCAATTTTTAAATTTTTTGGGGTCATAATTAATTAAGGATTAAATGGAAAACATTTTTTTCAATTATTACCATTTTTAAAAAACTAATTCTTACTATGTATCATTTTTTTTTTCAATTTTTATAAATTATAAAAAAAATTGAGAATCAATTTGATTTTAAAAATAGTAAGTTATTTAATTTATTTATTTATTTATTTATTTATTTACTTTATCAAGAAAAATAAGAAAATTTAAATTATTTATTTGTGATTTATTATTTCTATCATAAAGATTAAATAATACCATTTCAAAATTAGTTAAAAGAAACAAGTTAATTTTTATTCAATACTTTTCAATATTTCCTCATTTCTAGATACTTCATTTATTTTTTTGACCATAAAGCCACAGTGAATAAATAAATAAATAAATATTTGGACAACTTTTTCATTTAATTATTACCATTTTTTTGAAACTAATTTTTATCATGAATCATTTATTTTGATTTTTTTTAATCAAAAAAAAAAAAAAAAAAAAAATGAAAATTCATTTGAATTGAAAATAAGTTGATATTTATTTATTTACTTTATTAATGAAAATAAGCGAATAAAAATTAATAATTTCCATAATTATTTATCTTATTGTAAATTTTTATTTAATACTAATTTTCGATTCATCATAATCCACGATATTATACTTGATGAAAAGAATTTACCTTGTGTGATTTAAAATTTTTTTTTCATTTTTTTTCTTCGCATATTACGTATAATTTTTTTTCTTTTTTTTTCAAACTAAATTTTGCTTATTTTTTTTAAAACTAAAATAATTATTGATTTCTATACAATTTCAATTTTTTTTTTCAAATATATATTGCTTTCATAACACTTAATTACAACTTTTTTTTTAATCAAGTAAAATAATATTAATTTTTTTTTTTTAACTAAATATTGTTTTCTTCTCCAATAATTTCAGTTCCTTTATTTATTATATTTTTTAAAATTATTAATAACACTTTTTTTTTCTATTAATTTTTATTATATAACTTGACTTAATGATTTTCATGAATTGTAATTTATTAAAAATGAGTTTTAAAGGTATCATAAAAGTTGTGTTCAAGATTCTAGAAATCCCCTAAATTACAAAAAATATACATAATTATATATTTATAATAAATAAATTCAAAAATGCCGCCAATTGATAATAAAGTAAGCATAAATGACAATACCAAAATTAACCAAATCACGATAATCCAACTGAACAAATTTTATCATTCAGCTCTAGAGTATTTCGAAGGGGAGGAGTATGGAAGGGGGTGGGGGGGTAACGAAATTTTTCAGTCTTCACTCGCGACAATATACCGTAAAAATCTTAGAAACAATAAGATTTTTGATGGCAATTCCAATAATTAAAAAAAATAAATTCAGTTATATTAATATTTTAATGCTTCATAACTCAAAGAAAAAAAAAATCAGAATCGATTAATTACGCGTCTAAATGAGACCCGCAGCATCATAATTCACAATTTTACAACCATAACTGAAGGTAAAGTGTCAAGAAATATGACAATTTTTTTTGGCACTTGGAAAATTTTCCGATTTGAAAAAATATATTAGTCAGAATTATCAACTAAAATTACATAATATATTTTTCTATATTATTCCACTTTTCCATCATAAGGGAAAAAATTGATAATTAATTCAATTTCTTGATGACTAATTTTAATTCACGATAATTTTGTATGAATATTTTATGGAAATTTCAAAATGATTAAAATAATTAAAATATGTTATCAATTGTTTAAATTTAATATTATTAAATTAAAAAAAAAATTATACATCACATCGATCGAATATCTTTCATTTTATATTTATTTTTTGTTTTTCATTTCCAATTTTCAAATTCAACCGATACCCGCATATTATCAATTTAAAATCTCCCCGAACACCGACGTCGTATAATCGAAAAATACACGCTGCCAACACACGCAGCACATCTATAATAAGCCGCCGGAAACGAGGAAATTAGACGTTCCATCCGCTCCACGCTACCCATATCTACCTGTGGTCCTCCTAATACGAATTGTCCGCACGGATTGATATGATAGACTGTCCGTTCGTCTAGATATTTCTCGGGAATTACAGCCTTCACCACTTTCTCCATGACATCTCGTCTTAAATCTTCTAATGTAATTTTATCCGAATGCTGAACGGAAACCACGACCGTATGAACTCTGCTCGGTACGCAGGCGCCTTTCGAAAAATAGTACTCGCAGGTAACCTGTACCATAAATAACAAACCAACGTCAATATCAACGAACAACCATCGCCACTTCCCTCCTCGCCCGTGATTTATTTTCGGCCGAAAAAATTCGCCGAAATCGTTACACATAGCATTTCGATCGTTATTAACGTCGTCATATCCTTCCATGCATTCAAGGTGAAGGATTTATCATCGTCGACGGGTAAACAATAAAATGAACTTTATTCGGTTTCCGAGTAAAAACGTTTCCCTCGCGCTTCCCTCGTCGTTAATCCTAATCTACGAGTATTTATACGCGAACCAATATTCGCCGCATTCTTCGATCAGTTTTAATTACACGCCATTCGACACGTACTTGCGTTTTCGTATCCGGTCTAGCCCACCAAAGCTCTCCGCTTCGTCTTAATTCGGCGATTTTTTGATTAAGCTTATGAGCTAATACCACAGTCAAAGGCATGCATTCTTCTGTTTCGTCTGTAGCGTAACCGAACATCAATCCCTGTAAAACGACACACGCTGTAATAAATTATCTCGCATCTTCGAGCACTCTAAATTGAACAATTACAACGCTAAGGAATGGAAGGCAACATCGGCATGCAACAAATACACAAGATTATAGTCTAGGCACCGTAGAGGGGAAACGTTAAAATTATCCAACGAGCTGGAGCACTTTTACATCGGCCAAGTGATCCATTTATCTAACAAAAAAAAAAAAAAAAAAAAAGGTGACGAAAGGAGGAGTGTAAATAAGGGGCTGTTTTCGGACCCACCTACTTCCCATTCGATGTGTATCAAATCCTAGATACGTTTCCAGTATCAGTTTATTCGCATTAGCTCCCAACGGATGACAGGGAGTGAGGGGAGGGTATCGAAGGGGAAAGTTGAAAAATTTTTGGTAACACTGATGGGTTATGCTTTCCATATTTTGAAGATACATAAGAAATATTCAATCGATGAATGTTTCATACCAATTAACATTTTTTAGTTGATAATCGAAATATTCGATTATCGATTTTTCCGACTCCACTCAGAGACTCCTGCGCAGAAATGTTTTTTTGAGGGAAGGGGGGGGGAGTAGTCAAAAAATTTGGTAAAGGCTTCGGTAATTATTTTCTCGTCAATTTGGCCCTCAAAGTCCAAATTTACTCGACCAAACGGACTGAATATCGAAATGATTTTCCTAACATTATGTCTTGTGTTATATTCGATCATTTTAGGGCAATGAAAAAAAAACCAAAATATTTCCAAAGTGTGACTCTGCCACCGCTCCTACCAACGAAACAGGAATTTCCTCATGAAATAAGGATCCATTCTTTACCAGGAGCATTGCGAGCGACGACTCAGTCGTCACGAAATTCCAACGTGGGATGACCGGAAACACTATCTAATCGAGTTAAATTTAGTACTTCTCGTCTACAAGAATCACATGGGGCAATACTTATTGAATTTCAATAATTTGAGGTTCCTCAAGTCTCCGTCAGATTTTAACCATTTGATATTTTAAATCAGTTTTAAGTCCATTTTGATCAAAATTCAAAGGACACATTTTTGATTACATGAAGCACCTCAGACTCTCCTCAAATTTCGACGATTCGCCATTTTGGATCCATTTCGACTCAAATACAACGGGCCATATTCTGTCCTCAAGCTAACCCCATACACCAATTTTGATTCTTCTAGGTTGACTGGCGAGGAGATGATGGAAAATTTAAGAAATTCCTCAACTTACATCCTCAAAAAGGTTTATTTGAACCAACTCCCCCTTAAAAGCTCTTACGACGATAAAATTCGAATTAGTTGTTGTCCTCGACTCATTCTTTCATATAGAATCAATAACGAAAATTCAGAGTCATTTGCCTCCTCTCCACCATTACTCAATATTTGAGTGATCCGCCATTTCGCATCCATTACGACTCAAATTCAACTGGTCATATTCTGTCCTCAAGCTAACCCCATACACCAATTTTGATTCTTCTAGGTTGACTGGCGAGGAGATGATGGAAAATTTAAGAAATTCCTCAACTTACATCCTCAAAAAGGTTTATTTGAACCAACTCCCCCTTAAAAGCTCTTACGACGATAAAATTCGAATTAGTTGTTGTCCTCGACTCATTCTTTCATATAGAATCAATAACGAAAATTCAGAGTCATTTGCCTCCTCTCCACCATTACTCAATATTTGAGTGATCCGCCATTTCGCATCCATTACGACTCAAATTCAACGGCTCATATTCTAATCTCGAAGTAACCCTATACACCAATTTTAATCCTTCTAGGTTGATTTGCCGAGGAGATAATGGAAAATTCAAGAAATTCCTCAACTCACATCATCAAAAGCTTTTTTTGAACTAACTCCCCATTAAAAGCACTTACCAGGTTAACATTTGAATGAGTAGTTGTCCTTGATTCATTCTTTCATATAAAATCAATAATGAAAATTTAGAGTCATTTGTTCCCTCTCTAGCCCCCCTCAAAATTTAAGTGATCCGCCATTTTGAGATGTAATGAAAAAAACAAAAAAGTCCCATTTTCACATTTTCAAGAAGACCCTTTCATTAAATTTTTAGCGATTTTCATCCATACCTTGCCCCACTATACGTTGCGAAAAAGATACATATCCGAAACGTAAAGATTTGAAGATCTCCACTCTCCCCAACCCCTGCTTCTCCAATCAGGTAGGCGGTAAAAGCTACCTTTTTTTGTTGAAAAGCCTCGAGGATCTTTAACGTTGTGCACTTTTATGATTTGGTAGTAAAAGCTCTGTTTGTGAATGAAGGAAGCCCCTTCGTTTATTTTCAAGGCAAAAATCGAACTTCAGTTAACTCGATTTTTGTCCATCTAGAATTACATTAGTCCTACCGCGCCGGGGGAATAAAATATAGTAATAATACCGTATTATAGTAAACGAAAAACACATCTATAACAGTATACTGATAAGGTGCCTGTACTATTATTATTAGGTTGAGAAGAACGAAAAAAAAAATCAGAGTAAAGAAAAAGAAGAAGAAGAAACAAAACGAAACCGTGCATAAGCATACATGACAAGTGCGTATCATGCCTTAGTAATATCTATAATTATGGCGTGGCTGCGGGACGATAATCATGCGTCGTCGACTAAGTATCAAGTATACGAATCGCATTTGCCACTACAAACACAATTACAATTTACGATAAGTCGATTATATAATCCCAGCCTCTTCTCGGACTAGAAAACATCGCACCGGCTCACCTATGTGTATACGCGGTGGCGGCGCTCTCGCGCTATAATTATATACGCAGACGCGACGCGACGGCTACCATAATGCTTAAATCGACGTATTTATAAATAGCGAAATCTCTCGCATTTCGAGCGTGCGACAATTACCGCGCATCGATAAGTCGCGAACGACCAAGGTGACAACGTCGCAGCTTCGCATACGCCGTCCATTGTAATACGAGAAAAACGCTCACGCCCGGCATTTTCCCCATCGACCGACTCGCCATTCAAAATTTCCAATCTTACAAACCGGTTCGTCGATTGACGTCAAAACCACACAATACCCATCCGTACTGCGAACCGTCGAGCAAGACAAAAAACTCGCCGTCTCATAGTTCCCAGAAAATGCCCGCTCGTCAAAAATGACATTTCGATCGCCCATACGCCGACGACGTACCGTGCCAAAATTAAAACTCGCGTTTCGTCCAACCGCGTCATAAATTTCAGCCAGCTCAATAAAAATATACGTACACGTTGAGCCGCCTCCCATTCCCCGCCACCTACCCCGCGCGCGCTCTTAGTCCGCGTCCAACGTCGTACTAGTAACGACGCGAAACCACGTCGTCGGCGATCCCAAGGACGACGTTATAGTAACCCAGTCCCGCCGCCTAGTCGAGTTTTTTGACCTACGAGATCGCCGCCGCCACCGCCACCATCGTCGTTCGCATCTCACATTCACGGCCTTCCAGTTCTCTTCGCATCTGCACTGACGTCCGTCTTTCGGATTTTTCGTCGTATGGTTACCCTTTCCTCGCGAACGTCCGATTTCATTTCCTCGAGACGAAAAAAAAAGCAGTAAGCAGCCGCGCCGCATTATTTTAGCCGAGTTTTTAACTGGAGCTCGGTAAGGTCTACAAAATAATAACGTCGCTAATACTCTCATGCACACTTGCCACGTCCAGTACCAAGTCTGAAATCCTCTATTCTATCCCTTCCAAAAACACTTAACAAGTCAAATTTAAAATATGTATTATATCTCGCCCATAATCATCACATGAGCCAATATTTATCAAATTTCAGCAAAGTGGATCTTCTCAAGATATTCTCAAATTTTGACCATCCGCCATTCTAGATTCACTTTAACCCAGACAGAAGAGGTCACATTCTGGTCATCAACTATGAACTCTACGGTTCAATTTTGTAAGGAAAGCTCCATAAAATTTCTTATAATAATTTCCTCTCTAAAAAGTCCATTTCCACTACAACTCCCCTCCAAATTCAATTCTGAAGCTAAGATCAGAATTGGTTAGTCACTCGGGCTCATTCTATTATAAAGGTGTAGGCAAAATTCAGGCAAAGTAGTCTGAAAATCAGAAAAAATTGATGAGTTACACAACTTCGAATAATCTTAATGATCTCCAACAAATTTTTAATACATATTCATTTCCAATGTAACCCTACCATATCTCTTCCAAAACCACATGACAATTTTTAAAATTTTATGAATTCGAAAAAATTTCAAAAAATAAATTCATTAAGATTTAATTTTTTTCTCAATTTTATACAAGCCTTTGCAAGGATTTAATTTAACAAACCTGATAAATTGTAGAATTAAACATTATTCGAATTTTTGAAAATGTGAAAAATTCAAAAATTAGTAATTTGATTTTTTAAATTTGTAATAAATCGGAGAAATAATTCTGGGAAGGTGAAAAATGAAAAAATTGCATTGGTTTACTTGTTTGCTCATGTTTACTTTCTTAGACTTATTTCAAATTAGAAAAGAAAATTAATTTTATGTCATTGGAGTAGTTTCATTTTTGAACTGTTGGACGTTGTTGTCCAACTTTTGCACACTTCTGTATAACAACATAATAAAAAAATTTCGACCTTTCGTGTAGCCCCCCAATATTTTGAGGTCGATAACCTCTTCTGCTCCCCTCCAACATCATGTATGGAAGTGAATCGGGGATACTGTATACTTCTCATCTACAATAATAATACGAGTCCATTTGAATCACATTTTTACTTATTTGAGGTCCCTTAAGCTTTCCTCTAATTTCGACGATCAGCCATTTTGGATGCATTTTGAATCAAATTCACCAAGTCATATTCTGGTCCTAAAATAACTCCTCATACAAAGTTTGACTTATCTACATTTGGTGCGGAGATATGGGAGATTCGAAAAATTTCATGACTCAAGACTTCCTCCGAAAGTCGTTTTCCGCTGTAATTCTCCTTCAAATTTACTTAAGAAGCTAAAATCAGAAGAAGTGAGTAATTTGGACTCATTTTATAACATGATAACACAAAAAAAATTTCGTTCTCGTGTATACCCTACCCCCTCCTAACATTTTAAGGTCGATATACCTTCCTCCTCCCCTCCAGCAGCATGTGTGAAGGTGATCTGGGATATAGTACACGTCGTATCTCCAGTAATCATAAGAGTCCGTATAATTCACATTTTTGCTAATTTGAGGCTCCTTAAGCTCTACTCAAATTTTGATAATGCGCCATTTTGTATCCATTTTGATCTAAATTCAAGAGGTCATATTCTGGTCAACAATTAACCACACACACAAAGTTTAGCATTTTTAAATTGATTTGGTGAGGAGATATGGAAGATACAAAGAATTTCGCAATACACGACTTCCTCAAGAATACCTTCTTTTGCTCTAACTCCCCTCCAAATGTACTTAGGAAGCTGAAATTTGGAAATGTAAGAGCCTGCAGCTCACTATTCCATATGAGATGAGAAAACTGAAATTTCGAGCCACTTGCCCTTTTTCTTGCCTCCCTTAAAATTTGAGTACACCGCCATTTTGAGGTGCATCGAAAATCCAAAAAAAAAACACTTTTGCATATTCGCATGAACACTTTCTCATCAAATTTTGAATGAATTTTACGAATACCCTCGGCGCTATGCGCGAGGGGAAAACATAATTATCAAATCGTGGGACAGTTGCCATATGATCACAAATGGTCTAACATGCAAAAATTTGAAGATCATCCCTCTCCCCTGAGCCCTCCATCCCAAATTAGGTGAGCTGCAATACCTATCGTTTTCAAGTTAAAAATTTACCAATAGAATCTAAGCAGCCAGACCGCATTACTAGAGTTGAATTTTTAAAAAGGGCTCGTTCAAACTAGCAGACTACACATTGTTCGATACGTAGGCTCGAAGCTAACACCTATGCCCTCGAATAGCATTTGTGAAAATAGTTTTGAAATACGCATACCTAATTGAAGATTTTCAAGTCGTCGTAAAATTTTGATCATCATCCATTTTGAGTCGATTATGAACAAAATTCAAAGGATCGTATCAGAAGCTGATGCAAAGTACAAGCAATTATTCCCTGAGCCTAAATGCACGTGTATAAAAATCGCTCGAAATCAAGTCCAAGGATGTTCACCTGAACATTTGGAAAAGTGATAAGAAATACCATACATCCCAAACTCAAATATGCTGCTGGAAGGGAGAAACGAGATCATTGTTTTCAAACTGCGGTGAGGGTTACAGCGAGAACGAAAATTTCCGATTTGATTCCATATCACAGAAAAAGCTCGATTATCTTTCCAAGTGGATTCGCGAGAGAGGAGGGATTCTTGAAAAATTTTCATTTTACATTACTTTCATTATAACAGACGTATTCATACATTGTCCCCATCAAAATGGCAAAAAATTTCACGGAAAAACAAAATGGGTGAAAAATTTTAACGTGAAAATCGTCAATCTGCAACCTTTCAGTTCCAAGGTAGGTCGATCAAGATAACCTGCAATCAATCTGCAGATGGACTAGGTAGATGTAAAAACTCAAACTGCATCTTTTTAGCCTTGTGCGATTATGTTTATGTATCGATCCGGAGGCTACAGAGGCAAAAAATCGTGTTTTTTTTTTTTTTTTTTCAAAATGACCCTACTTTGAGGAGCCCTATCTCCTCCCCCAAATGGTCCGTGGAGTCTGAAATTTTATAAGGAGAATTTTCAACTCAAAATAAACCACCTCCCGAAATATGATCAAAATTGAAGAACATTTTTTTTTCTCTCCACCCTCATGTAGATGCGGCCTAAGGTGCTCATTCAGAAATACCCCCTCCCTCTAAAAAAAAATTCATGACTTTTTCGGGTTTTCTAATTTTTTCCAGTAGCTCTATAATGGAAATGAATCATTCTCGAACTTTTTTACTGTAGTGAAGATAGTGAAGATAGGAGGGGGGGGGGCGGCGGACAGTAGGACAGTACGGTGAAGACAACTCATTTCCGTCATAAACCGAGTTTCAATTTTTCAAATCTTAACCCGGTTTTCTCATCACAGGTCACAAATTGTATTTTTTTCGAAATAAAACTTTCAAAAGGCATAGGAGGATAAGAATGGCGAATTTGGCCCGGAGTCCAATATCGATGAAAATTGTGTGATAGGTAGGTGCTATTTGAAAACCTCCATGATCAAAGTTTCAGACCCCCGCTCCTCTCGTTTTTGAGAAATTAATTTTTAATTGAAAAACCAATTCGAATTTTTCTTTCACACGATAGCTGAGTGATTTTATTGAAAATTTAGTGCGTTGTACTCTTCCATAAGGTATCTCTCGGAAGAAATCAGCAACCCCCTAAAATGATTTTACCCCCAGAAAAGAGCGTTTTTTAAGTATATTTAATTTTTTTTTAATATGATAACGCTTTGGCACTATCATGCAATCGATATTTTTAGATGACCCTTTGACCCCCGAACCACGAGAAATTTTTTCAGATTTTTCACTCGGGTACGACACGTTGAAAAATGGCGATAATGGTTCCGAAAAAATATCACTAAATGTAAGAAAATCAACTTTACAGGTCTACCAATATCAGTTTTAGCCATTTTTCAACGTGACGTACCCGAGTGAAAAATCTGAAAAAATTCCACGTGCTTCGCGGGTCAAGGGGTCATCTGAAAATATCGATTTTATAATAGTGCCAAAACTTTATCATGGTTAAAAAAATTGAATAAAGTTAAAAAACTGTCTTAGCTAGGGGTAAAATCATTTTTGGGGGTTGCTAATTTTTTCCAATAGACCCCCTATGGAACAGTACAACATACTAAATTTTCAATAAAATCAGTCAACTATAGTGTGAAAGAAAAATTCAAATTGGTTTTTCAATTAAAAATTAATTTCTCAAAAACGAGGGGGGCAGGGGGTCTGAAACTTTGGCTATGGAGGTTTGTAAAGTGTACCTATTTACCACCCAAGTTTCATCGAAATTGTCTTCGGGCCAGATTCGCCACTCTTATCCTCCTATGCTTTTTGGTTTGCGGAGTTGTCTACATTGTAACAAAAAAAAAAAATCAAATACCATCCAATTCGTGGTATGACACCAAAGACAATTTTTACGCGCTAATTGACCATCTAAATCGCCAATCTTGCAACTAGTCCAGTCAAATTAGGTTTATAACCGGGACAAATTGGGGGCCAAAATTTTTCTGCGGAATCTTGTAGCAAATAGTATCCATAACTACCCCTAACTTTTCGCCAAAAATCGCCCTGTTGCTTCTCCCCCAAAATCTACATTTGTGCCTCACAAACCAGTTTTTTGTCCATAGCACGCATCCTAATCTAGATACAGAAAAAAGGTCAAGTTAAAAAATGAAGCTGATCAAATTTCCCATAAAAAATATTATTATACATTTTTTGCCCAATTTGATAGAATAGCGAGAAAACGCCCTTGAAACGCGCTACTTTCATGGCGCATAGGGCCAAAGCGCAACGTTTAATATACCTCATCGTGTTACGTTAATGTTTCACGCTCTCATCGCGCAAATCACTACTGAGGTGAACAAATTTTGGTTTTTCTCCAAAATCGATCAGGAATAGCGGTTGATAGTTGTAAAATGATCTCAAAAGCATACCCAAAAAATTTAAGTTTTTCAAGTTAATATATACTAGTGCCTCCTCGCCCCTTCGGGGCTCGCAATAAAAATTAAATGAAGAAAAAAGTTATTTCATCCGACAAGTACTGCTACATTCCAAACTGCACAACCCAATTTACTCTTATTTGTTACCCCCACCAAGAGTTCTTCCTCTCAGGATAGGCTCGCCCCTTTATACCTTTGTATACCTGCCATTTTAAACAAATTTACAACTTTACCCTTACCCTTGCCTCTATGTACAAAGCTTTTACTGAAATTTATCACATTCTTTTCCTTTTGTGTACCTGCTATCCTTCATACTTTCTATACCTGCTACTCAAAACAATTTTATGACTTACCCTATGCATGTACAAGGCTTTTGTTAAAATTTACAACCTATTTTCCCTTTGTATACGTGCTATCCTTTATATACCTTTTATACCTGCTATTCAAAACAAAGATGCGCGCGCATTTCAAAACCGATTCCATTTTGATTTTAATATATAGAGAGATACCCTGAATAATTAGGTCAAAGTTAGAAAATTTTATGATGCATCAAAAATTGTTCAAAAAAATTTATTTCCAACAATTTTTAAATTTTTTGTGTGCAAGGGCGATATTTTGCCTTCTGAATTTCATAAAAATAATTATTTACCTATTTTTTCAATAATTAGGGGCTTTCAAACTATTTTTAGTACATATGAAAAATCCCTATTTTTCCTGTATTGTTTTGCATTATATTTTATACTACTCATAACTATACTACAAATAGATCAATTTTCTAGAAAAACCAAAATTTCTCTCATGCCAGTAGTCATTTGCACGATGAGAACATAAACATTAGCGTAACGTGATAGGGTATATCAAACGTCGCGCTATGGCCCGAAGTGCAATGAAAGTGGCGCGTTTCAAGGGCATTTTATCACGATTGTATCAACTTGAGCAAAAAACGTGTAATGATATTTTTTGTTGGAAATTTGTTCAGCTTCATTTCTTCACTCGACTTTTTTTCTGTATCTAGATTAGAACGCATGTTATTGGCAAAAAACAAGTTTTGGGGGCACAAATGTGGATTTCGGGGGAGAAGCAACGATGCGATTTCTGGGGAAAAGTTAGGTGTTATTACGGACACTATTAGTGAGAAATTCCCGTAGAAAAACTTTGGCCCCCAATTAGTCCTGGTTAACGTGTGTTTTTGTCGCAATTTGACAGGACTAAATAAAGAACTCCAAAATTTCAAAATTATTTTCTTCAACGTTATTCCGGGGAATTTCATAAGAAACACTACATCTTCGGATAGGAACTGCGACAAAAATGATTTTTAGGGGTCAACTCACCTCAGCCCAAATTTCAAGATTATTTCACGTACTTCCCCAATTCCAATGCAAGTAGCGCCGTACCGTTGCGAGTAAAATTCCCCTCATCCATCTTCACGTCGGGTTACGTACAGCCGAAAGGTGCACGAGTAGGCCAGCTACACCTTCACCCCAGCACGCCTCATATCTGCTTACTACAGCTAAATCGCACAGGTTGATATTCCGATTTCGCAGCGAAATTAGCGACGTTCGCGGATATAATTAGCGACCGCTTTAATTTCCCTAATAAAATCCGCCGATCGGGTTTTAGATTACAAATACGACAGGTCTTCGCATTTCTCACACCGATTAGCCTACACGTTGTAAAAGTCAACGTACGTTCATTAAGAAATTACCGCAAATTATACATGCAAAAGCGAAGCCACACCATCAGCAATCTGAGAAGCGAAAGGAAAAAGCCGAGTTGCTAATTTTTTCGCACCTCTTAGCAGTCTACTCCGTACCGCCGGGGACGTGACGGATACGCGGAAAAAAACTGGTTTATAAAGCGCATTATTCACAGTTACCACACGACAAGTGTCCCAGCGTACTAGGCCACTGCATAAATAGCTTAATTAACGGTACCAAGTTGGCCGTTTTTACTAATTTCTTTACTAAGTGGCTTATTGTTTTACCTGATCGCCGGCGCCCAAATCTTCTATACTTCGATTTATATGCACTCCAGCCGCGATATTCGGCGATTGATCGTCTAAGGCCAACATTACCGTACACGTTTTGTAATCGAATCCTGTCAATATGCCATAATTTCGTTAACCATGCTATATAAGTGGAGGTGGCGAAACGTCGCGACGCGTACGCCCGCCGAACAATACCACAATAGTGTCGGCCTTCTTCGCCACATCCAATCTGTGTCCATTGTGTGCGGCGACATTTCGCCAACATACCTCGCCCAACATTGTAATGAAAAGGTTTCCGCGGACGCGCTAAATTTCTCGCTATTCTTCGCGCCGCCGACCAACGCGTCCGAAACGAACACCACTCCCATCTATTTGTTCGACCGAGAGCGGCGAAAAAAACCCGTCATTATGATTTATCTACAATGTCTAGCGCTACCGCGCCTCTACCCGTCTACCATCTCCGCGTACCGGCGACCGTCTTCTATTTAAACATAATTAATAACATTCGCCGGCTACGTAAAACACACCGGCGTCCACCATCCGGTTCCATGAAATTTCCACCTCGAGTTCTCGCACCATTTCCATACCGGCTCTTCGAATTTTCCTCTCGAAAATCCACCAACTTCTCGAACCATCGCGTCCGCGCATCCATTAAACGAGTTTCATTACTCGTACACCGAACGCAGTCGTCGAATATTAATCAATTGAAGCGTAATCGCGCCCCCTCGACCCCTAGCGCACATCTCAAACGGCCACCGATGTTGATTAAATTATCCGACTATAAAACGCACGTTTGCCTTTCACGGGGAAGGGAGGCGGCACGAACGCAGGCTAGATCCATTAACCCGTTTAATTTAGATAAATTTCTGAGCCGTTGACGATTTTTATTCGCCGCAGATTCGATTCGTCGATAATTTTTAGTCGAGTTTTTTTTTCATTTTTTTTTTTTTTCTTATTCATTTATTTTTATTTATAAAAGCCATCGCTATTACCGACTACCTGATGTGAGAAGTAAGGGAAGCCCGGGTCTTAATATACTCTCAGATCATACGGTAGAAAAGTCTTGACATCGAAGATCACGTGACCAGCACAACTGATCATATGATCACAGACTGATAACAACGAAAGAGAGAAAAAGTGCCACCTATGCCACCTAATATCTCAAAAGTGTCACTTTTTCCCTCTTTCGTTGGCGATCATATGATACCGTGTGTTTATTATAATCAAGATCACGTGTCTTCCGACGTCAAACTTTCCTTCCCTATTCGAGGACTCAGAAGCTGATCTAACACTCTGCAAAAGTGCAACAGCGCCAACTAAGTACTAAAGGAAATTAGCCCTCGGGGCCTCCGTTGATAGAATGTTCGTTTATAACAAACATCTAGGTAATTTCTTCATCTACAAGAAGTCTACCAATAGTGCAGAGCAATAGAAAAATTCAAAAGCTCATTGATGATTGCTATATGGCCAATGGGACGTATTTCAACCAACAGCGCTGTCCGTTGCAGGAATACACGTGTACATATAAAGTGCACCTAATTAGACCGAATGGAAGAGGACGAAAGGTACACGTTTAGAAAAAATTAATTTTTTGAATTTTTTACCACTCCCTTCAGCCTTGTTCGTCTTCAACTATAATACGTCTATCTAAAAAATTATTGGAATAAATGAAGGGGAGAGGGAGGTGAGGGGGAGGGGGAGAGAGATAATTTTCCAACATGGAACATTTTTAGGGGGAGGGGGAGAGAGAGATAATTTATTAACATGGAACATTTTTAGTGAGGGGGAAGGGGGAGGGGAGACATCAACCCTCAAATCCGTTTTCATTAACGGTCATTTGGAAAATACCAAACTTCAAAAATTCACGCCTCCTACCCCCCGAAAAAATGCTTTCCTCACCCAACGAGCTTAAGCGAATTTCACCATTTTGTAAAACAAAATCTGTACAAAAATCCCTCGAACAGAACCGAAACGAAATTTTGCCGTTGAAGTATTCTACGAACAATGAAATATTTTTATTACATAACTGGGCCCCTAATTGAGTTTCGAAAATGACGATGATCTTCCTCGAAAGCTCCAAACACGAATATTGTTTCAAGTTCTCTTCGTATCCCCTCATTTTTCCATAGGTAACGAGTGAGGAGACGTTTTGATGATTTTTTGCCAAAAATTAAAACTCGAGACCCCCTGAGGCACGTATTCTCCTAATCGAATCGGGTTGAAATTTTTTTACATGTTGCAGAGGCACATAGGAACAAAGTAGGAGGAGGAAATTTTAATACTTTATATTTTTGGGTGACCTTAATCTATTTATGCAGATATTTGCGCTCCCCCCCCCCCCCAACAATAACTGACTGGTAAGAACGAAAATCGCTGACAATGTGGTGAGCGACTCTGCGTGGAAATACGCAAAACTATTCTTTTTCAATTACAGATTCACCTCAAAATGGCGGTTCACTAAAATTTGGAAAGTAAGTGGAGAGAACAAATTACTCGAAATTTTAGTTCACCATCTCATATCAATGAGCAAGTCAAGAACACCACCAAAGAGATTTTTCAGTTCCCCAAGTAGATCTGGACGAGAGATGAAAAATAAAACAATGCTTTTAAGAAGTCTTCGAGTCATCAGATTTCTTGAATCTTCCATATCTCCTAACAAAATCTACCGGCAAAGGTCAAACTGAATATTTTGAAGCAATTGGACACGATAATATGATGCCTCGAATTTGGATCTAATTGTATGCAAAATGGCGAATGGTCAAGATGTGAGGAAGGCTTGAGAGATCGCCAAAACTCAAACTTGGTAAATACGGACTCGCATGGTTTTTAAACATGATAAGTGCACCCTACACCCACTTTCTCACATCATGTTGTACAGAAAATGAGGGGACTGTCCTCAAAATGTGAGCTGAAGGTAATGGGGGGAAGGAGGAGGAGGGGGATGTTTAATGAAAGGTCAAAAAATGCTTGGAACAGTGTAGTATGATAAAATGAGCGAGTGAATAGCATATTCCAATTTCAGCTTCCTACATAAATTTGGAGGCAATTTATTTATACTGAGGTAGCATAGTAATTTGTATTTTAATTGCAAAGTAATTGAATGAATGAATAAATGAAAAATAATCTTTATTTAATTCACATTTAAAATTTATTTTGTTTTTGTTGTTGAGAGAGGGGAGGGGGAGAAATTATGATAAGGAATTTCATAAATCGTCCATATCTTGTCACCAAGTCGCCCTATGATGGTTAGATTTCTTATGCATATTCAAGTGGGTACCAAAATAGGAATTCTTAAGTGTGACTCAAAATGGATCCAAAATGTCCACTGGACAAAATTCAAGAAAATCTTGCGTAGCTTCAAATAGCAAAAATTTGAAAAATGTCCAACTAAAATTTTTAACCGAATTTTCAATTAAAAACGATAGCTATTCTAAGTACCTGATCTGAGGAGACGTGAAGAGGGGAGAGAGGGGGAGGAGATCTTCATATTTCTGTTTCAGAAAATTCGTGGTCACATAGAAAAAGACTAACGCATGAGTTCTCAACTAAAAACGACTAATTAGGGCTTACCTAATTTGGGAAGGGGGAAAGGGGGAGGGTGGGTTTTTCATATTTTGCATTTCAAACAATTCGCAATCACGTGCAAATGTCCAACTAATTGGAACGAAACATATATTCTCGCCCCCTAACCCCACCCCCTCCAGCTATAGCATGAAAGAATTAGGATTAAAATCGCTCAACGGTTATAGTAGGATAGGATGGTGGAAATTGCCCTCGAAAGCTTTTCGAACGACTTCAAGGCCAAACGGAAGACCCTAATGAGAAACAATTTCGACCAAAATTTTAAACCCCCATTGTACCTATTTCTCAAGATAAAGGAGAAAACGAATTTTTCGTTTTATTTTTTTTAATCATCTTGTTAGAAAAAAAAACCTCAGCTAATAAGAATTTGTCAAGTCATTAATTATTATATTTATTTCTACGCTGGCCCCGGACGTCTTCGTCATCTACCGACTAAGTAACTCTCAAAGCTATTTCTAAGAACTAAAATTATAACATCTTGATAATATTATTATTGGTACACGTGCCCTTCCTACTCCCTTGCCTTCATTTTTAAAGTCGTAAAATCATACGCAAGCAGCTCGAGGCACGACTGTGTCTCCTGTCGATGTTTCTTTCTAAATTCTAACAATCTAATAATTGGCATAAAAAGTTGAAAGTTTTTCTGTGACTTCTTACCAATGAAAGTACATTTATTAAAATTTTTTTCAATAATCACTCGTGGAGTTGTGCAATTTCGAAATTTGCTAATGTCAATTACTAGCCCAAAAGCAATCGCGAAATTTTTTCAGAAAATGTATTTCTCATTTTTGGGAATATACGCAAAAATTTCAGAATCCTTGGAGTAATAAAACATTGTCAGAAAAATCAAAAACTGCATCGCCACACAGTTTGAGTACGATGCAGCTTCTGACACTATTTTCAACATCACAGCGCATCGTTCACAACTCCGAATAAGAATACGAAACTGCACTCGGCCCTCCGACGGCTCTCGCATTACCCACCAAATCCTCCATCACGCGTCAATTAACCGCGCGTTTATTTTTAGACCACTTCAATTAATTTCAAATGGAAACTATCGACCCTAAACATCCGCCCCGATCGCTTATCGATTCCTACGGTTCAAATCGTTTGAACTCGCTGCCCCGCTAATTCATCTCGACCGAATTGACGCGAGGGTCGAAAAAATAACGCCTTCGACCCGCGGTCGCGACCTAATGACGAATAATTAACGCTTCAATTCTCGAAAATCATCGCCCGACGCGATCGCCGCCCCCAATAAAACCTCTGCTCGAAGGCTGCGCGAAAATTTTCTCGTCGCCATAAACTAGCGAGCGGTATTCGTGCGCTGAATTTCCATCGCATCGCCATTCTTTGTTCGCGGACCGCCGACAAGGTCGCGAAACGTCAATTTTTTTCGCCTCGGCCGTTTAACTCACTTCGGACGGACTCGATCGGCGTCGTAAAAAAAACCGACCCGACCTCGCCACAAACCACAATACACCGCCGCCGCGAAAAGACTAAATAAACGAAACGAAAAAAAAATCCACACCAATTATAGCTCTATAAATATCGCAATTTTCGCGCTTATCTCCGTCTTCGGATCGCCACCATTAACCTCGCGAGAAATTCGCCGCTCACTTTTCCTCGGCAATCGCGTAAAATTTTTAAACCTTGAAGGTTACGGCCGATGACCGCTCCACTCGAGTCATCATCTGTCTGCTTTACATAAATATTCTTCGTTCGACCGCCACTTCGCGTACCTAGCAAAATTTCGCCACCATTCGCTACCACATCGACCTCGCACTATCGGTGGCCGTTAGAAGCGCAGCACGCGCCGAATCGTCGCCCGACAGCCAGACTTCACAAAATACGCCGCCTATTGAAAATTAAATGCCACCTGTTCGCCCGATAACCAATCCGCCACCATACCCATTCGAAAGCGAAATATCTCGACGATACGCGATAACCTACAGCCATCAAGACCAACGTACCGCCGCCTTCGTCGTCTGCGTCCCCGTAATTCTTATCTGATTTGTATTGTTTTTCCTCGCTCCCCCCCCGCCCCCACCGTACACGTTACTCGCCGTTTCCCAACGAATACGTCAAATGGCTACGTTTTTTGTTATGACTTCTCCTAATTGACCATCGGCGCGTACGATAATCATTGACGCGCGTATCGCTTATCGCATCCGACCTACGCGTATTCAAAGCGAACCGAAAATTTCAGCGGAAATACGTCTCTATTAGAAAATTCACTTCGACGTTCTCCGTATCATCGATTGTATAAGAAGAAAAAAAGAACACATATAATGACGTATCAAAACCGAGTTTTCAATATACACCCCGGTAATCTCACCACACCCACGTTAGGCGTCGATCGGAAATCCCTCGTATTCGGAGCTTCCTTCTATCTTTTGAAAACTTCAAACACCAAGTTTCATTCGAATTAGTCGCGCGGAGTTCTCAAAAATTATTAAACGCTTTTTATGAGCGGACGGCCAAAAAACATTTTGGAAAACTATCCATATCTAGATGTTTTAACGATCTCCACCTTCGTTACAAAACACAAAGTAACAATTTGCAATGTTGGAAAGGCAACATGGTTGATACTAATTGGCTATGAAGGAGGTGAGACCAAACACATCTATTTTACCTTTAGGTTATAAAAATCAGTGTTGAGCTGCATCGATTCTTTGTAACCTTAAATTTCCCCGTTTTAAGAAACAAAAAAACCACTTTTAAAATCTTGGTGCAAATGAGGAAAAAACTGAATTACGTGGGAGAAAATAAAGGAAATGTAATTAATTCAGAAATTTACTATATTATGGAAATTTACATAAATATATTATCGGTAATAAATTTCAAATTAACTGGTAAATCACTTATATTTTGTGGTAAATTATCAATAACTTACCTATAGATACACTAATGATTTACTAGTAAATCAGTAATAACTTACTGGTAAATTACGAAGAACTTGGTTAGAGATTATGTATAATTTACAGTAAATTACCATAATTTACTGGTAAATTACGAAGAACTTGTGGTAGATCACGTATATTTTAGAAGTAAAATTACAATAATTAACTGATGAATCACAAATAATTTACTAGTAAATTACCATAATTTACTGGTAAATTACCATAATTTACTGGTAAATTACCATAATTTACTGGTAAATTACCATAATTTACTGGTAAATTACCATAATTTACTGGTAAATTACCATAATTTACTGGTAAATTACCATAATTTACTGGTAAATTACCATAATTTACTGGTAAATTACGAAGAACTTAGTGGTAGATTATGTATATTTCACAGTAAATTGAAAATAATTTACTGGTAAATTACGAAGAAATTACTGGTAGATCACGTATATTTTACAGTAAAATAACAATAATTTACTGATGAATCACAAATAATTTACAGGTAAATTGCCATAATTTCCTGGTAAATTACCACAATTTCCTGGTAAATTACCACAATTCACTAGTAAATTACGAAGAATTTACTGGTACATCACGTATATTTTACAGCAAAATAACAATAATTTATTGATAAATCACAAATAATTTACAGGTAAATTACCATAATCTCCTGGTAAATTACCACAATTTACTGGTAAATCACCACAATTTACTGGTAAATTACCACAATTTACTGGTAAATCATTTATAATTTATTTGTAGATAACGTATATTTTACAGTAAATTAGTAATTCCCATGAATAAACTCATAAATGGAGCAAGGCAAACTAAGCATTTCAATATAAAAAATAATTTCCACTTTCAAACTATTAAACAACCTTCGCCTACACTTTTGTTCTATGATTTATAAATTGCAAACCTGAGTTACAGTTCACGAGATGAACAATTTATGGTGATGTTCTGATCTACATATATAAATATATAGTATGCTATGAACATATCGTGTAGATATATCCTGCTTGTTTTTAGCGCATACTTTTCCTTGCCCTATGTACAAGTTATAATTTACTGGTAAATTACTGATAGTTAATAGGTAAATTACTGATAATTCACTCTCAAGTTACCAATGATTCAACTCGTAAATTGAACACATGAATTTAGAGCGTAGATAGTAATTTGTCGTGTGGTGGGATGTATTGAGTTAGCCTAGGAATGTTATGTCCTCCAGAAACTTGAGTTACACTCCAAATCTTTATTCAAAATTTGTAATTTCTATTACATAAAATCAACTCAAAGTTTTTTTTGGTGAGGGTATTTCATTCTACTCTAGAAATTTCAAGTCGTATGTTGTATCTGAAAAGTTATCTATATAATGCAAGAACGGTGCTAGAAACTCACAGCTCCTAGTGAACTTTCTATCGATTCGTACTTTTTCAGCATGAAACGTAAAAATAATAATAAAACATTTTCGTTACTCGCAGAGAGGAAATCTTGAAAACATGTTCAGTAAAATTTACAATTGAAGATACGAATTTTTCCGAGATTTATGAGGCTATTAAAGTAGTTTTTTCGATTTTTTTTTTTTTTTAAAGAAGAGTTATATTTAAGGATTTTAAATTGAAAATTTTGGAAAAAAACAAAAAATCTAAAATGCCCAACTTTGAAAAATTTTAGTTCCACAGAAAAATGAAGAATATAGCGGGCTAGATTGTCTTCGATTAACAAATTTATGATATTACATTCAATGATGCAATAAAAATTTCAATCTGAAATGCACGTATACATATTATTTGACATAATGGGTATAAAACCACCTCTTTTTTATGTACATTAAGAAAACTCGGTTTTGAACAATTTAGCATTTCAATTTTTCCCCATTATTCTAATCAACATAACGTAGCCAATTAACGTATGAAAAAAAAAATGCACGTTACTCATTGGTCGAACCGCCATAACGCCATGAGGCTTCAAAAACGTCATCACAACACGACACGTTATTGAATAGATTTCTATGTAACATTATTATGCGAATACATCGCAACGACGAGATAATCGTTCGCTACCGAGAATTCGAATCTTCCGACGGGTCATTAGCACACCGGGTGATTAGACCAAAGTTAACTTTTTCTTACCGTAAATGCGTTTCCATTGGCGAATTAAAATTAAGTAATTCGCGTCCTTATCGATACGCTTACATTACGCCGGCCACTCGTCCACTACGTTCGTGAAATTACAGTTCATAGCCTCGAGTGGTAATTTGTATTCTTAATTTCTCAACTCGTTAAGTTTTAATAATCGTTATTCGCTAAAATAGCCGTACATCGTATCAGATAAAAATACCTACCGTGTTGCCCCTTAAATAACGCCTATAAATACGTGCTTAAATAATAGACAACGCAATAAATCCGCGCGCTTCCAGCACATTATACCTACATTGTATACGCAAGTAGGTATACGCAAGCAATAGCTCGCCAACAAGCCTTATTATTACCCCATCTATAGCGAAAAATCCCGCGTAATCGCCAACTATACGTTATAATAGTCAATCATCGTAAATGTATACATGCGTATAAAAATAATGATGGAAGAAAAAATATATATTAAAATTAAAAACTGAACCCGATAAGAATGAAATACCTCTTTTCATTCGCATGCCTTTGCAAACGATCTGAACGATAAATCATCCATGGCGATCGACCGGATATGCCTTAGAACTAAACCCATATGGGTCACGGATGCGCGTATGGCCACCATGCAATGTTAAAAATCGGCACCATCGAGGTACCCCAACCACGAATCGTCACATGCGTCGCCCCAATCTTAACAAAAAAAATGGAATGAACACCTCCGCTTCGTCACCCAGGCGATGGTATACCCAAACAAGGCGCATTAACCCCGGCATTCAAACCCCTCATCTGAATTTCGGCGTGTATTCGTTTTTTCAAAATTACGAGCACGAAAAAAAAAGTTCATCAATCAATCGTGGTTATTAAATATTAAAATTAACAAGGTACCTGATCCCCCGCCCCTATGGCTTCTTCGTCTCTATTAATGTGTACACCCTGCGCTATATGGAGCGATTGACTGTCCATAGCTACTAGCACAGTGCACGTCTTGTAATCCAGACCTAAACAGTAAAATATTTCATAAATTTACCTGCCACAATACGCCGGTCGCATCTACGCGGCGCACAACGGGTACGAGTTGAGGGGTAAAACACGACGAAATTCATTAGGAAACGAGTACAAGCATCATCAATCATACAACGGATAATCTCGCCATCCTTCGTAAACAACCCTTCACGCATACATTCGCAGCCAACATCGAACAGAGGTACTGCGATAGCCGAGGTCGTCGGTTGTGCACTCATCACCGTTGACCCTATATTATACTTCGCTATTTCTACACTCGTAACGTACAAATACGTGCATACAATCGATACATCGGACGATTCGATGAAAGAAAAAAAAAATGTAAGTAGCCAAGCCGCATTACTGTAGCTGAGTTTTCAACTGGGGCTTGTTTTGGTTTGGTAATAACGTTGCCAAACTCTTTACGACTACAGAATACACCCGATACCAAGTATTTTGACCTAAATTCAAGAGCTCATATTCTGGTCGCCAACTAACTCCGCATACAAAGTTTGACTTTACTAGGTTGATTTGCTGAGTAAATATGGACGATTCAAGAAATTTCAATACTCACAACTTCCTCAAAAAGTCGTTTTTTGCTCCAGCTCCCCTCCAAATGCACACAGTAAGCTAAAATTTGGATAAGTTGCTATCCGTGACTTACTCTTTCATATCAGATTAAGAACGTAAAATCTGAGTCATTTGCCCCTTCTCCAACCCTCATCAAAATTTGAGTGATCTGCCATTTTGAATTTCATCGAAAAAACAAAAAAAGGTAATTTGTTACATTTTTAAGAAGAGTCTCTCACCAAGTTTTGAGTGAACTTCATGAATATCCGCCTTTGCTACGCATGCCTTAAAAAATATATATTTATAGGTATACCAAAAAAAAACTGGACATTTGCCAGATGATTACAAATGAAATGACACGCAAAGATTTGAAGACCACACCCTCCCCCAACCCATCCTTCCCCAATAATTTTAAGTTGAAAACTTGACTAAAAAGATGGCTAAGCTTCTACGCAACACAGGTTCAAACATGGTACCCTAAGAAGTATCGTTTATGAATTTTTCAAATTTCCTTTCTTCGTGAACAAGCCTCTACACAACAGCCTACATCGAACAGACGTTCCGCGACAACCAAGGTTATTACTTGTACACTCGTCATCGTTGATCTTATATTGTACTTCACACGCTCTCACCCTCTCACCTCCGAATAGATTGGTCGATTCAATGACAAAGGTGCTACTGTTTTGCTTAACATATGTTCAAAAATGGTGACCTAATAAGAACTCATCGCGGAGTTAACAAATTTCCCTCCAACTTGAACAACCCTTTACGCAAACAATCGTAGCCTACATCAATCAGAGGTATTACGACAACCACCGAGGTGGTCAGTTGTGCACTCATCAACATTGACCTTACATCGCCTTTCGTTATTTTTACGCTCTCACTTCCTAATACGTACGTAAAATCGATACACTGGTCGATTCGATGAAAAAAAGAGACTACCATTCTGCGCAACATATGCCTCAAAATGGTGCCCTAGGAAGGACCGCTCAAGGAGTTTTGAAAATTTTCACCATCCAGTTCCCAATACGTATGCGTACCCTCGGAATATTCATTCGACACACGTACCAGGTGATTCCTAAAGGCTGTTCACCGATCCGATGCTTTCTCTGACCTTCGTTACCACGTCCCTTCGGGCACCCTTCTCGCTCACAATGACTCGGACCCGGATTACCGACCTTCTGTTCGCATAAATCATCACGCTGACGTGTACTACAATACCATCGACAATCAAGTTAGTACTCCGGTGTTGGCGCAAAAACCATTCTCTTCTGTCTAAAATAGAATTTTTCCTCGATACATTCGACAGATACCCATTTCCTTGTACTTGCTGATAACGCGTTATCGATCCATTTTACGTAATAGGTCGTATAATATTTACCGATTAAATCGTCTGTATTTTCGTACAAACGCCGATGTTAAGATGAACTGAATATTTACGTTTATGATAGCGCGATCGTAATAATCCGAGAATAAGACTTGAGCGAGATTTTTACGTTCTCGTAAAATATACAGTTTGACAATCTGTACCGAAAATGTTGCAGTTCTCGAAAAATAAAAAAATTAAATATCGTGAGAACTTACCTTTGGAAGAATCATCGTAACCGATGTGTTTGATCGTATCGCGTACTACTTTTTGATAATCGATATTTGCTTTGGATGTGATTTCCCCGCACAACAGGATCATACCTGTTTTGGTGACAGTTTCTGCAAAAAAATAAAAAAATAAAATCAATTAATAATAATGAATCAAGTTATTAAATTCAAAATGTTTCCAAAAATTAAACCTATAATAGAAGTACAGCAAACCGACGAGAAAATTATACAACATTAAAAAAACGTAAGCAGCCAAACCGCATTAATGGAACTCAGGAAACTAGTTTACATTATGAGTAATACTGTCGAGAAGACTATTCAACCTCACACACTACATTCTGTATCGAGCTCAAGATTCCTTCGTATCGCTAACGAAAAGTACCTAAAAAGTTTAATTTGAAATACGTAGCACACTTCGTCCACATTTTTCAAATTTCACCTGTTTGAGGCTCCTGAAGCCTCTCTTGAATTTAGGTCAAAACGAATACAAAATGGCGA
The DNA here is from genome assembly GCA_009761765.1 of Phenacoccus solenopsis. NCBI lineage: Eukaryota > Metazoa > Arthropoda > Insecta > Hemiptera > Pseudococcidae > Phenacoccus > Phenacoccus solenopsis. The sequence goes on from CM019756.1 coordinate 10,672,894, forward strand.
ATCATCAAAAATTGAGTAGAGCTTGAGGAGCCTCAAAGTGGTAACAATATAACTAATATGAACTCATACGATTATCGGGTATAAGAAGTATACTATATCCCCAATTCACTTCTGTACATGGTAGTAGAGGGGAGCAGAGATTATCAACTTCAAAATGTAGTGGAGGTACACGAGATGTTGAAAATTTTTGTTTGCCGTGTCATAAGATAAAATAAATCTAAGTGACTGATCTATTCTAATTTCAGCTTCCCAAGTGAATTTGCAGAGGAGTAAGAACAAAAAACGGCTGTTGGAGGGGAAATTGCAACAGGAAACTTCATGAATGCTTCATTTATTTCTTCACCAAATCGACCTAGAGAAGTCAAACTTCGTATAAAGGTTTAGCTGACCACCAGAATATGACCTCATAAATTTGGCTCAAAATGGATCCAAAATGGCGAATCGTCAAAATTTGAGGATAGTTTGAGGAGCTTCAAGATGTTTCATTTTGAAAAATATGGATTCACATTATTATCGCAAGGCAAGAAATATATACTACATCTGTTCTAAATTTGACTTCTTAAGTATTTTTGAAAGTCATAGAGTAGGGGTTTTCAGACTTTGTACTGGATGTGACTAATAGACATGAAGGGGTTACCAACGCTATCGGCAAACCTGAATAAGCCCCAATTAAAAACTCAGCTCCAATAATGCGGCATGGTTGCTTACGTGTTTTAAAATTTCATTCTCGAATTCGATATGCGATGGCAACGTTTTGAGGAACTGGGGAAAAGAATTGAAAATTGTTGCTGCCATACACTTGCTCCGTGGATATTTCACTCTACTTCAGGGCCAAATAAAAACAAATTTAAGAACCTTTTGAAATTCGAAATCCAACACCTACTCTATCCGGTCAAATATGATATCCACGCCATAAATCGCGGCCATAAATTACCCATGTATCAATTTCATTAAAGTACTCCCCACCTACTGATCTCATTTATCAACAAATCAATCCAAAATCTATCCTAATTTAGAACACATCGTATTCTGTACACACTACACCATACAACAAACTGATAACTATGTATAAAATTAAGGAACACGCGGAAAGTTCAAAGTCTCGCACCACCTCGTGGGTATAATCACTTTGCACTTCTCATTTTCTTCTTTTTGTACGCCCGTAAACGCAAGAATAACCAATCTATGCTTAATTATTGAATACGAACAACGTCGTCCTTCTTTAGTTAATTACGTACAAAAAAAAAAAACAGAGAGAGATAGAGACACGCAGAGTGAGAGAGAAAATCTAACACGTTACCACCAACTGTCGTTTTAATTTCGTGGATGAAGCCTTATTCGAATGATTTTACAGTTTCGTACCTCTAATACATTTCACATCGTTGCCGTAACAAAATACGAAATTTCAGTAATGAATCATATCAGCGAAAAAAAAAAAAAAAAAATATTAAATCGTAATTAATCGCGATATACTTCTGAATACTCTTCGTTGTTTCAATACGACTCTCGCGCGATCCTTATCTCAACGAGCGTATAATTTCCGCGAAATTACCGATCACCTTGATTTTTCGGCGATCTCTCTCATAATACCAACACGTGCTCGAGTTATTCGCGCGTACATTGTATAAACCGTCGGATTTTCCACCTTCGACGAACCGCTTCCTTCCAGCCTGTACTCTGCACGAGCGCCGAACTAGATCTAAAATCTAATTATAAATTAACGGCCGAATTTCCCGGTGTCGTATTTTTCCTACGTCGTCTACGTCGCAATTACCAACGTTCGAAATTTCACATCCGCGACCATGCAATAAAATTCCCTCCTTTCGTCTGGGCTGGCATTGTAACGCGATCCGTACGTACACCACCAGACGAACTCAACTCCAGACAGATGGCGAAAAAAAAAAAATTCGTAGTCGGCGCAATCTCCCGCTGCACTTTTAATTAGCAATCATTAAACGACGGAAATCGCTGACTACGTCGACGCGTACGCGCCGTATGGTCTCTCTCTTTTTTTTTTCTCCTAGCTCGCCTCACAATAAGCTACGAACTGCATTCTGGGGTCATTTCGCCATCATTAATCATTTCGTCGTAGAATCACCTTCAAATGTTAACAATGGAACACACAAAAAAATCCTACCTGTGGGAAATTCGCGTACGCTTGCGATATCGACGTGAGATTGTTTTCCTCTATTTTTTTTTTTCGAGCCAACTTTATTGTACCATCGCAAACGTTGTAATCTATTTCGACCCGTTAAAAAAATTCTTCCTATAGGATCGGCTTGGACGTAATTTTTAGCCAAGTTTTTACGTTGAGAACGATAGTAGTTACAGGCTATCTGATTTGAGAAAGAGGGGTCGGGGGAGGGGGTGGTTTTCAAATCTTCGTCTTTAAAACCATCAGTAATCGTATAGAAAACGACCAACTTTTTGGTATACATGATGGATGAAAATCACTCGAAATTAGGTGAGAGGGTCTTCATGTGAATAGGTAAAGTACATTTTTATTGTATTTTCAATACACCGCAAAATGGCGATTCACTCAAATTTTGAGGAAGGCTGCAGAGGGGCCAAATAGCTCAAAATTTCGGTTTCTCGTATCACATGAAATAGTGAGTCACAGACATCCCTATATCGAAATTTCAGCTTCCCAAATACATTTGGATGGCAGTTAGAGTGAGAAACAGGTTTTTGAGGAAGTTTTGAGTTATGAAATTTCTTGAATCTTCTATATCATCTCACTATATCAACGCAAAAAGGCCAAACTCTGTGTGTAGGGTAAGTTAGTGACCAAAATATGACCTCTCAAATTTGGCTCGAAATGGATCCAAAATGGCGGATTATTAAAATTTGAGTACAGCTTGAGGAGCCTCAAATTAGTGATAATGTGACTAATTTGAACTCATATGATTATTGGAAAGAAGAATTACACTATATCCCCAATTCACCTCCATACATGATGTTGTAGAGGAGAAGGAGGAATTATCGACCTTAAAATGTGGTGGGGAAACATGTAAGGTCGAAAAATGTTTGACACGTTGCCATATCATAAAATGAGCTCAGATGACAAACCTACTCTAACTTGAGTCTCTCAAGTGAATTTGGAGGGGAGTTACAGCAAAAACCGACTTCTGGAGGGAAATCTTGAGTCATTGAGTTTCTTGAATCTTCCATGTCTCCTCATCAAATCGACTTGGAAAGTTGAAACTTTGTCTGTGAGGTTATTTTAGGACCAGAATACGACATGTTAAATTTCATTCAAAATACATTTAAAATGGCTGATTGTCAAAACTTGAGGAGAGCTTAAGGGGTCTCAAATAATTACAAATGTGATTAATATGAACTCAAATGATTGCTTCGGATGCGAAGTATAATATATCTAAAATTTACAATCACACATGCTGTTTGAGGGGAGGAGGAGGGGTTATCGACTTCAAATTGCTGGGGGGGGGGCACGAGAGGTTGAAAAATGTTGACCATATTGTTATGATGCGATAAAATGAGCTCGAGTGACTAATCCATTCTGATTTTAACTTCACAGTGTATTCAGAGGGGAGTAACAACAGGAAACAAATTTTGGAAAGGAAATTAGCAAGAGAAATTTTTCAATCTTTCAAATTTCCTCGTCAAATCGATTTGGGAAAGTCGAATTTTACACGTAGGTTAGTTGATGACCAGAATATGACCTCTTGAATTTGAGTCATGATTGTCAAAATTTGAGGACAATCGAGGAGCCCCAAATTGATGAAATTTTTAAATTATAGTCTCATATTATTATTATCACAGACGAGACACAATATTTTGAATTTGACTTCTCAAATGCTTTCGGAAGTCGTAGCGTATGGACTTTTACACATACAACTCGAACAATCTACAGCTAAAAACTCAGCTCCAGTAATGCGGCTGGCTGCTTGCGATTTTCTTTCTTTCACCGCTAATTGGTAGAAACGAAAGGACGGAAATGACCCGATTATCGTGTCGTCGTCGTCATTTATAGAACACTCGCGCATCATCGGTGACGTAAATGTGACGTATCTTATGCACGATGATGCGACCGGCCGACTACTCGAGGTTTTTTTTTCGTCTACATAGTCTGCGACATTATTCGTAGCTCGGTTACTTTATGATATCTACCTAAGCGCAGTTTCGTAAGAAATACCGCCGAGAGATGGGTACGACGCGACGTCGACGAATATGCGAGTCAGCGTTCGCGTTTTTTAATTCGCAGACACAGGTGTACGACTGCAGTAGTTTGCGAGGTGACTTCCAGCGTTTCTTAACCGAGTCTATAATTGGAAACGATAGCTATTACAGGTCATATGATTTGGAAAGGGCGGTTGGAGGACAGGAAAATGGTATGCCAAATTCCAACCTTCATTTTGGAATTCCACATTTTTTCCCTTTTTTGAATCATATCAAAATAGCTGTTCACTTAAATGTAGGGAGAGAGTGAAGAGGGGGCAAAGGACTAAAAATTTTCCTTTCTGATTTCATACGAGAGAACGAGCCATGTACAACAACGTACGCAAACTTTAACGTCCCAAGTGCACTTGGAGAGGTGTAAGAGCTAAAAATAGATTTTGAGGAAGTTTCGAGGGTAAGTATATTTTCCTCTGCGCGTAACGACGGCGGGTGTGGACGAACATGGTTGAAAATTTGACGAGAGATTCTTTGTAGCGATACGAATGAAGTAATTTCTCGTTTTTTTGATTCGCCCTCAAAATGGCGATTCTTTCAAATTTTGAGGAAACCTAGAGGGAGTTTAAATGACTCAAAATTTTCGTTTTTCATCTCATATAAATAAATGAGACAGGGAGAGCACCATATCCAAATTTCAACCTCGCAATAGCATTTCGAAGAGAGTTATGGCAAAAAATGTATTCTGATTGAGTTCTGAGTCGTGAGTTTTCTAAAAATCTCCCATATCTCCTCACCAAATCGACCTAGAAATGCCGAACTTCGTTCGTGGAATTAGTTGGGTGCCAGAATATGACCCCTCAAATTTGGCTCAAAATGACTCCAAAATGGCGAATAGCCAAAATTTGAGGAAGTCCTGAGGAGCCTCAAAAAGACTCAAATTTAATAAATATGGACTCACATGATTACTAACGATGAGACGTATGCTTTACGCTAATTTCACTTTCACACGTGATTTTGAAAAGGGGGGAGGAGCGGTTATTGTCTTCAAAATGTAGTTGGGTTAAACGAAATGTCGGAAATGTTTGATCATGTCCGCGAAAAAACCACTGATCAAATTGACACACTCATGAAAATTTTATTCAACATCAAAAAATAAAATGCAAATAATTAAAGAATATGTTAAACCTAATTCTTAAAGCTCAAAAAATTTCTTTTGCAAATGGAACTTAGGCGTTTTGCCTGCATAGGGTTCTATCCGACTTACGGTATAACACCTCTGTGAACAAAATTTTCCATCTAACTACCCCTCCCACACCACTTGTTCACATTCTCTGATATAAAAATATCATTAATTCAAGTTAGTTTGCAGTAATCATAACACATAATTATACCGACCATTCCCTCTCCTGAAATGGGACTTCCCTATAATTTTTTCTTATCCTCTGCGAAACACTTCATGGTGCTTTCTCACCTCCCTCCACCTCACACAATAAGTTTACGTAAAAAATGTGTAGAACCTTTTTGATAGGAAATTTACAGCGGAATATTTTACTACTGCACTATCTTTTCACCAGTATACACGGTTGGCGAGTAAACTACGTAAAACTGATTTTGAGGGAGCTTTGATCTACAATTAGGGATGTAGCTCACAGTAAATCGATAAAACCTCGCGTACGTGGTTCGAAGTGGTTATCTGAACATTTCTAAAGAACAAAAATATTCAACATGAAAACATACAGTAATACTCCATACAAGTGAAGGGTGGGGGGGGGGGACTGAATGAAAAATTTAATCGCAAGAGTGTCGAATTAACATAATTATGAAAGTATTAGTTGTTAATTCGTTGAAATGAGGCATAATACCACTGTGTTCCAAAATCCTGTATTTTTGACCCCCCTCACCTCACCTAATGGGTTTACAGAGAAAATTCGTAGAACCTTTTTCATAGAAAATCCACTGAGGAATATTTTATTACTGCACTACTTTCCCTCCAAGATGTACTGTTGGCGAGTAAACTGCGAAAAATCGCTTATTATGATTATAAATTTCAGCTCTCCCTCCCTTCCCCCCGTCAAGACTATTTTCCCACTAGGATGCACCGTTGACGAGTAAACTGCGAAAAACTGATTTTGATAGGGATTTGATCCTACTAGGCGAGTACTGTATCGCGAATCGATCAAGGCTTTTAATATGTTATTTGGGGTAGCCCATTGCAGTAAGATTATATGAACTAATTCGAATGCTCTCAAAAATTAAAACACACGAGAAAAATATTTATCACTCATTTCACTCCTGCTCAAACCCACCGTAATTCATTTCCATCCGAGTAATTAGTCAGTAAAGTAACGCTACAAAATAGACATTATTAATGAATCTAATCGTGATTTCGTTTTTATCGATTTCCTTCCCAAAAAAAAAAATTATTTTTCTTTCATTTTCTAATGATCCGAATAGCGTTGCTTCCTATCGACTATCATGTGGCGAGAGCGATAAAAATGAAAATAATTAGTATAAGAAACAGTAATTAAAACGGAATAATATCTTGTAAGCCCTGCCGAGTTGGTGCTATACTAATTAACCCGTGTTACATATTCGAATGCGATTGGCTGCCATTCAGAATAATAAAAACACCAATGTTTACAATCGGCATAACTCATTAATCTTTCACGCCATACAATTATCACTAATATGGCAACAATTAAAATCTCCGTATTTCGGTACGCCGCGGTTACATTGTACCTACGTACACTCTCGAACACCCTGGACTAAAAATCCTAATCATCGAACTCTTCGTTGGATACGGTGAAAGTACACGTCTAGTAAATTCGATGCGATTCCAGGTGCCACTGTGCCTTCGTGACTCACGAGACAAACACGCCGGCTTCAATTGAAAAAGTAAATATTGCGTTACGCGCGAGATGATTCAAACACTCGGTTTTCCACAAATTTACAGCCACTCGTTTCTATTCACGTACTCGAGCTATAGAACGTGGTATTTGCGCCCCTCGTAGATACTCGAGTCTGTCGCCGATTAAATATTATCGAGTGCGGACTCGAGGACTCGGAAAAAAGTAACGATAACGTGTTTCGAGCGTACATTCGAACACACGTAATACAATTTAATTCGTATCCGAAAAAATTTACATCGATGGCAGCAATATCCAGTCGTCGAGAGGATAGTTTGGAATTTAATTCGTAAAAAAAATCACATAATATATTCTTACCGCAGGCAACTTTAGCGTCGGGATCTTGTTTTAAATGAGCATCTAATACAGCGTCGCTAATTTGATCGCACATTTTATCTAAAATAGAAAAAAAAACATTTTATTTAATTAAGTATATTTATTTTTGGAAAATTTAACCAAATTAAAATAATATTATAGAAACTGAATAATATTAAAAAAAAAAAAATGAATATTTCGTCATAATCCTACAAATAGTTGGTAAGCCTGTGCATCACAATGACGACGATTTTTTACCGCCAATAAAAATTTTAAAATGTGATTTTATCGGTTCAAATAATTTTCTCCATTACTAGGTGAAAATTAACATAGGGAAAAATTACCACTACACTCTTTTCGTATTAGTCACCGCGTATAATTACGTAGAGCGGATTTATCGATCAGATAACGAAAAACTAGGTTTTAGTGATCTAAATGGAATCGATTCGAAACAAAATCTTCTATGTATGTTTTTAGACAATGATAATTACTATATAGATTTCGTGTTCCGATACGATATCTAGGCGGTTTTCTAGGTATTGGCAGATTATTTAATACATCTTGAAAACGAGTTTATCGACGTGAATTTCCAATTAATTAACCACAACTACGAGAACAGTAAACGAATCGTTTCATAATTTTTTTTCAACATTTTTCACGATAACATTATCAATTAATTTACGTAAAAAATCGACCGCTAATGCTCAGCCTCTGGGTGGCCAATACGTTGGAAATGTGGTTGAGAAGGAAGCTTTTTTTATACATAACGTAATAGGAAAGATTACGAAGATTTTTTCGGGGTTCAAAGGCTACGAAATAGTACCAGCGGAATCACATGTGTAACTTCTACCATCATCCAAACACAACGCACGTCGAACGAGTATCCTTTCCGAAAAGCTCGATAAGGCGACTTACGCAATATTGGACTTTTTATCACACATATTGTGCAACAGTCACACATGAATAAACTTATAAACATGTATGAAAATAACCCCAACAGCTGAGCGATAGCGGGATCTCAAAAATGCACGTTTAAAATACATGAAATGTTTGAAGACATGTAAAAAATTCAATTTACCTGGATGTCCTTCTCCGACTGATTCGGAGCTGAAAAGGAATACTTCTTCATCGTGAAATTCATTCGCGACACAACCGCTCTGAGGGTATCCGTTAGTATAGCGTGTTTCAGGCATCGTGAATAAATTTAGAAAAATCAAAAAAAAAATTCAATGATACTAAAATGATTGGTAATAAAATAAAAATTTTGATAAATACACCGAGATAAAAAAAAACTATCACTGATAAGATTTAATGAAGTGATTTTTAAAATTTTACAGTAATCCTACGCTGAAATTCAGAAGCAACCCAACAACCAGCTAGCTCCGGCATTCAAGCTTCCCAAATAGTAAATGCTAATGTCAATGCGATAATACATTTGAAGTAGAAAGTAATAATATTCATGTCGGTAGAATTTAGATGTGCATAAGGCTAGGTTACATACACATGTTTCTCAACGAATGTACGGAGTTACCCGAGTATACACGAGTGCGGTATAATTCGATTGGTCGATACGAGTCATGGTTATATAACAGTATCTGGATAGTGTTTATAGTATTTCGTACTCCCTACCAAGAAATCCGGTTATTGTTGAAAAATATGTCACAAGGAAAACCAAATTTTAGTACAACAATTTCGTGATTGTTAATGCGATTTTATCGTGACACTTTTTGACGAAAACCATGTTTTTTTCCTAAGTCAATATATTTTTCGTCATCCAACAATAAAACTCGACTTTTTTTGCGATACATTTTGTAAATACGATGAAAAATAATCAGAATTCTGATGTGTCTTCGTTTTACGATACGTGGCAGAACAACTAAAACGTAAACGAAATTGACGAAAATGAAAAATAATTCGTCTGAAGTAATTTCATCAATCATTGCAATTTGAAAACAAATGTAATTTTTAATAATTTTTCTAAATCCTTGTTTCTTCACACTTTCGTTTGTCGTTATAGTTCTTGAAATTTCCTCCCAATTCAGCATTATTAGAAAATCAGAAAGTTGTGATAAGCTTTTCTTCGGAGCCTTGAATAAGTAAGTTGTTCGAATTTTTCACTTCTCGTTACCCTTTTTCTGTATAATTCTTCCCATGGCTCGAATTTTTCACCTGTTCCTCTACTTTCGTATGAGTAAATCGATTGTTGCGATATAGATATGCTCGATGGTTACGACATTTCTTTCATTTCCGCATTTCTATTTCAACTTCTAGTTTTTGCGTTACCTAGCATCTTCGTGGATGGTCGAAAGTGTTTTTCGTATTTTTGACAATACTCGCCTCAAAATCTGTAATTTAATTAAAATCTGCGCCCTCTTGTCGAGTGTTTTTGTTTGAAGTCTGTGTTCGCATTTTGTATATTATTGATCATTGTTTTAGGGTAGGAAGAGGAAAGTAATGAATGTTGGATCATATCATCAACAACATCAGCAATTGTTGCAGTTCAATATCCACCAACACCAGCCTTCTTTGCCGCTTGGTTCTAATGAAGCAGATAATAAGATAAATAATCGCAGTGACACTATGTATAATCAAGAAGCGCCCAGTATGATGGGAACTCCAGGTTTGTAGAATATTTGTAATTCAAGAGGTCATCTCAGGTGTTGAATGAACGATCTAAAAAATGTCGCGATTTCAGGACATCCAGGGATGCCATCTATGCCACCGAGTATGGATCAGATTACTCGCAGTGTAAATAAAATGTCGTTTCAAGACAATCCAGCACACAACCCTGCCTCATTTCCGCCACAGACTATGGTAGCCTTATTTTATTCGTTTTCAGTTATTGATTGTGTAGGAGTTCATTTCGTAAATGCGAAACATATGTTTAGGATCAGAATAAAAACATGACGTCGAATGATGGATTAAACGGGGCCAATAATTACGGTGATTTTCCTTCAAATAATGCTAGGAAAATGCCACCTCCTTCGAATAATATGCCTGCATCGATTTCAAATAATTACCATTGGAATCAAGGGGCCAACACGAATTCGTACCCAAATAACAATGCAGCCATCAATAATTTACAAAGATCACATGATCCCAATGAAGGGTGAATGAGATTTAAATTTAACTTAATTTCTGCAGTTAGTAATATTGTTGATTACACTCCTCATTTATTTTTCAGACATATGATGCAAGATCAACGAGCTGCTCCTCAACAACATAATTTCTCTTTACCTCCTCAAAATAAGCCTGCTCCCCCTGCATCAGCTTCACAAACAAATAACTTTTTACCGCCTCAGAATAAACCTGCTCCTCCTGCATCTGCTCCCCAAACCAATAATTTTTCATTGCCCCCGCAAAATAAATCTTTTCCTACCGCTGGTGCGTCGGTTTCACAAACAAATAATTTTCCGTTGCCTTCACAATCCTCGTCAGTTCCACCTAATAATCTGCCTTTATCTCAAAACAGCTCTCTTCCGTCTGCTCCACCCAGCTCGACTCCGCCATCGAATAATTACACTTTACCTCCTCAAAGTAAATCCTTTCCCTCGGCTTCTTCGGGCCAACAGATGACCGATTTCGCTTCTCCGACGCAAAACAAATCCTTCTCCCCTTCTCCACCTGCATCCCAACAGGATTTTATTTCGCCTTCTCAAAATAAGCCTTTTCCTCCGGTCTCGCAAAATAATTCTTATCCTGCGCCACAAAATTGTTATGCTGGCCAACCTCAAACATTCGTTTCTCAAAATGGCTCGTTTCCTCCATCAACACAGGGCTCTTTCTCGGCACCTAAACCTCAAGGACCTTTTCCTCCTTCAGCAAGCAGTTCGTATCCAACGCCAAGAGTGAATTCTCCACAGCAATCTTTTCCACCTCAAGGTGCCTCGTATCAGAACCCGTCGTACCCTGCGGCTTCTCAACCTTATCCTGCGGCACCTTCAAGTGCCTACCCTCCTTCGGCTACGTATCGGCAGCCACCTAAAAGTCAAATGTATCCTGGTGTGAACCCTCCGCCTTCGTCTTTCTCGCAGTATAATCAAAAATCAGCTTTCTCGCCACCACCTTCGAGAAACGCGCCCGGTAATTTGGATCAGAGTAATATGATGCCTCAACAACCTATGGGCCCTCCTACCCACGGTTATAGTGATTATCAACAACAACCACAGCATAAACTGGATCCTGATCAAATGCCCAATCCGGTGAGTTTTTTTGGTCTTTTTTTCTTGTAGTCTGTTCTTCCGATGTCTATTTCTTATTCGATGATGTAATAGATACAAGTTATGATTGAGGATCGAGAAGTACATAAGAGTGAAACATTTATCACCAATCAGCCTGGTCTGATGCCGCCATTGGTCACAACAAATTTTATCGTCGAAGATGAAGGAAATGCTAATCCACGTTTCATCAGGTCCACCATGTATAATATTCCAGTCAACACGGATATGATGAAACAAGTATGTCTGTCTAGTAATTATCCATCAGTAATGAACCAACGATGTGCAATCATCAGTGCCAGTTTTAGAATCGCTGCTTGGGGGGGGGGGGCTCAGTTCCGTAAAGTCAAGTTGAAAAGATCGTAAACTGTTTAAATTACCAAAAAGTTTTTTAAACACCTAAAAAAATGAAAAAAAGAAGCTCTTGGGGGATTAGACACCAACCCCCCCCCCCCTTAGACCGACATTGGCAATCATCCATGATTGTGTATTGCATCGATATAGTGTACGTAGATGTGTTCAAATATCAGATCGATATCGTAACATCAATTTCTTATGAATATATCAAAAAATATGTATTTTTGTCGATATATTCATAAGATCGATATAATAGCGATATGCTATGAAAGTTAATGATAAAAATATTTCATTGTTGCGTCATTGGGTCTATAATATATCCATATATAATAAAATCGATGTTACATCGATATGTCTTTAAATCGATTTTATATCGATATTTCATATAATAATTTTTACATCGAATTGTTGATGTATTAGAAAGTATCTTTCAATTTTATATTAATAAATATTAAAATCGATTTTATATCGGTATCCCCTAGTCTTTAAATTGATTTGACATGGAATTGTCCATTTCGTAATTTAATCGAGTTTATGTCGATGTTTCTTAGAATCGATTTCTTATTGCCAAGTGAATTAGTCATTTATTGTATATAAATCGAATTATTGCCGAGTCTTTGATTTCTTATAGATATTTGAATTTCGATAAAGAATAAAATCGATTTTATATTGATAACTGAATTATTGATTAGTCAAAATTCAAAAATTTGATATTATGTTGCTAATTCATTATATCGATTTTGTTTCATTGCTGATTTCATATCGATGTGTTGTAAATCGATTTTATGTTGCCAACTATTGAATCAATATTGCATTGTATATCAAAAATCGAATTATTGATATGCCATAAAATAAATTTTATAGTGAAAATGGATCATTTTCAAGTCATAAAATTGATGTATCGATAATTTCGTGTATCAATTTTTCTAATATCAAATTATCGATAAGTGATAAAATCGATTTTGTATCGATATGTTATGTTGTTAACCAAAGTCATTAAGTAGATTTCGCTAAAGACATCAAATTATCAATGGCATAACATCGATTTTTTATCGATAAGTATCGAAATCGATATTATATCGATAAGTCGATATCGTAAGATAAAAATTTCTCATTCCTGTTATCCTTATTATTTAAACGCTCAGTTTAAATAAATAAATAAATAAATAAATAGATGAATAAATAAAGTTTACATAATTGCTAATGATTCCTAGTATTTCTACCAATGAGTACTATATTATTAATTTTTCACCACTTTGAAAACTTGTATTGAAACACCTTCGTGTACTTCATTCATAAATTTCTGATTTTATTCATCTAAGGGATTTTTGCCCCTGAAAACGTTGGGTCTCAGGTACTGGCTTCATATGCTTATGCAGCCTTGGGTGGTAGAATTCTGGAAGCGATAAATTATCGCAAAGCATCTATGAAAATTGAAATGATTAAAAAAAATTATTTTTAGACATTTGGTCTCTTTTTTTATTATATTTTATTGTTTCAATTTTTTTGATACATTTTTTCAAAATTTGCATTTTTCCCACTCTTTAAATAATGAAAAAAGAAATCAAAAAATCTCGATTACTTTAATTTTGTATAGGTATTTTTTTTTATAGTAATTGTATATTTAGCGGTTTTAGTGAGTTTATAAAAAACTAAATGGTAGATGCCTACTTAATGCATTTTTCTAAAATAGTATCCAAATAATTGTAAGTGATTTTCTCAATTTTCTATAGCTAGGTTTTTAATGTTTGAAGTTTTTCTTGGGTTTTAAAATTCCTTATTGTTTATTAATACTTAAAAAAAAAAAAAAAAAAAAAAAAATAGAATAGATCTTTTAATGATTTTTCAAGTAAGAAAATTTTTCTTTGTAGGTAGTATCTCCCACAAATTGAAGAATCATCATTATGTGATTATTTTATTTTATTTATTTATTTATTTTATTTATTTATTTTATTTTTTTATTACATTTCTAGAGGGTGGGGTCTTGGTTAGTTACCTGAAATTGTATATTTTGCGTACCAAACCGTCACATTGAATTAGCCTAGGGTAGCAAATCTCTTTCCCTTACCCCTCCTACTTACTAGCTGTATATCGGTAAAATGTATATTGTGAAGAAAAAAATAATAATACCATATTAACATTTTTGAAATTCTGCGTATTAAAATTTGAAATACGAAGAAAACATCGATGCATTGATATTAAAAGATATTTTCACTATCAATAATATGCTTCTATATTAGTACTGGCACTGTCTCAGTATACAGTTCGTTACTGAAATAAATCGATAATTTTCGTATTCAGTCAGAATGTTTTATTAATTAATTATTTATCATTGTGTAATAAAACAGGCAGACGTACCATTCAGCTTGGTGATAACGCCGTTAGCCACATTACCTGCTGAGGAGCAGTTACCGCCGATCGTGAACACCGCAGAATTCGGACCGGTGAGATGTGTCCGCTGTAAAGCGTACGTTAATCCGTACATGAAATTCGTAGACGGCGGTCGCAGATTCGTGTGCGCGTTATGTAAAGCTGTCACCGAAGGTATGTATCGTACTGTGTAATAAATAGAACTCTCCGTATGTGCATACTTAAAGCCTCGTATTTTAGTTCCAGCCGAATATTTCCAACACCTAGACCACACTGGGAGTCGAGTCGATCGATACGAGAGACCGGAACTTCTTTACGGTGCTTACGAATTCACGGTCACTAAGGAATATTGTAAAGTACGTTCTCTCTCGCGATAGGGTTGTCAATCGCTCAAATAAACACTTTTTTACCGTACTACTGACGTAATTTTCACGTTGTCGTAGGATAACGAAATTCCAAACGTACCGGCCATTATTTTCGTCATAGACGTATCTTACAATAACGTTAAATCCGGAATGGTTAAAATACTGTGCGAACAAATGTCCGATATCGTGCAAAATTATATGCCTACCGATGATCACGACGAAAACGCTCCCCGTATGAGGGTCGGATTCATCACCTACGATTCCACGGTGCATTTCTATAATATTAAGGTTAGTCGAATAAACGACAACGTAGCCTGCAACCAATGTGTTTGTCTAATACGTTAGGTATTTCGTCGAGTCGAATTTTTCGTCCGTTTGTAACTCATATGTTGTTTCGCAGGCCTGTTTAGGACAGCCTCAAATGATGATTGTGGGGGATATGGATGATGTATTTGTGCCTTTGGTGGAGGGATTCTTATGCGATCCCGTTGAATCTTCTTCTGTCATCGAATCGTTGATGCAACAAATACCGGCCACCTTTGCGGAAACCAGAGAAACCGATACGGTTTTATTACCTGCTATTAAAGCCGGAGTTGAAGCGTTAAAAGTAATGACCGAGGAAACTCGTTTAAGCGAATTTCTAAGTTTATATAATTAGGATTTAAATGACAAATCAGCCAATCGTTTTTAAATTTCGTTATAATGATAGAAATGAATTGAAATTTTGTCTCATAATCATAATAAGGTTTATTGAGCGTAAACAAATTGAAAAAGAAAAACATAAGTGAATGGCGTACCCAAGGAGAAGTCCAAGGTAGTCATCCAGATTTTTTTTGCTGAGTTTTTAACATGAAAACGATAGCTATTACAGTCTACCTGATTTGGGAAGGGAAGGTCGGGGGAGGATAGGATCTTCAAATCTTTGCGTTTCAGACCATTTCTAATCATCTGGCAAACGTCCAACTTTTTGGGATATAAATATATTTTTTCCTCAACTCGTAGCGCCGTCGGGTATTCATAAAATTCGCTTAAAATTTGGCGAAGGCCTCTTCTTGAAAATGCGCAGAATTCATCCTGTTGTTTTTTCAATACATTTCAAAATGGCGGATCACTCAAATTTTGAGAGAGGCTGGAGGTAGGGCAAGTAGCTTAAATTTGTCGTCTTTTATCTCATATGAAAGAGCAAGTCACGGACACCAATATGTCCAAATTTCAGCTTCCTAAGTGGATTTTGAGAGGACTTGGAGCGAAAAGTGGCTTTTTGAGGAAGTTTTGAGTCATGAAATTTCTTGAATCTTCTATATCTCCTCACAAAATCGACCTAGAAATATCAAAATTTGTGTGTAGAGTTAGCTAGTGACCAGAATATGACCT
The DNA here is from genome assembly GCA_009761765.1 of Phenacoccus solenopsis. Classification (NCBI taxonomy): domain Eukaryota; kingdom Metazoa; phylum Arthropoda; class Insecta; order Hemiptera; family Pseudococcidae; genus Phenacoccus; species Phenacoccus solenopsis. The sequence continues at coordinate 10,688,935 of CM019756.1, forward strand.
CTTAAATTTTGTTGAAAATGGATCCAAAATGGTGGATTACCAACATTTGAGTAGAGCTTGAGGAGCCTCAAATTAGTGAAAATGTAATTATATCGATGTTGAGAAAATATACCGAAGTAAAATAAACAATGATGAGTATTATGCGCTCTGAAAGAAAATATTCACGTTCGTTGAATGTTCTCAATTACAAAACGGTGTTGACCATGGAATGTATACATGAAAATCTGCAATACAAGACTAAAAATTATAATAAAACTGATTTTTTTTAATTACAGGCGGCCAAATGCGCCGGTAAATTATTAGTATTCCATTCTTCGCTGCCTACTGCAAACGTACCTGGTAAATTGGTGAACCGAGAAGATCGCAAATTATTAGGAACGGATAAAGAAAAAGTACAATTATGTAAGTTCATCGGTATAGGTGACGATTGACCATTGAATTCTGCTACGTATTATCTCAGCACAAAATCAACGTCAATGTTTATATTACAGCTCCTCAGAATTCAGCGTACTCGAGTCTAGCTGAAGAATGCGTGAACGTTGGTTGCAGCGTTGATTTATTCGTATTCAACAACGCACCTATCGATTTACCCACTATAGGACAAATCAGCAAGTTGACCGGAGGAGAAATATATAAATATACTTACTTCCAAGTATGTTAGATATACTATATGTAATATTTAGCTCTACGAGTTATTTAGAAAATTAAGGAATGCTTTAGTTCTCTCCCCCCCCCCCCCATAAGGACAATGGGACATTTTGAAGAAATTTGTAAACACGATATCTAATTTAAATGTTATTAGTCATAATTTTAAATAGGCATACGATGAAATCACCTAAAGAAATCGAGGTTTTCATCATTATCTAATTCGTGGTCTGAGATGAAAAATAGGTTCGTAATCGTATTCAGCCTACCCTAATACCATAGATTAACCATACATAGATAGCCCACCGGTATATGGAATTTATCACTCATAAATGTTGAAAAAGGAGCCAGAAAGTTTTTTATTAATATCTAGGCAAAAAATTGAGTTAGAGTGTTCAGAAATGGCTTATTCGAAAGAGCTTAACATTTTATACATGATTCAATACTAAAATATTATTGCCATCGATGTGAGTCTCGAGTTATTTTAATAAAATTAATTCATTTTTTAGAGCGCTCTCTGTGAATGAGCTCCAGTACTAAGAATAAATTAGACTTATTGCTTGGTTTTTTGCAAATATCTCAAGAAAGAATATAGATAGAAACTTTACAAGTAGCTCATTCGAAAGAGCATAAAATTCTGAATGTGTTTCACTATTAAAAAACAATCGTTATAGATTTACTTTTTGAGATAATTCATAGTGAAGTAAAAAAATCGTTTTTCGAAATTAATTGCAAAAGTAAACGGACAGGAGTAACTTTAGAAAAATTAAATGATTCTCTATTCCAATCTCTTTAAAATGAGTCATTTGCAAGCCCTATATCTTGAATTGTTTCCAAGATATTAGCAAAAAACGATTCCAACTCAGTTTTTGAGTGATAAAAATTTAACGTACGCTGGGCTATCTATGTATGTTTCATCTATGCTAATACCTATAAAAGAATATTGCACATGCTCATGCTGCCTTTTTAGCTGAGATTTCAATAAAAAGGATAGCTATTGCAGCCTACTTGATTTGAAAAGAAAGGAAGGTCCGAGGAGAAGGAGGTATTCAAATCTTTACATTTCAGATCATTTGCAATCATCTGTATATCTTTTGAGCTCACGCGTAGCGCCGGCTGGTATTCATGAATTCGCTCAAAATTTGGTGAAGGACTCTTCGTGCAAATACGAAAAAAAATACTTTTTTTGTTTTTTCGATATATTTCAAAATGGCGGATCACTCAAATTTTAAGGGGGGCTGGAGAAGGCGCTAATAGTTCAAAGTGTTCTTTTTTCATCTCACATGAAAGAGTGAGTCACGTACATCAACATATTCAATTTCCAGCTTCCTAAATGCATTCGGAGGGGAATTTTAGTCAAAAATAGGTTTTTACAGGAGTTTTGAGTCATGAAATTTCTTGAATCTTTTATATGTATCTACTCACCAAATCAACCTAGAAATGTTAAACTTTGTGTGTGGGGTTACTTGGAGACCAGTTGAATTTGGGTCAAAACAGATCTAAAATGGCGGATTATCAAAATTTTAGTTGAGCTTGAGGAGCCTCAAATTGGTGAAAATGTAATTAATATGAACTCATACGATTATCAGGGATGAAAAGTATACTATATCTTGAATTCACCTTCACACATAACATTGGAGGGGAGAAGGAGGGGTTATCGACCTCAAAATGTGGTGGTGTACATAAAAGGTCAAAAAATGTTTATGGTTGCATCGTATGATACAGTAAGCCCAAATGACTAATTTACTGTGATTTTTTGTTCCAAAATGAATTTGGAGGGGAGTTAGAGCAAAGCACTACTTTTAGAGGGGAAATTGCTGCAGAAACTTTCAAGAATCCAGAATATGATCTCTTAAATTTGGGTCAAAATGGTTCCAAAATAGCGGATAATCATAATTTAGGGATAATGTGAGGAGTCTTAAGTACCTGTAATTTGAATAATATGTGTTCATATTATTATTAGTTGGCAAGAAATACTACATTTGTTCTAAATTTAACTTCTCAAGTGATTTTGAAACTCATAGGGGAAGAGGTGTTCGGACTTGGTACTGGGTGTGACCTCAGGACATGAAAGGGTTAACAACGTTATTTGCAAACCTGAACCAGCCCCAATTAAAAACTCAGCTCCAGTAATGTGGCATGGCTGCTTACCTTTTTTTGTTTCATTTGTTTTCAAAATTTGGGATCACCACACCCCCTGAACGGAGCAAAGGCCCATTTTGAAAATAATGCGAATAAAACCTATAAACTTGATTCGTAATGTTTTATGATATTTTTTTCAAATTTTCAAAACGGGTCATCACTAAAAGTTGACTCTTTATATCACAAGTTCCACTTTCAACTTTTGAAAATTTTCTAAGTTTTTAAAAATCTCTTTTTGGTGTACTATTGAACTGCAAAAATCGTTTATCTCTAGATGAATTTGTTCGAAAAGTTACATGTTTTGCACGAACTGAAAAATGTTAAAAATCAATGGGGTCTTCCCCTTACCTCGTACTGGTACAGAGTTGACCTGATGGTGGTTTTCTTACCTATGGGGCAAAACCGAAAGAAAAAAAAATGAGCGAAATGGAAGACTGTGAGGTTAAAAATCGTATTTTTATGGTTGAATCAATATGGAATGACCCAACAGTGAACACAAATAGGCCCCATAGTACGCTAGATTTTTCGTACAAAAATAAACATCATTTTAATAGCATGGATTTCACGCAGGCGGAAATCGACGGCGAACGTTTGATCGAAGACGTGAAACGCGACACGAGTCGGAACATAGCTTTCGACGCGGTCATGAGGGTTCGCACGTCGACCGGAATCCGACCGGTCAACTTCTTCGGCCATATTTTCATGAAAAATACAACCGATTTGGAATTAGCTTCGATTAACGCGGATAAAGTAAGTCGAGCCATCGATCGAATTGTAACCCTCGATGGGTTCGATTAAGTATTAATTTCGCCGCTGTTTTGCTTTCGTAGAGCGTTGCTGTGGAGATAAAACACGACGATAAATTAGTCGAAGAGGAAGGCGCGTTTGTACAAGTCGCCCTTCTGTATACGTCTTGCGGCGGTCAAAGGCGCGTTCGTATTTTGAACCTGGCGTTGAAATGTTGCTCGCAGATTTCCGATGTATTTCGGTCTTGCGAATTAGACACGATTATAAATTACCTGTCGAAAGCGGCCGTCACGAAGATCGCAGAAGGAACGCCGCGTCAGGTGAAGGAAGGATTGGTGAATAAATGCGCCCACATATTAGCCTGCTATCGGAGGCTTTGCGCTTCTCCGTCTTCACCGGGCCAGTTGATTTTGCCCGAATGTATGAAACTTTTACCCCTCTATATGAATTGCTTGCTGAAAAGCGACGCTATTTCGGGAGGTGAGTAACATTGGTAGGATCGATAGATTGTTGTATTTGGCTTACTATTCGGAATTTGTCCTTTCAGGATCCGATATGACCGTTGACGATAGATGGTACATGATGCAGTACGTGATGATTATGGATATACCTTCTTCGGTTAATTACTTTTATCCGAGACTCATGCCTTTGGTTAATATCGATTATTATTCCCATGAGCTACCGTTCCCCATTCGATGCTCAAGTTATAAATTAACGCATAGCGAAGCTTATTTATTAGGTAATGTGATGCTTCCATTGGAAATTTATTCATTGTGTATAAATCAGGACTGGATCAAGATACGGGACGAAGGCCGAAATTTCCCTTGTTGGATTTGCGAACTGTACTAATTCTAAACCCTAATTTGAAAAATTAAGCCTTCGTATTATGAAAAAAAAGTGTTTTCTTATTTGTCTGTTGGGGACTGCACCCGATTGGCTATATTTTAGGAGTAGGTATTTAAAAAATTTTTATAGCTTTTGAAAACCATAAAAATCTTTTCTTCAGTTTATTGTAACTTTTATGACAGTTTTAGGCTTCTGTACATACGTAACAAATTTTGTTTATTTACTGATTTCAAAAAAAAAAAGTTAATGGCTTTGAAAATTTGCAAATAATTTTTTCAAAGGATCTCCCTCATTAAGTAGATGAAATCGGCCCTTGACGCAAATTTAGTCGAAAGTGGTTTCAAATGTTACTTGGAACCTAAAAATATTCCACCTAAATTTTTGACCCCCTACTCCACCCTTTCCAGAATTATCGCTATTTATATGCGGAAAATTCAATTGGCGATATTTTCAGAAAAAACGAGAGGAAATTTTTTAAATTTTCACAGATTATACGTGGTACATCTGTGTTAGTACGATAATTTTTGAAATTTTTTCATTTTTTTGAAGGGAGGGGTGAGGGTGAAAATTAAAAAAAATTAATTTGGGGGTGCCATCGCTGAATTTTTTTTTCATAACTTCGTCATACCCCTTAGGTACAACATAGTAAAAAGCCTTGATCCAGTCCTATATAAAATCTATTATGTAAGTATTAAAATTACCATTATTATTTATTTATTTTGATAAATATTTTTCCACAGAAAATGGCGTATACATGTTTCTATGGCTGGGCTCCCAAGTACCTTCGGAGTGGCTAATGAATGTATTCGGTGTCGTCGACCCTTCCTTAGTTGCCTTAAATATTGCCAAAATTCCCGTACTCGATAATGTACATTCTAAAAAAATTAATTCTATAATAAATCAAATCCAAAGAGAAAGGCGGCATACCATGAAGGTTAGTGCGCAGAAATAAGGTTTCATCATATTATAAGAATTTTTAATTAAATATTTTACGTTTTGCAGTTGACGATTGTCCGCGAAAACGACAAAATGGAAATAGTTTTCAAACATTTCTTAGTAGAAGATGGTACCGGCGGAGCGGTGATGGGAGATAATCTTTCGGCATCTTCATACGTTGATTTCCTTTGTCACATGCATAAGGAGATACGTAACATGCTATCGTAGAAAAATTTTAATGAAATTCTTGTACATATGTATATTCGATACGATACCACTAATTAGTAAATGCTTTATTCGGATAGTCTTGTGCGATGTTTTTGAGCTACGATAATGCAATCTGAATTATGTTCACGTGTGATACAGATCGTTAATTATGATTTTTTGTATTTTAGGTTAAACCCGTTAAACGATTTGAATATCGAGTTTCATTCCTTTTGATGTAGACAGTAGGGGTAATTTTATTTTTGCAGCTTGTAGAAGGCGTCACATTAGTATGGGATACCGGCTTATCTGGAGAGGGAAATTGTGTAGTTTTTTGAAACGGTTTGTGCGGTATTTATGGAATCATTTTTTCTCGTTGGAATAAAATTGCGTTGTAATTGAAAACACATTTTCTAACTTGAATACTGTGTATTTTGCGGTTTGAATTTAAATTTCAAAACTTGAAAATTTTTTTGGCTATATCTTTGTTACAAACGGTCTCTAAAAAAAAGTTTTCATGTATTTCTTAAATCTGTGCAATACCAAAAAAGTTGTAATTTATGTAAATTAGAGAATTCATGTTTCGCAAAATTAATTTCATGAGTGACACACGAAGAAAATTCTTTCAATGAAAATAGATCTTTCTAATGAAATCGTATTCATACGTATATTTATTTATTTCTTTTTTCGAAATTGCTAGTTAGATATCCCATATTATAGTGCTCTCTTCTGCGTTTGTCAGTGGAAATCAGTCCAATTCGAGCTTTTCAACAAATTGCATCGAAATTTTTATTGGTACTTGCTCGATGCCAGTTACTTACGAGGTACTATGTAAGATGTTGAATTTCGTTGATATTTATTAAGTTTGGGAAAGAAGTGGATCTTCTTCGTAACTCATTATGAATAATTTTGTTTCATCCCAATTACAAATACTGATATCTTTTTAAGTGATATGAAAATATAATTATGTTTTGCCATGTGTGATAGAACTAAAAAAAAAAAAGAATTATTTTTTGCATAATGCACAAAATGATTTGCCAAGTTGAAAAATATCTCACGCACTTTCTATTTAATCCTGTCGTTTCAACCTATAACAAATGTTTCTTCGTATTTATTCTTTTCAATACTTAGTAATTTTCATATCAGATTATGTTGTATTTGAAGAATTTCTGTACATTATTAAGGTTTTGCCATTAATAGCGTGTCGTTGGTATTTATTGATAGCGGGCCTTTTATTTATATTTTATTGACATGTTACTGTTATTGGTAATATTATCTTATATTGTTAAAATAAAAATTTTATTACTCTTTTAAATATACATTCTTACCAAACAGCGAAATACATATTATGACAATATATTCATAAAAAAAAGACAAGTTGCAACAATATATTTACAATTTACAACAAAAAATTATTAATTAAAAAAGTAATAATCTAATTCTAAACACCGCACTAACATAAAAAAATTAATTCACAATAGTGAAAAAAAATAGTAAATATAATCTTATAAACTGCTTCAGTACAGTTATAATTCGTATTAAAGCCTTTAGCGTATTTTGCCGTTGATAATCAAACAGAATTGAAAACCGATAAACCAATTCTGTCCTCATCATCCGAATCATCTCTGGCGTTCAACATATTTAGTGTAATATCGGCGGATTTTCTTAGAAGCGGATAGTGTAGGAAAGGAGAAGGAGACGAACAAATAGAAGTAGTAGTATTGGAAGAAGCCATAGTAGCTGTTTGTAATGGTAACGTAGACGACGATGAAGGTATAGCTGATACAGCTTCGGTGGGCGAAATCGACGACATACTCGGTAAACGAGTATCTGCTGAGACGCCGGCATTCGTTGAGATACTAGAAACGCGAGAACCAGATGTTAATTCCTCGGCGTTAGTTGGATGACTGTCTTCATCTTGTGTTTTTGAAACGTTGGACAGAGATGGTTGAATTTTTTTGAAAGTTGATTTTATCTGACACCTGTTACATGGATCGTTCATAGTTAATTATGCAAAGGTGAGCTGAGAGTACAGGAAAAAATCTTACATTGTTTTGTCCTTTATGTGCTCGCTAATTACGTTGAGGTCGTCCCCGAAACGTTTCACAGCTAATTTCAATAATTCCGTGTCATCAGCTGACCAACCACTACAAATAAGTTATATTTTAGAAGTCGATTTTGAGTTATTACTATTCACGTAAAGCACGATGATATACCCGTTATCACTGTTTAAGGAATCGTTATTTATAGGTGTTTGTAACAAACATGTTAATTCGGCTAGTTTAGAAAAAGCTTCGCCTGCAGCTGTGAATAAATCTCCAACCTGCAAATTTAATTTTTGAATTATAAAAATGTGGTATTTAGCCGAATCATTCGATTATAAAAAAATATCGATCAAACCTTGCTAGCAGAAGTCATTATTGGCTACAATTCAAAACACAATGTATGAACTTCCTTTCTCAAGTTTTGAAAATATATTCATTTGATAGAATTTATCAACTTTGATTACCCAGTATTAATAATTTCAACTGAATGTGAAAATACTTTTTCAAATTAAAATTTTTATTTCTAATGAACAACGAAAAATAATATTATGCATTATTATTTTTCGGAAAATTTGAAAAAATTGATAAACCGATCACAGATTAGAAAAGGTGAGTAACACACACTGTAAAAAGAAGTAGAATTTTCATTAATTTCTATTAAAATCAGCAGGGAGCGCAACTATAGGTCATGTGGTCATGTGAGTATAATGTGTGATTTTATGCTTTTTTCTGTTCACTTGTGTGCGTATGTTTAAAAAAATGGGAGAAGGAGAACACCACCCTTCCGCTATGTGTGCTGAACAACACGTGGTAGTGCTTGCGTATTTGTGCATATTTTTAGTGCTCACTTTCGTGGAATGTTCGTAGATTAACTTATCTTATCAAGTTATATTGAAACTTCCGGTGTTGTATGTTATTTGTCGTGACACTTGTTACTTTTAGATCTACGTGTAGCATGTAGCGTGAGTATTTTCTCAAATATGTTCACCCTCTAATAGTAGAATTCCTTCTTTAATCAATTAAAATATCTTATTTAGTTGTGTCGTATAATGTCGGAGAAACGTATGAATAATCGTCGTTATAAAGATAATTCGAAATTCACGTTTCGCAAAAGAAACCCGTCGAAGCCAGCATTTGAAAAAGCGGATATCTTTGTTAACAATCAATCAAATTTTAAAGTAAGCCACTTACATCTTCCGCTGTACAAAATACACGGGCGCACTAAATTTATATAAGTATGTTTTTTATTAAGGCTGTTTTACAAAGAATTCAAAAACTTTGGATCCAAGGGGAAGACGTAATTGTTGTACGAGCGCTTGGAGCGGCCATACCGCGCGCCATTAATTTATGTTTACAAACCAAAGCTGAACATTACGACTCCGTAGAGTTGGATGTTTCGACATCAACTGTAACATTAGTTGGTAATTATGCTTTTCAATCGTTTCCCTTACAACTTAATTTAACAACAAATTCCTAACATTCTCGTTTTTATTTAGATGATCTGGAACCATTGATAGACGACGAAGATTTTGAATCATCAACCAGACGTAATTCGGCCATTTGCATCAAAATAATTCGTAAATCTAGCAAGTAAATCTTCCACACCAATATGTTATTTACGATCGAAGAATTTTCCCGTTGGTCGGGTATGACGCAGTTCGAAATGTTCGTGCAAACGATATGCCTAATTGTGTTCACCGGTTTGCTCGTATACGGCGTAGATTTCAGTCGCTCGGAGCTCTCTCCGTCTGATATTTGGATTATTTTTTCGCCGTTATTTGCAGCTAACATTATTAACGCGTATTTTTGCGTCATCGTGTTTATTCGGACAGTAATCGAAAGAACTCTAAAATCGGCTGTTCTTCGCGCACTTTGGTCTTCGACGGTTATCGGTATTTTAATGTTATTCGAGTATATGTTGTGTAAAAAACTCATCGTTGGGAATAGCTGGGATACGTCCGAGGTAGTTTCTCCCATTTTATTGTTATTGCAATTGCTCGCTATTCGAGCCTGTCAGATCCAGTGATGGGTAAGTGATGTAATAATTTTGTTATGTGGTTTTGGTGCATGTAGCATGCTCGGGATTTAGTAGATAATTTGAACCTTTTGACTTGCAGTGCTGTGGTTTTTTACGACCAACATACATTTCATCGGTAAACATATCAGCTTCTATTATAGGCAATGATTTCAAAGAAAGTAATCGCTGACCAACAAACGCTTGTCATAATATGTCACCTAAATGATAATGTTTGATTTATATTTGCTCATTTTTCAATCAGAATTTTGATTATGAAAACGATCATTTTCAGCTTCTTGTTTCGTGCTATTGTGCTGGTTTGTGATTACACATAATGTGGTGTATCGCAATTAGTCCTTGGAAAGGTAATTTCATTTTGTAACTTACATAAATGGAAAAGTCATTATGTAAGGAATGTGCTCGAATAAAGGATGAAATTTCGTCGTATTCAATATAAAAATGAAATGTTTTGTTCAGAATGCAAGTCTGTGAATGAAAATAATTTTAGTAATAATCAAGATTGGTGTAAAAAATTTAAGAAAACATTTATATAAAAGAGGAATAGTAATAATAATAGTAATAATAATGATATGAATCCCTAAAAAAAACTATTCCTTTCGTTGCATTATTTTACCGGAAAGTTGAATCAAGAATCTCTTATGAGAAAAAAAATTATTTTGGAGTTATTGTTGAAATATATTTATTATTAGGTGTAATATTATAGCGAGTAATATCTTTTAGTAATGAACCGATATATTTGAGGCTTCGCTATCTTCACTAGATGAAGATAATTTTTTTTTCTTGTTTTATTAATTTTTTTTCTTTTTTTTTTTCACGAGACTTTTCTGTACTGCCTTTTTTTCTCATTCTATTCAACGTATTTGTTTCGTGCTTTCTTTTCAAGTTTTTGTGTCATTTTTCTTTTATGCGAATCTTATTGTTCTGGAAAAAATGCTCAGTATTCAGTTTTTAAAAAGTAAAGTACTCAACACCCTATAACGCAGTAAACGAATGATAAGAATGAATTTCAGCTCTCCGCAACGTATTACTTTTCTAAGTTCTTCAACCACAACAAACCCAGTTAAAGTTGTAATCGATTCATTATTCAAAAGTAACAAAGAAATTTGAATTTATTTCAAAGAATCTATGTTAATTTTTCAATTTTATTTACTCTTCAAATTTATCAAATTGATATCAGTGCTGATGATAGGAATGGTAAGCTTCGAGTTTTAATAAGTAATATGGAAGAATAAAAGTGAAGTTCCATCAGGGTTGTTGCGAACTTTAATTCGCAGAGTTATCGAATTTAATAATAAATCAAACACACAAGGGGAGCTTATGCTCTTTATTGAAATATTTGTTTGACAAAACAGTTACACTAGTTTGACATCGAATACACGAATGAAAAAAACATATCTAACTTATACAACTTAGAAAAACAGATTTGTTATCGCGACTCTTTCCTGGAATCGCGCGCATACGCCTAGGTCCAGCTGACTCAACCGAATGGCAGAGCCTCACCGGAAGCGTATCCATTTTTCCCAACAGTTTTGATAGAATGCGCTGCGTTAACTATGAGTTGTATACTTGGTACTGTCTGTCAAATATAGCTTGAGACTTTTTAACAGCGCAAAGTTAGGCAAAAAGTGCGGCAATTTTCACGATTTCATTACTTCCCAAAATGTGTTCAAATTGAAAATGCTGGCCAACTAGTCGAAACACTCAAGCACAAAAAAGTAGGGTGAATGCGTTTCCAGTAAAATTCTTAGACCATATATATATACACTACGTATAAGGACTGCTAATTCTTATCAATTTAACATTAACTTCATGGAAACTCGTTGTAACGAAGTTTGCTAAAGTCTACATTTCCAAATACCATGTTTGTATTTGATAATAGATGTGATATCTGATCTCTCGCGCCAAAATCCTATAAACGAGAGTCAAGGTTTTGCATCATACGTTTAAAATGGGAATTTCTATTAGTTGATTAATTCTGTAAATAAGAGTCAAGTTTTTGCATTATAATATAAGATTAGTGACTGTTTAAACGTTTGAGATGGGAATTTTTGTGAGTTGATTACTGCTTTATAGCTTATACATGTACTTTTCATATTTCTCGTCCCTGGCCATTACATTTCGCTTTTCAATGTATTGTAAAGTTTCTGCGGACGGCTAAAAAAAAAATCAAAAAAAATGGTCATTGTTATCGTTTTCATTCAGTTTTTTTTTTTTACGGATGATTTTCTTAAATAAAATATTGCATTTTTTTGAAATTGCCAACTTGTAAAAACTCAGTCAGACTTCTTGGAAGTTATAGAAATGGTATAAATCAATAAAAAAATATACCATTCGTGCGTTAAATTTAAATCATCGGTATTTTCAACTTTAGAATATAAAGATACACAAAGTAGAACTTCTCTTAATAGCGAAAATTGATGAAAAAATAATTTATTAGCTGAGTTTTTAACAAAACGATAGCTATTACAGCCTACCTGATTTGGGAAGGGAAGGTCGGGGGAGGGTGGGGTCTTCAAATCTTTGCGTTTCAGACCATTTGTAATCATCTGGCAAATGTCCAACTTTTTGGTATATATAGTATATACATTTTATTTTAATGGTAATAAACAAATCTGAAGAGAATAAGGATAGGGTACAATGCGTGAAAGAAAACATTAGAAATACCTAAATATAATGATTATTCAACTATTCTTACACCCGAACAAAATATTAATACATTATTGTTGAAAAAAAAAAAAAAACAATATTCCACTTTAACGATAACATATATGGAGAGGGAAAAATATAAACTAGAATGATTAAAAAAAAAAACATGAGCCCAACCTATTCTTACTTGCTTTAACGTTTGTTCATTATTATTCAATAAATGAAAATGGAGAGAAAAGAAGAGTGAAAAAAATTACATTACAATGGTTTGTAAATAACTGGAGGGAAAAAAATATAAACAATAAATTAAATTTTCATTGCAAAGCGCTAATTTTGAATATGGAAATGTTTTTAGCACTGAAAAGCTGAAATGTGGGATGCAACATGAAGACATCATTTGCATTACATCATGTATAATTTGGTGCCTCCGCACTAAATGCGTATCGAGATTGATAATATCATCTTCTCATCTGCAACTCATGTACACAAATACAGAAACAGCTCTTGGCAAAATAAAAACTCGTTGAGTACCTGCTTGATAAATTATAATTTCGTGAAAATTGCGCAAAATATCGAAATTGATTGTTTTGTTTTTCAATTTTGAATATAAAAAATTCCTGAGATGATGTTTCGTACTCTTCTCACCTCTCCCGCCTTCACTCCTTACAGAAAAAGCTACTGTAATAGCATTTATCGGCATCAAGCCCAAAATGCTATTTATCTTTAGAATTGTTCGGGGTAAACCATTTCATTGTCTTTAGTTGAAAGTAAATATAAACTAAGTAAGGATAAGGATATTAAAAAAAAAAAAATACAAATAAGAGTGTATAAAAATAAAATACGACGCGTAAATGCCGAGCGACGCTAAATAAAATCATTTTTCTTTATCCTCGGCGTTTCTTTTTGAATGATGAATCTCCATCCTTCGATTTCTTCTCGTCATTTTTTCTGTAAGAAGAATACAATAAATGAAATAGGTAGCGAAAGAAAACTCATTTTTGTCACTGTACACATTGCCAAAAACTTGAAATTTTCTCATGACGTAATCGGCCGGGAAAAATTACGTAATTTTTGGTGGAAAATTTTCTATATATTACTACGATTATCAAAAAACGGTTTTTTTTTTCATGAATAGGGACTTTACTGAAATGAAATGTTCACCATAACAGGTGATTATGCCTCGCCTTTTCTTAGCATTTTGTGATTATCGTGGGTGTTTTATTTATTTATTTTTTTTTTATTTTTATTTTTTTTTTTGTCTCAATTAATATTACAATACAATATTTTCACCACATCAAATGAAGAAAAAACGTCCAGTGGGGTAGAATTTATCAACTTGAGGGCTGAACTGAGTTAGTTAAAAATCAAATTCACAGAGAATGATACCGAAGTCGCATAAATTGATGCAAAACTTTTACCGATATTGAACGGGAAGTCAGCGGCAATAATTCCTTTGAGCCGGGAGCAATCAATATCATCATTCACAATGGCGTATTTAAGGAGAAGGGGGGAGGGATGGGCAACTAATTTTTAATATACCATTAGGCTCTTCGCAAATTTAATGAATTTTTGATGTCAAGTGTATTACCCTGTTTTTCCACCCTTAAAAATAATATTTTTGGTCGAAAAACGTGCATCGTTTCAGAATACGCACAAATACTAGTTTATGATTTTACCATTATATTGAGCCATAACGAATTGAAAATTTGATAAAAAAAATTATTAGAATAATTTACTTATTTTTGTAAAAAAAATAAATCAAAAATTTTTAAAGATATTCAGTTTTTGAAGTACCCAATCAAATAATTGATTCAAAAAAAAGTTATCAAAAAATCAATTTCAAGAAAAAATAATTGAACAATCAATCAATTTTTGAAAAACATCGTTAAACAATTAACATCATGTTCAAAGTAAAAAATCCAGTTTTCGAAAAATGAACTGGTAAGTGATATTTGAAAAAGAGTAATTCTACATAAAATCAATATTAATCAATTACCTACTAAAAATCGATTATTTCATTAATCTCAAATAATCAATATTATTTGATTAATTTCATTGAATTGATTATTCAGTTACTCTGGAATTTTTTCAAAAGTCGTTCATTTCACTATTTTTCAAAAATTGATTATTTTGTTAATCGACTATTTTTCCGAAAATCGAGTAGGTTGAAAAATTAAAAAAAAAAAATTAATACAATGATGTATCGAAAAATGAAATTGCGGTACTTACGAATTTTTAATTGTATCCTCATATCGTTCCAGCACCACCCTCACCTCAGGGTATTGTTTTGTATCTTTGTTCTTATTCATTGTATACGAAAGAAAAACGTTTACAAAAGTTGCAAAACAATAACTGATACACGCAATCAATCAATGACCAGTGCACGCGTATGATTGCTACTGAAGGCAATTTTCTGTTTCATCTTTCGTTTGACAAGAAATAGAACGATTTCATGATGACGTATGAACGATGAACGAAAAGAATCATCTTGAGCCAACGTGGAAATGACGCGCTTTGATCATAAAAATGATCAACTTTATACGCTCGTATCTCAGAAAGTAGTGAATATTTTTGAAATCTTTTTTTTTAGCTGAGTTTTTAACAAAACGATAGCTATTACAGCCTACCTGATCTCGTGTCAAGGGTGTTGGGGCGGTTGCATTACGTTTTTGTACGTATTACATGTTTTTTCACCTGACTTATGGTTTATCATTTTTCAGTGTCGTGTATCGTTTACTTATTCGTTTTTCTTTATTTATACGTCTTTTTAGCGATGCAGCGCGTCGATATTCTTTAACGTTGCTGTACAAACTTTTATTCATTTATTATTCCGCAGACGTTACAAAAAATAAAGAGAATAAAACAATAATAGACACAGCTTAGTTTTCTAGAACCAACAATGATTTTTAATATCTAAATTATTTAGAAGCACGTTTGAAGTTACCTTTTGGTTGTCAGACATATTCAGATCCATTAGTACAAAATATTCTATTTTTACAGAACTAAGGTTATATTTTTTATTCTCGAAGGCTTTATAATAACGTTTTTCTAATATTTGTTTCAAACCGTCGAGTGCCATTTCGTCGTATTTTAATTCGATAATGATCCCTATATTTCTAAGAATCATTAAAAGATCTAATCGGTTCTCGTTTTTTTGTAAGATTCTTACTTCAGAAAAACATTTCGCCTTGCTACTAAAAATAATCAAGAATATTACATGATGCAAATTAGCTTCATTTTTTACGTTAAATACAATATTTTGAAAAAGTAAATTTAATTTTTCGCGCAGTTCTGTGAGATGTCTCTTATTTCCTCATCTGAAGTACAGAAACGATCAAAAATAGAGGCACAATCTACAATTAAATCAAAATCTAAGTTACGAGGTCTGTCAAAAAAGTTCCCGGGCTATCATTATAAAATCATTTATTTAAAAAATATTTATAAATCGAAGTTATTTTCTTTAAAGTACGACCCTTCCGACAAAATACATTTCCTCGTTCTCTTCCTCCAACTCTCAAAACATTTTTTTAAATCTTCTTCTGTGAAGGTTCGAAGTACGCGTGCCGATTTTTGTTTCATCCCTTCCATGCTCATCAAATGATGCCCCCTCAAGGGTTCTTTGAAGCGATCGAACAGGAAGAAGTCGCAGGATCACCAGTCACCCATGAAAAAATTCCGTCGTTTTCATCAGCTTCTAACCAATCTAAGTAAAGGTGCTTGCGTTAAAGTTTCTGCTCCTCGGTTTGCAAATGTGGAATCATTTTGGAAGACACCTTGTTCATTTGAAATTCTCGTTTTAAAATTGATCTCGCGGTTTCGTGGCTCAGGAACCCAACGCCTAACCGCAGGGTTGTTCAGCAATCGACTTACACCTTCTATGCCGACTACAGGACATTTAGCGGATCTGTGATTTCTAAAGTGATGGCAATTATAACATTTTATCCTGCCTTGGTTCGGGCACTGCGGGGCTTTATGTCCAAAATCGCCACAGTCGTAGCATCTAACCCTTTCTTCTCTCTGTCGCTTTGAAATTCTGTCGCTTTCGTTGTTTCTGTCCCGTCGCATGTTTTCGCATCTCATAAAATTCGCTTGTGCAGGCATCAAACCGCCAACAGCAGCTTCCTCCTATAATAAGATCGATTTAAAGTCAGCAAATTTAATTTGTTTTACCGTATTTAGAGTTACCACGCGTAAACGCACACTAGGATAGATGATTATAGTTGCGTTTAGCGCTTGATCAAGAATTTCTTCTTTCGTCAATGGTTTTCCGATGAACTCAAAGGTATTAATAATTTCACCAAGTCGCTGTATGAAATTTGAAACACGCTCGCCTTTACCCAGTTTCATATCATTAAATTTCTTACGTAATGCGGCCGTATTTAAATTCATTTCGGCTTTCTTAAAATCACAAATTACACCTATCATTTTGAACGGATCTCTAATTATGACTACTTGGCCTTGGTAACGTTCGTCGAGTCTCGAAAATATAATATCTCTCGCATTTTCGGCCAAGTCATTGTCGCTGTTCGCTCTCGCAGTTTCCTAGTTCGTAAAATTAGGTAAACCTCTAGCTCGAAATTCTCTTTGTAATTGGTCTAACCATAGATCTAACGGACTCTTTTCCGTTAATTTAAATTCGCGTCGCAATGAATCTCTCGTAAGGGTTCGAACCGATTGCTTAATATCAGTCGCTGTTATATTTTCCCTTTCATCACTCGCATCATTTTCACCACCATCGCTAGTCGCACATGTATCGGTCGGGCGTCTGTCATATGTGAACAACCACTTTCTCACCCACAACAATATGGCACCAAAATAGTTCCTTTCCAGATTTTCCCTGTCGCTAGTTTATCTCAATTATGTCCGTCGTGCTATTTCAACAAACAAATAAATATACGAGATTTTTCGTTTCCATATACCACTCGCCCTTTAATCCCAAATTTCAAATCTTTCACTCCACTGAGTACTAAGAGTTTGGCCGTCGCATGTTTACTTTCTACTGTCGCTCACAACAACAATTAATTCACCTCGAAATTCTGTCGCAACGATTCTTGGTTGTAGTAATTCAAAGACTTACCGATCTTCTTTTTCTCCTTACCACATTTGTATGAAATAAATTACCCAACACTTATATGATATCACAACACCGGATGATATAAACAATTTAGAGTGAACGCGAAAAACCAACGCTACCAAATTTAGCTGTCATTAAAAACTATGCCTTTGCTACCATATTGAGATTTAAGAAATAATAAAGCAATTAATAAGCCGAAAGAGATCGAAAGTTTTATTAATTAAATAAACAGCAAGAACAGACGTGTGTACCGGGAGGTGTATCGTTTACTTATTAAAATAGTTTGACGCAACCGAAAAACCGCAGTCGGAGAAAAGCAGTTGCGTCGTACAATATTATAACACAGTAAGCGCTAGTAGTAACTAGACTAAGTAGGTGAAAGATTTAAATACAAAATATGTATATACTTGTACTCAGACAACGTTTCTTTTTCCCCCAGCATCTGCAGCATGTCGTCTATTTTTTTTTTTTTTTTTTTTTTGAATAATCATATGAACCAAAGCAGTGCGAAAGTATTCCGACAAAATATTAACAGAACACGAACACATTACGCAAACACTGGAGAAGTAAAAATGTAAACTTAATGCAGTCTCGGATGATGAAATATTTCATTATGTTGCAAGTGCTGGGTGCCTCAGGATTTGATACAGTACAGTATGGTAATCCTTACCGCGTTTCGAGACTCTCTACCGGTTCTCGTGATTTTGTACCGTGTATACGCAATTTATAATGCTTATTTGTCAAGTTTTAATTCATCGAATTTTTTGGAAAATTCACTGTGAAAAACAAGGCATTAGATACCTTTGGCAATCGATTTTTTCATGAAGACAAGGGATACCTTACAGAGGCGCTATTGGGCAAATTGCTGTTGAATCAGGTTACCTTACATTTTTAACGTTAAAAATGAGCAACAAAATGTAGAGAACTTAATCAAGTCTAACGCATCCAATAACAAACCCATAATGAAAAGTGACAAAATGAACGATATACAAAGGAAAAGAAAAACATCGAGCATTTAATCGCTTATAAATTCAACATATCTGACATCGAATATTAACACAAAATACGAAGCAATAAAATTAATCAACTGCATAAAGGAAACGCAACATTAAAATTAGAGTAACAAACTAATTTCATTACGCCTCATTCAAAGTTTCTAATTTTCGCTTACGAAGATTAGTAGCTGCATCAGCTGACTGTTTATGACGGACATTCTTCATTTTAACATACTTATCTAAAAGCGCATTTGATCAATAATTTCAATAACTGAACCAAGACTGATTTTTTTGAACGTAAAGTGGCTGTACGTGGTAATCTTGGGTAAATTTTTCGCGTGGTATCATTCATTACTCCAAATAATCCGACGGAATATGGTACCAAGAAATAGATAGGTCCAGGCTGGTACGGAAGATGCGGAACATGCACTTTTTGTTCGAAATCGAATGAAATATGTATCACGCCATCGTAGCTATTAGAGGGCTGCTTTCCACGCGATGTTTTGTCCAACTGTGATCTTCGTTTACTTTATCAAGGTACGCTTTACATTCCCTGAAAAAAAAAAAAAGAATTATTGGTAACTGTGAAGAGAGAATTTTTTTGAAAAAAAGAATTTCAGGGATTACTCACATATTGTATCGTTGTTTTTCTTCACTTTTACCGAGCATGGCAGAATTTGATGTGTAAAACTTGTGACATTTCGCATATAGATCCGATTTTGGCTTCGAGATGACAATATCTGAGTAGCATTGCGCCCACATACGACGAAAGAGACCCAATGAAATGTGACTTTCTTTCTTCAAGGATTCGACCGCTTCGATATACTTTTCGTGAACTGAGAGTTTGGTACAGCCCGCTGGTAAAAGTTTGCAAGTGCGGTACTGCTTTCCTTGTTTACCTGGGAGGTACAGCGCGTGGGATTCGCCATAATTTTTAATAAATTGCACAACCTCCAGTAATTCCGTCGACCGCGATTTCCGTGAACAACTTCGGTGAGGCTATTACTCCAATACATCCTCATTAGGCGTTTGAACTTCTTTTCGGTCAAGTAATGAACAAAAAAGAATAATTTTCGACAAACCGGTACCCCTCTCACCATGAACTCGTTGTAGGGTCTCTGACGTTTAGATTTAGTTCGGGCATGAGTGGAAGTTGTATTATCTTTACGCAGGATTCGTAAGTTTCCCAAAATGACCGTGGGTAAAAGACGAACGCCACATTTCTCGTCGTAATAGTCCAACGCGAGCGACTCGTTTCTCATAGTCATAATATCGAACTTGCTGAATCTTTGGTTACAAGCTTTGGAGAAACATTCATCACTAATAAAGTCCATAGTCTCTTCTTTGATGTCAATTGGTATGGTTTCCTAAAGAACACTCAAAAAATTAGGTCGAAAGGTCGAAAACAAGTTAACTACAAGCTGATAGGTTATAATAACTTAAGAAATAGCCAGAAATCGCACGGGGCAAGATCTGGGCTATACGGGGGGTGGGGAATGGTTTGGATGCTTTTTTGAAGTAAGAAATCCTAAACAACACTTGAAACATGAGGACGCGCATTATCATGATGCAGTAAAATTTCATCAACTTTTTTTCCCGGGCATTTTTTTTTTTTGAAATGTTGAATCATAATCTTCAGAGTTGGTTGATAATGGGCTCCAGTAACTGTGGGGCTTTGTGGAACAACATTTTGGTATATAAAACCTTCTTGGTCGAAAAAAATAATCATCACGACCTTTCCCGCGCTACGCGCCATCTTTGCTTTTTTTGATGGCGAAGATTTTGTAGATTTCCACTGCGAACTCTGTTGCTTTAATTCAGGATCGTAGTGGTACATCCAAGATTCGTCGACAGTGATGACGTTTTTAAATTCCTCCTCGCCTTCGCCTTGGAAATGTGTGAGAAGCTCTCTACAGACTAACATGCGGTTAGCCCATCATTACATGTATAAAAAACGACTCGAGCATCGGATAAAAATACGAATCAATCAAATTGAAATTACACGTAAACACGGTTAGATCAGTTATGCTATTAGTACTTTTAGCAAATTCTTCACTATGCATACTGCTTAGCGCTAACGAACTCGCATTGTAGTTATTAGATTGATAAAATCGTAATTTAGGAATGTGCGGCAGAGTAGACTGTACCGATTCTTGAACTGCGACAATAACATCTTGAATCGAAATTGTTACCGCACTAGACTCTTTACATGTGGGGAATGACATTTGTAACGCGGCCATATTTATAGTGTAGTCTTTTAGTACGAGGTGTGACAATTAAGTATCCAGATTAAATTTATAAAAGCCGTATATTTAAAAATTATTCAACATTTCTTCCATCCCCTTCAAAGTAGTCCCCTTGGGCAGCTATACACCGAGTCCATCGATTTTTCCACGCTTGGTAACATTTTTGGAACTCTTCAACTGGTATGTCTTTCATCACCCTCGTCACGGAATTTTGGATCGCCTCAATTGACTCAAAATGGGTCCCTTTGATCACGGATTTCACTCTGGGGAACAGGAAAAAGTCACAGGGGACATGTCGGGCGAATAAGGCGGCTGCTGCAAGACGGTGATCCCTTTGGAGGTCAAATACTGCGAAACACTGAGGGCTGTGTGACACGGCGCATTGTCGTGATGAAGGATCCAAGTGTTTGCGATATCCGGACGCACCCTGTTAACTCGTTTTCGTAATCTTTCGAGTACCTCTCGGTAAAAATGTTGGTTTACAGTCTTCCCAGGTGGTATGAATTTTTTGTGGACGATTCCGCGGCTGTCGAAGAAGGTAATGACCATCGTTTTCACTTTCGACTTGCTCATGCGAGCTTTTTTCGGACAAGGGGCGTTCGGAGACAGCCACTGCGAGCTTTGACGCTTGGTTTCTGGGTCGTATTGGAAGAACCAACTCTCATCACCTGTAATTACTCGGTCAAGCAGCGTGGCATCATTTTCAACTTGCTCCAGACAGTCTTGTGCGACATCCATTCGGTGCTGTTTTTGCTCAGCTGAGAGGTTTTTTGGGATCATTTTTGCACAAAGCTTCTTCATCCTAAAATCGTTCGTTAAAATTTGACGAACGGTTTCGCGGTTCATACCGACTTTAGATGACAACATTCGAACCGTCAGACGACGATCTTCGCGGATTAGTGCGCGAACACGCTGCGCATTCGCGTCGGTCCGCACCTGGACTGGTCTCCCCACTCCCGCTTCGTCTTCCACGCTCTCACGACCGTCCATGAACTGCTTGTGCCAAAAAAACACTTAGGCACGACACATAGAATCACTATCGAACACCTTTACTATTTTGGAATAAGTTTCTGTACCGCTTTCGCCCAATTTCGCACAAAATTTTATCGCGACGCGTTGCTCTAAATTTTGCTTCTCCATTTTCGTGACGAGCACTATCAACACGTGTTTACTTAACGCGACACAGCGGACGAACTACTGCAGCTAGAGAGACCGTAAACATACCGTTGGAAAGGGGAAGGATGTGGCTAGACAGCCTAAAAATTTCAAGGTCGCAGTGTTACCACAAGCGCGCCTATAAATTTAATCTGGATACTTAATTGTCACACCTTGTATGTTCGTTAAAAGTAAACAAATAGTCATTTTCGAGGGTATCGGCGGAACCGTTAAAAATCAACCTTTTTAAATGCGTAAATCACTTTGTTTTGCTTGAGCGAGATTCAATGAAGTGTCCGTACAAATCGTAAAATCTTATAAAGAAAATTAAATATCAAGAAATATAATAAAATAGAACACAATATGGGTTTAGTTACAAAATAATTCATCCCTAAAAACCGAATAGGTTCCTAAATAAACTAAAAACATATTGTACACTTCTTTTATTTTGGTCCGATATGAAGAACATTAATAGTACAACAAAAAGTAAATAAAGGAAGAATCGAGTGATCCACCATACCCAACAATTGAATACTCTTAGTCAGTGGCGTATCCAGACTGATGGTCAAGGGGAAGGTCTAGCAAAACTTTCAAGCATAAAAATCTGTTAGGTAGGCTTAAAATTTTATTCACCATTTTTTTATGAAAATGAAATTAAATTGCGAATTAAGAAATTAAAAAAATGATAACTAAGCAAGTAAACAAATAAAAAAAAAAAAATCATCTAAAGTTGAAAATCAAAGCGTCGTGTTATATGCGTCATGTGTTCATCTGATACGGTAATGTACGAGTTGATGGAGTAAAATCAATATTTCACAAAAAAATTAAAAGTCGCTGCCTTGACCATCGAGTCTGACAATAGCAAATTCTTTTACAATGAATTCGTTCTGTAGAGTTTTAAACCCTTGAATGTCGACAACAACAGTCATTTTTGCAACTTATAGGTAGCTAGTCACCCAACCTATTTATACTTTTTAGTGTAGCACTCTATTATTCAACGGGTTGTACACAGCTTTATGATCCATAATCATTAAGCAATGTATCGTCGTGTTGTCTGGAATAGGTGTACGCCAACTAAACATAATTTTTATATTTATCAATGACTCTTTAATCACACTAGGTTGATGAGAGCAATCAATTACCACAATAGAATACGATTTCAAAAATGAATTGTAGTCTACCATGCTCTAAATATAATATTTTATAATATTACGTATTTATTATATTTATCTATAAAATATTTGTAAAAAAAAATAACAATTCGTTCAAACTTTTTAGTAATATGTAGGTACTACAATCTTTTATACGCATTGTTAAAAGTTTTATTCAAAGTATCGAAAAATTATTTTCTATTTTCGTACCAAGTACATATTGTACATTTGACATTTGCGATGATAAACGTCAAATGCTCGGCAATTATCGCAAGCGACACCATTAACTTGTTTCGTATCGCTTATAGGGAAACATTTTTTATAACAATAGTCGTTCCCATTTCTGCGATAAGAAAAAAATTTATCGTTTAATATACCATTCAATTGCTTCATATAAGTTTCACATTTGCAATGACATTGACCAAAAGACTTGCATTTATCACAAGCTTTACCATCTACTTCGTCTTCGTTCAAACGGAAACAACGTTTAAAGCAACAATATCGCGGATCCACTGGAGGTCTTATCCGATATGTTGAATTATTTTCTAAACATCTAACTCGTTTTAGGAAGGTTTTACATTTAGTTTTATCTTCGTTTTCATTCACACGATAACACCGTTGCAAACAACAAAAGTTATCAGGATCCCGATTCATCTTTACACGATTCGCCATGTAAGTTTTACATTTACAATAGCATCTGCAGAATGCTTCGCATTTGGTACACGCCATTCCGTCAACTTCATCGTAATCATCAAATAGAGGAAAACAGCGGTTAAAAAAAAGGAACGCCATTTTGAAATTTATTTGTTAAAAATTTAAAATATATTTAAAGAGCAAAATTATTTCTACGAATACGTACGCATTTTTTTTATGTAGATATAATCGATACTCTACTTCACAGACATGCTATGTCCAAATTTTTAATTTTACAGGAGAGCAATTACAAGTTTTTCACCTTGCATTACTCTGGTGTTTAAGGTAAAATGGAACCAGTTTATTTTTTCTTTGGTCCCTCCAATCATTTTAGCAGTACCTAAAAACAAAATTTTCAAAAAACTCCATTGCCTGATTTTTAATAAAATTTTGAAAAATTTCAGATGGACATAGAACTTTTGTGCAGTAACTTGATGCTGTATTTCTGGACATAGTCTGGTATAATTGAGTGATTTTTTTTTGTATTAAGAATTAATTTTGAGACATGAGCGAACTTTTTTTTTTATTAAGTCATTAAAAATCATTAAAAATTCAAACATCATGAAAAAACACATTTGGAAATTATTAAAAAATATAAAAAAGTGCTTTTTAAAACAGGTAATTATTAAAAAATAATCATTTTTTTTTTAAACTTACAATGAGAAAAATAAAATACGTCAAAAATCAAAGTTAATCTTTTATTTTCTCGCGGGGGTTTCCTCTTCATCGAACTCATGATCCCAGACAGCTTTGTCAGTAACTCCCGCAGCCGAATGCAGCTGTTCATAAAATGTAGCATAATCTTGAGGGATAATGCCCTTCTTCAGCAGCTTGATTAGGTCCTTCTTCTTGGCCATTGAAATAGGAAGGACAGACTGATACCTCTTCTTCAAAGTGATCTTATCCCAAGGTACACTCGCATCGTTTGCTTGAATATAATCGAAGTTCGAATTTACATCATATTTAAAACCAACCTTAGTCGATCCTTTCGTAAAGCGGAACCATTTTACAAGGAGCCAATTCACTTTCTTTTTACTCACTGTTTTATTTCGATTCGTGATGGTGGTTTTAGTTAAAGCGTCGAGGTCATAAAAATCGTTATATTGCAGAAGGTGGACATCATATGAATGAGTCTCAGGTTAGCGTTTCTTTTCTGTTTTTTCTTTTCTCGCCATTTTCATCACGTTCACGTAATCGTTTGGCACATAGAGTAATTTTCCTTTCTTTGCTCTTTCAATGGCGGAGTGCATGCTGTCCGCTTCCATAGTACTATGGCCCGATTCCATGAACTTTAAATCAATGGTTTCGATGTGTTTAGCTGCAAAATTAACGATGTACAAGAGAAGCGCGAATATGTTCTGATTTCGATTCTGGCCACCACAAGTATCAGCATAGAAGACGATTTTTTTTACAGTCTCTGGAAGACTCGTTACAAATCGCAGTAAGCATGAACCGATCTCGATGCTGCCTTTTTTTCCATTATTTTCATCCCAAGTATAGCAGGTTCCCACACGGCGCGAATCAAAAATCGTAAAATTGTACATTGATAATTTTCTTGTATAGTATAGTTGACACTCAGCAGCGAATGGCAAAGTAAGAATAGCTTGGAGATCAAACGTTGCATAGATTAAAGAAGGATCTTTCAGTGCATCCGCTTTATCTTGCTTTTTCATGGCTGCAATACTATCCTTTCGCTTAATGTGTGCAATATACTCTTTATTTGTTTCTTGAGTCTTAGTTCATTCTGCTTCATTACATGTTGCACACTGATCTTTTTTTGGTTCAAAAATTGCGAGAGGAGGTTCGAAGTGATGGAATAAATTGCAGAATACCTTGTATGAAATAGGCGCATTCTTGTTCTCTTCAGAGTATAATTCGTATAACTTCTGCATGGATAAATCCGGAGCTAAGTATAAACGATTACTACGAGCACGGCAATATTGGGATGGAACTTTCGGTAATCGTGTTAGGAAACGATTTACAAGTTTCACTGTTGAAGGAGCAGTGGCATTTGGCGCTGGTCTTCCTTTACGACGGTCAAAACCTTTGTAGCTTCCATTTGGACTTTTTCGTTCTATTGCATCGTTAACAACAGATTTTGAAATTGCAAAAGTAGCGCAGAAAAATTCAGCACACACTCGGACCTTCTCATTCTCGCCATTCGGTAAAGTATAAACTCTAGAAAAATTTTTCTCTATGTTTGAATCCGTCTTCCTTTTTCGTCGTCGTACTACATCCGCTTTAGTAACCAAGGAACAAATGTAGTCTTTCTGCCCAGCAACATCACCATATGAGTAATATTCTGTCAATAAAATTTCTTGTTGTGCTTTTGAAATTTTCTCTGAGCAATGATATCGACATTTTGTACAATCTTTTTTATTCATGACTGTCTTGGCTGGTTTTTGGATTTTTTTATAGTTTATATACTCCTGACCAAATGCACGTTTTTTCTTTTGTACATTTCTCTCCCATTCCTCTTCAACAGCAAATCGCTTTCTTTTACGAGTTTTTGGAGTTTCGCATATTTCATTTGAGGTACCTGGTAGAGTAGGATCACTAGTCGTAATTGGTGTGACAGGATCAGTAGTTGTAATTGGTGTGATAGAATCTGTAGTTGTAATTACTGGAACAGAATAACTAATCGAGTTGCCTTCTAAATTAACTTCAGGTTCTGAAAGTTGATTGAAAAAAAAAATTATTTCTAGATACCTTCGATTCTTTAATAGCGAAAAAATCGATAAACTCACCATTCGTACATTCATTAGATGGTTTTTCGTTTTCAATATCACACAGTTCTTCAACGCTTACATCAGAATTAATATCCGAATCACTGTCAGAATAACTGCATTTACTTGGAGAGTAATTAGAATCGTTGCTTGAAATTACACTTTCTTCATCATTGATAATATCGTCCGTACATTTCTCAGTATCACGTTCGGCTGTATTCTCTACCATATTCATTTTCATTAGAAAGATCAATGTAATTTGCAAACACATTTCGTCAATTTTTATAATTCAAAAAGTGCTACAACTTACCAGATTCAGAGAGATTAGGATCTGTCTCACTATTTACAACTGCATTAGCACCAACGTTATAAGATATTGGTAATAAATGTATTTCACCGCTTTCTTGAACTTCACAATCGTAAATTATGTTATTAGTGAAAACATCGTCATCTATAGGTAGTCGATTATCATAGATTGCAATTTCATTTGGCACTTCTGAAGTAAGCTGTGTATTCTGAACTTTATCACAGGTTATGTTGATTACTTCGATTATCGACTGAGAGTTCTGACTATCGTATTTGGTTGTTCCATTATCATCTTGGTTTTCTAACTCGTAATACCAACGTGCCCAGTCTGCTGGATCCTTACTCATTTCTGACACGAAAAAAATAATAGAAACATTCAAAGTTTAGTTTCCATTTTTGATTATACCTACCAAAGTTTACTTAAAATAGCCTAATAACTTTTAACTTACTGTATTATTCGTTGCTCATCGCTCATCTGAACTTTATTTTACAAAAGTAATCACTAAACCATCACGAAACGTTTCATACTCAGAGCATGAAATTCATAATTAATGATAATAATTTCACATTAATAACTGCACAAAAGTACTAAGTCCGGACATAGCACTTTTATGCAGTAAGAAATACAAAAATTGGGACATAGAACAATTATGCAGTAAAAAATTGAGAGTTGTTGGACATAGCACTTCGCAGTATTTGGATTTTCATTTAAAATGAGAACAACATTGGACATAGATCTTTTTTGCAGGTTATAGAGCTTTGAAATACGAATCCAGTGATACCAAAAACGCAAAATCGAAAAATTTGGACATAGCATGTCTGTGAAGTAGAGTATCGATATATTACATTATATTATTTCGTAAATTTCATAATAAGTATAGATATTGGATAAATAAGTACTTGTTTGTGTTGATTGCGAAGGAAATGATACGTTAGAAGAATAATTTTCATTATCCGAAATTGTCGCTAACTCTTTCAATATATTAAAATTATCAGCATCTATTTTAAACAAAAAAAATAAACGTATTATTCGATATAGATAATATTACTATGCCTACTTATTCTAATAAATATAATTAAATATGTATTTCAATTAATTACCTGTATAAAAATTATTATTATAACTTTCTTTTAATACTGATTGCGTCGAATGCGAAGTATTTATTATTTGTGATGGTGATGATGATGATGATGATAAAAATGCATATGATGATGATGGTGATGACAATGGACAAGAATTTGCTTTATAAGAAGTAAAATACGAACACAAATTTTGATTTTTAATAATAACAGCGTCGTTTATATTAGTATAATTTTCGAATGTTGAAGTGTTTGTTGGCGTGCTATTATTATTTATTAAAGTGGTAGTATTAATATCTGTAAAATTTTCAAACGTCGACGTTTTTAAAACAGTATTATTTATATCTGTAAACTTTTCGAACATTAAATCATTTATCGGTGCATTTTCTATGTTTGTTACAGTAGTAGTATTAGTAGGATAATATAAAGATGTATTATACGTATTAGATGTTTCAAAAGGATTAAAATACGAAATTTCTAATTGAGATTGTGTTGAAGATGGTATAGGAACTGTTGTTATCGAAGAAGAATTATACGGAAAAGAATGTTCGTAAGAAGAAGACGATATTGAAATATTGGAAGGTGAATAGAATAATTGTTCTGTTTGATAATTTTGTTGTATTTGATTTTCAACGTTCGAATCAATACTATCAGACGTAGTATAATACGAGTTAATCGCGTGTTGTTGTTGTTGTTCCTTCTCCTGCATAACACGTATTGATATTATAATAGTTACGAATAAGTAAAAAAAAATAAATCACAAAAACGCATGCATTAGGTAGATATAATATTAATTAAATATAATAAATTGAAAATGAGTATACTTATAATATTACATGTCTATGTGTGTACGTTGAGCGTTTGATTATTAGTAGAAAAATTACGGATTATAAATATGAATACAAATAGGTGCGTAAAATTAAAATATAAAAACTTTGTATTCCGCACAATTAACAATAAATTTCATAATACATAATATGCAACGCGCTTTTACGTATAAGTATTGACGTACGACTTCTTTCTAAATCGAAAGAATTAGGTATTAATGATAAAAATCTGGTAAGAGGGGTAAGTTATGATTTCAAACGTAGATAAGGTTAATGTAGATATTAATATTATTTAGCATTGACATTTTCTTGTTGAAAAAAAAAACCAAATCATTATCACTTTGATGCGATTAACGTAAAATAATCATTAGCGCGTGTGACGTAATAACCATTAAACAGTGGGAATCGTTAAATATTATAAAAAAAAAATTTAATTATTGTCGCATTTTCAAATAGTAAAATACCTAATATGTACTCGACTATGTAATTTCATAATTATTATGTACCTATAATATGTAGTATATGTATTTAGATATATAATTATCTATAATTAATATCTACTTCTATATACTAACTTTTATTTATTACAGAATTATTTATATACCATACAAATTGAGATTATATTATTATAATGAAATTAACGGAAGCGGAATTTAAAAAAACTTCGTCCTATAATGTGGACGAAAAAAACAAATGGAAACGGAACTTATTATTACGCTCCAGCGGATGTTTTATCGCGTAGACTTATCAATTTAGATTTTATTAGAGAAATTTTACCAAAGGTATTCGCCTCGCAATACGCCATTACAAAATTATATAATATAAATTTAGACGACTAATTTATAATAACTCCAGATCTAAGAGTATATACGTCAAAAACATTACACACTATATCTTATTACGCTCGTAAAGATTTAATTAAACCGTTGCAATTACCGGTATCCTTAGGTTTTACGTATATCGTGGGAATTATAATTTTGCTACTATTATTAATACTTAAAATTATATTTTATAAAAAATCTTCAAATTTTGTAAAATATAGCGATTATATTATTTAATACTATGTAATTTATTATATATTTTTTTAAATTTTATTTTATAATTCGTCGTTTAAGTTTCTAAACATTTTCCAAGTGTTTTCATCTTTGAATGATACTGGTCCGTTTGTGGAATTATCGTCTATAGCGTAACGTGGAACAAATTTAATACCGTAAAGACGTACGCGTTCTTTGTAAAATTGAGCTTTTTTAGGTTTAAATTCTACACCATAACCTAAATCGTTGAATGCGTTATAATAATTGTAAGCTTTATCCCAATCACCGTACCTCCATGGACAACAATATCTTGAAGTAGCTTGTGGTAAACCATTATCATCGTAAAAAGTGCATTCTTGTTTAATTAATCGACAACTATAATTTAAAATAGCGTTATAATAATAACAATCACCACGTAATAATGTACT
The DNA here is from genome assembly GCA_009761765.1 of Phenacoccus solenopsis. Lineage (NCBI taxonomy): Eukaryota > Metazoa > Arthropoda > Insecta > Hemiptera > Pseudococcidae > Phenacoccus > Phenacoccus solenopsis. The sequence goes on from CM019756.1 coordinate 10,718,899, forward strand.
ACGTAAACCTTCGTCATTATGTGGGAATAGTATACCTTTTTTAGAAAAACCAACATCCGAGCCGATTACAATACGTTTAGTATCGCCAAATTCGCCATCGATAAATGAGGCTTTTGTAATTATATCCGCAACTTGACGTTTATTAAGAACATGATCGCTAATAATATATTCTTCGTGTTTTTGCGTAGGTATAACTGCGTCGTACATAGCAAAACATTTTATATCATCTTCGTAATTTGATTTTTCACGATTTTTTTGTTCTTCCGTTTATTTTAATAAAAGTTTACGCACTGGTAAATGATAACCTCGATAAACGCACGAATTTTTACTTATATCGAAATAAGATTCTCTAGGTGATATATATTCTGTTGGATTTATTAATGAAAAATTGCAAGTAGATAATAATTGTTTAATGTTTAAATTTTGTTCTATAGTAACATCATAATAAGATGTTGGCATAAGCGCATTTTCAGAAGTAGGATATTTTATTAAAGACGACCAATCTTTGTAACGTTTATTCGCTTCGTCTATAGTAAGTTCACGACAAACAGGAACTGTATTATGTAAAGAATACGAATATTTGTCTGCGTCGCGAACACATTCGATTTTTTCAAATTCTACATATATATCCTTTACTTTACCACCACATATACGTACTGTAGTACAGTCTCCTAATAAATTATCATTACCAATATAACCATCTTTAAAACATCTACAAATTAACATATAATCTTTAGATTCTCGACTTGTACTTACTAATATTGGTGAACCGTGATACGGATTACAATTTTGTGCTATCTCGCTGATAACTAAAGTGTATCGTTCATTTTCATTTTCATTAACAGGTATTGTACTTTCTATACCGTTAAAATCTATATATTTTTGTGGTTTATTAATTATGTTATTGAAATTATCCGCATCTATTTTTAAAAAAATATGTAAACTTATTATTTAACATATATATATATTCCAATATTTATAATTGCAATTAATCACCTGCATAAAGATTACTATCATAATCTTATTCATATTATAAAGAGTATCAAATTCGAATATCAAATTCTAGTTTAATAATCAATTTAAAAATTTTAGAATTTATAAAATATTAATGAAAGAATTTTATTGAACCAATATTTTTTTTATAATTATAATTCAAATTCAAAAATTTAATTATAAAATCAATTTTTTAATTTATCAATTATTTTGTGTAACTTCAATTGCTGTTTAAATTAATATCATAATTAAAAATTAATTGAATTAATATTAAAAATTTAATAAGGTTATTAATAAATTAAAATCATGAAATTTATTCATTATTAATTTTTTTAGTTGAATATATAAAAATTGATAGATTGAATTGAAAGATAGTAAAAGGGCAAGGTTAGTGATCTTTAAACCCAATTAATTATTGAGCATAATGGGACATGAGGAGGCGCGAGTTGAGCTTTTTTGTGTTCTTGTGATAAGTCGGGAAAAATTGATCTTTCATCTTTTTACAATCGAAATGATGTATATTCCCAGTCATGTAAACATTGAAGGTAACGACAAAGTCGACCACCTCGCAAAAACCGCTAGTAATACTTCTCCCATTCAAATTTTTACCCCCACAGACCTCAAATCTTACTTCACATCAATTACCACCCAAAAATGGCAATCAGAATGGTCCTACCAAAACACATCCAAACTCTTCACCCATAAAAAATCAGTTATACCATGGAAACACCTCGACCACTTAGATCGGAAAAGCGAAATAACAATCACCAGACTACGACTTGGTCACACTAGGCTCACACATAGTTACCTTTTCGAAAAGCTCCCACCACCAGTATGCAACCAATGTCATCAACAAAATATAACTGTCAACCACCTTCTCTTTCTGTGTCCAAAATTGTACGACATCCGAAAATCATTAAAAATCAAACAAGAAATAACCGACAACCCACAAAATATCCATAACATTTTAATTCTTTTACAACGTTGCGGCCTTCTATTTAAAATTTAACCATCCTAGAGGTGGCGTGATAAGCAAGGCAGTTGAAAACGCCACCAAAAAAAAAAAAAAAAAATTCTGTTCAATTTTTTCCGACTTATCACAAGAACACAAAAAAGCTCAACTCGCGCCTCCTCATGTCCCATTATGCTCAATAATTAATTGGGTTTAAAGATCACTAACCTTGCCCTTTTACCATCTTTCAATTCAATCTATCAATTTTTATCGTAGTTACTGCGCAAGAATAAAGAACCTCAACTTACGCTGGTTTACGCTACGCTACATCCCATCACGTTGAAAAACTAATCAGGTTTAAGGCACCACTACCTGCTCACTTCCTCTAACTTTCAAATCGATCGGTCAAGTTCTACTCGAGTTATTGCATGAGAACCAAGAAAATCCCAACTTACGCCTCCTCACGCAAACTCATTTCCAATCAAGTCCAAAAACTAATCAGCTGAAGAACTCAACTACCCCAACCCTTCCTCCAAATTTGGTTTCGATTTGATCACTTCTACTTCAGTTATCGTGCGAGAACGCAAAGAAAAAAAAATAAAGAAAGAAAGAGAGAAACCTAGAAACTTGGTGAACTCAATACCGGATTTACTTGAAAAGTAAAGTCCGCTAAAAAAGCGTGATTATGGAGCGAAGAAACTGAGTAAGCTATAAAGCTGATTCAAAACCTCATTTTAGCCAAACTTTATCATTAATATATGGAGGTCTGTACTCACCGACATCATAATTAGAATTCGAAAACACGTTAATTAATGAATAATTCAAATAATTGTAACATAAATCAAGCGAAAAACACGGTTGAAACAATGAAGTATGAAAATATGAAAAGCAAAAGCAAAGCACGTTTTCATATGAAATGTTACCAACCGCTATCAACAACATCAACTAAATCAAAAAAACAGTGTAGGAAATTGAAGGAATTGAGTGCGAGCCGTAAAAAGAACGAAGGAACGAATATCTGCATACATAACTCTTATCACATAAAATGCTTGAAATCTTGCTATTTCCTTTGAAACAATTTTTCTCAAAAAATAATGGATGAAATGAGTTCAGTTTTGGATATGTTGTTCTTCAGACCTTTCTTCAGGGTGCTACGATCTTTTTTTTACAATTTTGTGAGTACTTCAGTTTATAATCACGTTCAAATATCTATGAAAACTATGCCACTTTTATAACGCTGTAGGAGAAATCAAACCAAAAATTTTAAAAATCTGGGATCGTAGCACCCTCAAGCAAGGTCTGAAGAACAACATATCCAAAATTCAACTCGTTCCATCCATTATTTCTTGAGAAAAATTGTTTCAAAAACCCCCCTTTTTGGCCATTTTTTACCTACTTAAGTTACCTACTTTCCGGTGGTGAAGCACCGCCTTAATACCGTTTGTGTCGAATGTGAAAGCTCTGTGATTGGTGGTGATGATGATGATGGTAGAAACGAATTTTCTTTATGAGAGGTAAAATATGAATACAAATTTTGATTTTTGAAAATAAAAGCATCATTTACATTAGTAAAATTTTCTAACGTTGAAGTATTTGTTGGTGTATTTGTAAAAGTATTATCTCTCTATATATTAAAATCAAAATGAAATCGGTTTTGAGATGCGCGCGCATCCTTGTTATGAATAACAGGTATAAAAGGTATATAAAGGATAGCACGTATACAAAGGAAAAAAAAGGTTGTAAATTTCAATAAAAGCTTTGTACACAGGCAAGAGCAAGGGTAAAGTTGTAAAATTGTTTAAAATGGTAGGTATACAAAAGTATAAAGGGGCTGAAAGGAAGAACTCTTGGTGGGGTTAACAAATAAGAATAAATTGGGCTGTGCAGTTTGGAATGTACTTATCTGATATAATTAACTGTTTTTTCTTCATTTAATTTTTATTTCGAGCCCCGAAGGGGCGAGTAGGCACTAGTTTATATTAGTAAAATTTTCAAATGTTGAAGTATTTGTTGATGCGTTTTCTATGTTTGTTATAGTAGTATCAGTGGGATAACATAAAGATGTAGTAGATGTTGTTTCAAAAGGATTAAAATATGAGATTTCTAGTTGAGATCGCGTTGATGGTATTATAGGAACTGTTGTTGTTGATAGTAAAGATGACGATGAAGAATTAAATGGAAAAGAACATTGATAAGATGAAGGTGTTAAAATTATCGAAGATGAATAGGATTGTTTTGTTTGATAATTATTTTGTTGTACTTGGTTATGCGTATTTGAAATATCTAATGCATACAAACAATTAACCGCACATTGTTGTTGTTCCTTCTGCATAATATTTATATAGTAAAGAATGAGTAAAAATAAATCGCGAAATACATACGAGGGTCGTTTAAAAAGTAAGTTTAAGGCCCTTATAAAATGCAGAAGAAACGGTGTAATCAAAAAAATAAGGTCATTTTTGGAATCTACGTTTAATTTTCTATTTTTCTACATAGTCGCCGTAGCGTTCTAAACATTTTTCGTAGCGAGGTATGAGCTTTTGTATTCCGAGTGCGAAGTGCGCGGCGTCCAAATTTCTGAAGTAGGATGAAACTGCGTCCCGGATTTCGTCAATGTTGTCGAATCTTTGACCACCGAATGCCCGTTTCATTACCGGAAAAAGATGGTAGTCGCTTGGGGCGAGGTCGGGGGAATAAGGTGGATGCTGGAATACATCCCATTTAAATTTTTCCAATTTTTCTTGTGTTACACGGGCTGAATGAGGGCGTGCATTGTCGTGAATGAGGAAGACTCCTTTCGTCAATAAACCGGGCCTTTTGTTCTTAATCGCGGTCTTTAATTGGTCCAAAACATCGCAATAATACGCTGCATTTATCGTTTTACCTTTCTCGAAGTAGTCGATCAATAAAATTCCTTTGTGATCCCAAAAGACGGTCGCTAAAACTTTGCAGGCTGAGAAAACTGTTTTGCATTTTTTTGGTGGTCGCCCGCCTTTTTCCACCCATTCCATCGACGAACGCTTCGATTCTGGTGTGTAATGATATACCCACGTTTCGTCGCCAGTCACTACTCGATGCAGCAGCTGTTCACCTTCCGCGTGGTACAAGGTGAGGAAGGAGAGGGCAGCGCCCATGTACCCACCTAGCGCTTACTTTACGCATACCCAGTTTGTCGTGAATGATGTTTCGGATAGAGGAACGACTACACTCCCCTCTGCATAAAAGCCGGCAATGCAATTCGTCCAGCATGTACCGCGCATCTTCTTCAATCAGCTGTTTAACGAGCGCGACGTTCTCGTCCGTTACTGCATCGCTAGGTCGCCCAGCGCGTGGCTCGTCGTACACTACTTCTCGACCTTGAACGAACTCGTTTCGCCACCGTGTTACCATTTGAACACTCATACAAGCATTACCATACACAGAACACAATTCTCGATGAATTTCCGACGCATTTAGATTTTTCGCGGTTAAAAAACGAATCGTGGAACGTAACTCATATTTGGACGCACTTTTTAACGGCACTTCCATTTCCAAGCGCAATAAAACACATAAAACACGTCCGATCAAAACACGCTTCCAGCAAAGTGTTCAAAAATGTTACGAGAATGTGTGGTAGAAATTTTATAGTTCTAGCGTTTCATGGTAGATAGCGGTGGCACCTTTAAACTTACTTTTTGAACGGCCCTCGTATATCGATTATAATAAATTGAGAATATAATACACAACGTTCGACGTTTATTAAGTACATGATCGCTGATAATATATTCTTCGTGTTTTTGCGTAGGAATAATCGCGTCATACATAGCAAAACATTTTAATTCGTCTTTGTAGTTAGATTTTTCGCGATTTTTTTGTTCATCTATTTGTCTTAATAAAAGTTTACGCACTGGTAAATGATAACCTCGATAAACGCACGAATTTTTACTTATATCGAAATAAGATTCTCTAGGTGATATATATTCTGTTGGATTTATTAATGAAAAATTGCAAGTAGATAATAATTGTTTAATGTTTAAATTTTGTTCTATAGTAACATCATAATAAGATGTTGGCATAAGCGCATTTTCAGAAGTAGGATATTTTATTAAAGACGACCAATCTTTGTAACGTTTATTCGCTTCGTCTATAGTAAGTTCACGACAAACAGGAACTGTATTATGTAAAGAATACGAATATTTGTCTGCGTCGCGAACACATTCGATTTTTTCAAATTCTACATATATATCCTTTACTTTACCACCACATATACGTACTGTAGTACAGTCTCCTAATAAATTATCATTACCAATATAATTATTTATAAATTAATTAATAAATCATATCATAAAAAAATAATATTAAAGTTTATTAATAAATTAAAAAAAAAAAAAGTTACATAAAAAATTCTATAATTAATAATAAAAAAAATAAATAACAAAAATCATATTAAAAAAAAGTTATATTTATCTTTAAAACATCTACAAATTAACATATAATCTTTAGATTCTCGACTTGTACCAACTAATATTGGTGAACCATGATACGGATTACAATTTTCTGCTATCGCGCTGATAACTAAAGCGTATCGTTCATTTTCATTTTCATTAACAGGTATTGTACTTTCTATACCGTCAAAATCTATATATTTTTGTGGTTTATTAAAATGTTGACAACGCACATTTAATTCTTTACAACCAAATAATGTAGTTGCATCATCAATTTTACATAAACGTAATAATTTTGCATTACAATCGTAATGATTTTCTACTTTAAAATCAATAGGGTAATCCCGTAGTATCTTCGTGGAAAGTAAAATCTACTGAAAGCGGATACTTTTCTAGTTCTTCCCGTATTTCAAACAAAGTGAATTTGTTGTTCTTCACATTAACATACGTTTGACGAAGTTGCTGTTCAAAAGCTGTTAAGCTAAAAACAAATCACAAGTTAATTTATTAAAAGTATTACTAAATATCGAGGGTACAGAAAAAATATATTTTACATACTTTAATTCACCGTTAGGTTCTTCTTCACGCTCGGTCGCTGAAGAGGCCGTCGAGGACGTCGGTGGTGTAGACACTGTTGATGCTGTCGACGTCGTAGTAGATGTCGTCGTTGTCGTGACAGCTGTGGTCGTGGTTGGACATACTGCAGTTAGAACAATACCTGTTAATTGCGCTATAAGCAGATCTACGCCATTTCCGGCGGTTAATTCCTGCAACAAAACAAATAATTATTAATTTAAAAATCTCAAGAGTACTATTTATTCGTAAGATTGATACATACGACAGGGGCAACTTTGCGAATGATTGTATTGCACGGTACTGTTGTTATTTTTCTTAGAAACTCTAAAACGGGGTCATTAGCTTTTTCAATGTACCTTTGAACCTGAAGGAACAGAGAGGCATAAAAAATCATTTATTGAAATATTTTTGAAAAAATAACTAGAATTGTTTATTTTATACATACTTGATTAACATGGCGTAACGTAGTTCGAGCTTTACTTTTATTAACTTCATATTCCGAGAACCTTGGATTATTATCGTTTACATTTAATGGTAATATTTTTACGGTTTGATCATCAAATTCCCTTCGTTGTCTTACATCAGTAACTATGGCGATACGTAACTTCTGATTTTTTACGAAACTAAAAAATAAAAAAATAATGAGTGTGAATATTTATCAAAACTTAAAACTAGACACGCTGAGTCTCAAAATTGTGTAAAAAACTAATCAGCTTTTCACCACAATGAACTATACCTACTGTAAAAATTTCAAATTGATCCGTCTTCGATCTATTGTTAGGTTATCAGAAATTTCTCTAAAATGAGCTTAAAAGCTCAACTTTTCAAAATTACATCAAAAAAGAGCAAAGTTCGCTAAAAAGATCTTAAAATACTTATAATACAACGTCTCCTTTCGTGAAGTATGGAGATACGTCATTCGCATCCAGGTCTGCTTGCAAAACTAATCGGTAATGTTCGTACTGGCATTCAGACATGATAGTGGACCACGCACTAAAAAAAATAATGATTGTCAAAAATCACCTAAACATAATAACTTAATTTAGGTATTTTGCAAGTTAAATGTTTCTTTTACGTTTTATAATATTTTTCTTCGATTCTATTATACAAACAACAACATTTGTAATGATTCATGAATTAAATACGATATTTCCGACGGTGCACATTCTTGAGGTATTAATACATTTGTAGCAGACGACGTTACTATTTACAAAAAAAAAAAAAAATATTAATTGTAATTACTATATTTTGATACTTATACAACTAATGTAATAATATCATAAGTTATTATATTACCAGTTTCTATAGTCATATTCCGGACGATCCGTGGATTGAGAGCGAAATGATAAAGCACCCCTCACTCGTACTCGTGGCACCTGATATGACCTAACATTGGTCCAAGACGTCACCATATTTGAAGCCCTTGGGGTAATGCCTCCGCCTTGCTGGGTGACCGATGCGGACGTGTTCGTCGGTGGTGGTGGGGGTTCAAGGTGCTTTGTTCCCTTGGATCCTTGCAGGCTGCAGACGGAACTTCGGTGCGGTGACCCAGATGGTGGTGGTGGCTTCTCCTTAGTCCTAAGTTTCTTCAACGCTGTGTCCAATTCCCTTCTTAGACTTACAGACTCCTCTTTTAATTGGTCGTAAACCTTGGCCTTTTCATACAATTCCAGATAGTCCTGTAATAGAAGTATGCATCTATTCGAGCTGAAAGATAAAACAAAGTAGAATATATAATGGAATTCTAAAATGGGGTATACAGATAAAGTAAGAAACAATACGTACAGATCCAAATTATAGGCGGGCTGGATGAGCGGGGCGTTGCTTGTGGGGCCCCGGGCTCCTCTTTAGGTCTCTGCGCGGCAGAAGTTGTTTCCTGTTGAGTGGGGGCCGGATTGGGATTTTGCACGTCCCCACTGGCTACGTTTAGCTCCCAGGCCACTTCACCGGAAAACAGCTTTCTAATATCCAACCCCTCGGAGATACCTACACTTGATTGTATATCTCCCAATCTGAAAAGAACAAATCAACTTTAATGTTTAAACAATCACCTAAATGTTATCTTTGAACTAATCACAAACCACATACCTTGACAGATTGATGGTGAGTGATGGAGTGGCTTCGTCCTGGGGCTGAGTTGGTGACTCCTCCGCCGCGTTGGATTCCTCCTCGATGGCCGGAGTTAGATCTGGCTCTGATGGGACACTGACACTCCTATAAACAAATCACTCAAAATAAGAATCGAAGAGATACTAATAATAATACTTGTGGGTATGTGAGGTTAGGCTTAAATCTAAAGGTAGATCTGAAATGGAATCCTCCGGAATTGCGGAGGTGAAAGGTACACAGACTCCGATGCGTGTTGAGTCTCTGTAAGAAAAGTAACTAATCCGTGTATTAATCAGATTGAGTAATCACTAAATAAAGATAAATGACTTACTCCACATAAACTGGGTACTCCGTGTCCTTTGTAACGGTGGGCACCCCCTCCTGGACTCCCTTGGGAGTTGGGTTTCTATAATGGAAGTTGCAGATCCGTGGATTTCTATAATAAAAGTAATAAATCCGTATTAATCAGATAAATAATTATAAAATAAAGAAAAAAGGACTTACTCCTGCTTGAGACCTGAAACACAAATGAATGAAAATGACTCTAAACATGCTGTTATATACTTGGGAGATTTGCCGGGCACTCCCCCCTATACTCCGTAAATTGGAATGGTAACAGCGTAAACTAATATTGCCCAACCCAAACAAAAAAGATCTAGTGCACAACCAAGTAGCTCACTCAAATCGTGTAACGCCAGACCTAGACTGCCTTGATGTTAAATAATAGACGTGTACTTTGCTGTATAACGGGGGGGTGGCGGAGGCAAGATGAGAAACCGAAAGGTAAAAATCCGCCTCTGGTCACCCCTTGTACATCCCCCTTCTGTGGATGCCAACATCACAACCACCAAAATTGTAATCCCAATATTTTACAATAAACTCGCGAAAGTGCCAAGTGAGGAACCCTGAAAAAAAAAAGGTTAGTTCAGGTTAAAAAAAAAAGAACGCCATTTTGAAATTTATTTGTTGAAAATTTAAAATATATTTAAAGAGCAAATGAGCAACAAACCATCACAAATCACAATAAATTTTCGATCATGAAATTCCTAAGGTTTTAGCCCTAAAAAGTTACACTTTTAGTTCCATTTGAATCGATTTTAAGTGCTAAAAATCGATTTAAATGGATTTCCAAAAAATTCGATTCATCCAAAACCTAGTAGATGCCCTCCTCATTCCACGTTGACGGTTGATCTTGTAACAACCAAGTAACGAAACTTTTCAGCTCCTCGTCGGGCGTCGCTATCAAATTTTTTTCCTGCCATATCTTTTCTTAATTTTGGAAATAAATGAGGGTCACTTGGGCCTAAATTGGGCTTTATGGCGGATGGGGTAAACAATTCCATGAGATCGATCGTTGCGTGAGCGGTATGCGGTCGTGCGTTGTCATTAAGCAATTGGATACCTTTGGTCAATTTACTTCGTCGTTTATTCTGAATAGCGCGACGAAGGTTTGTTAACGTCGTACGATATCGGTCGCCATTGATCGTTATTCCAGGAAACATGAAATTGAAAAGTGCTGCTAAAAAAACAAGTGAAAAACGTTCCAAGAAATCCCAAATTCAAGGGAAGAAAATGTTGTGAAAATATTTAAAATTCTTTATCAGTTGAAATAATGAAAATATTAAAAAAAAAAAAAAATTGAAGAGAAAAAGCAAGAATTATACGATCCGTATCTTGAAATTTATTCAGTTTTAAGTTGTTGGGCTCCGTGTATGACTCATTGATCATTGACAGTAATTTCAAGTGAACAAAAAATTAATGGATAATCATCTTAGGTTTCCAACTGAAGGTGTTATAATCAGCTTTTTTCAAAAAAGTATAATTTGAAAAAAAAAAAATTGAAAAATTAGAAAAAATTGAGAAATTTAAAAGAAATGAAATTTAAAAAAAAATTAGGTCAGAAAAAATTTTTATTGAAAAAAAAAAATAATAATAATACTGTTGGTAGGAGAGTATCTAACAATACTTTTTGGAAATTCGTTGATAAAAACGTTGAAAAATTGCTCTTCGTTGGTCATTGCTATATCAGTTTTGCTGGTTTTCATAAGTTTTCACTCTAGTGTTGTGGAAAAAAGAAGATAAACCGCATATTTGCCCATCGTATAATCGAAACTGAAAAGAAAAAAGCTCTATCTCCAGTACTCTAGAAGTGCCTGTGCAATAAAAAAAAACTATAAGCTAATGCCAGAAATGAGTCACCCAAATGATGAGTCCATTCGCAAAAAAAATCTTTATTTAATAACTTTGCGAAGAAAACTATAAATATCCATATCCAAGATTGTTGAAAGTTGTTCACAAATTAATCGGAAAAATCACCAGTTACAATCATCTGACTGGAGCAGTTGATCTCTTGAATAAGTTGCGAAAATATTCATAAAATGATCTTTATTCATGAATTCTACGAAGAAAATTATGAAATTTCCATGTTCACTATTAGTGAAGTTGTGCTCATAGTAATCTGAAAAATCACTAGTTATCTTCTGCTAACTTGAAGAATTAATCTCTTTGATAACCATGCAAGTTTATTTACAAAGTAATCATTGTTTACCAGCGTTGTGAAGAAAAATGCTAAAATTTCAATGTTCAATATTGTTGAAGCTGTACGCGAAATAACTTGAAAAATTACCAATTACTGTCAACTTATGCAAGGAATTAGTTGATCTCCTGAATAACGATGCAACTCTGTTACAAAAAAATGCTAAAATTTCACGTCCGGTATTGTTGAAGTTGTGCATAAAATAACCGGAAAAATAATTCAATAATTTTAAATAAATGAGGAAGAATCTACGAAGTCATAAATCTCGAAATGGAATGCAAATAACTGTCATTCCAAGAACATTTTAACGAACGAATAAGTTTTTACAGAAATATTTCTCGTAATACCGAAGCTGACTAGAAACGTTCATTTAACGAAATTACGATGTATTACTATTGGAGAAACCGAGACAAAAAAACTTGCTCAATGTATCCAAATTCAGTTTGTCTAGTTACTGAAACAAGATGTAATAACGAAGAACAAATAGAAACGACGAGAAACGAAGCCTACCATAGTGGAATTATTTGTTGGATTTAGTTCATAAAACGAAATTGAACGACAATGATTCAATTGATGATCATTATTATTTGAACTACGAAGTTTGCGTTCGTACTGGAGAGAAATGAAATGATGTTGGGCAATATATGCGGATACATTCTTTTTACGAATTGAATTTGCAAAAAATCATATTTTATAAATGTTTGAAAATGTAGTTTAAATTTCAAAGAGAATTATTTTGTTTTTTTGGCCATCCTGAAGTCTATATTTTAATTTTAACAGGATTTGGAATTATATCTCAAAGTATAAATCAAGAAACAGGAAGAATTGAAATTTTTAGAAAAATTAATATAATTTATGCTTATTCAATTGGAGTTTTAAAACTAATAAAAAAAAAATTTATATTAAAAAAAGTTATTTTAAGATTAAATTTATTATTTTGAATTGAATTATGTTTTTTAATAAAAGGAAAAATTAAAATTAAAAATAATGAAAATAATATTATTAATAAACCAGATTCCTTTATTGCTCTACTTCATTGGTTTAATTTTAAAATTCAATTAAAAGTAGCATATTTGAATTGGAGTCGAATTTCTATATTTAATACAAACTTTTCTGAAGAAGCAATGCATTTTTTTTCCTTCAAAAAAATATTTGTATAAGAAAAAAAGAAATGTTATTTCGATATTCAGATTTGGCTATGATTGTTAGATACCTCTGAGTTATGATCATTATTTTTCTGAATTAATCTTTTTAATTATTCAAATGAATTTAAATCAAGTTTTGGTTTTTTCTCGCTACTTGTTTTTAGAAAATATACATTAATATGTATGTAATTTTAACTCATAAATCTGAATCATTTCATCTGTAAAACATTTTGTCAATCATTTGAATTCTTATCCTCTTGTTAAGAAAAAAAGGCCAGAATTTTCGAGTATTAGAATGGAACTATGGGAGTACATTGACATTTCTCTCAGACACATGTTCCAGAAAATAATTTTTTCTCAAGAATTGAATGTCTTGGAGTAGCATTTTATTTTGGCCTTTGCTATTTAATATCTGATGAATTTTTGATTATTCTAATTATTTGAATTTGTTGGAATTATCATTTCAAAAGAAAAAGAAGTGAAAATATGCTTCATTGTTCGTTGTCTCATAACTTCTTATTTTAGCTGAATTTTCTCCAAAAATCAAATTTTTCCTATTTAGATTTTATAAGTTATTTGGGTTTTGTATTTTCCTGTAAAATATCTTCGTTTGAAAGGGGGAAAAAAACATACAAAATTAGACCGAATATTGAGATTTTTTGCTGAAACAATCTTCCAGTGATTCTTTTTCAAACTAGATAATTCGAAACTACATTTTGTTCTATAGTTGTAATGTTATAATATCAGAAGAATTTTTGATTTTTTCGTTTTACGAAATAATGTAAGTAAGTAGTCCTTAAAATATGAATTTACATGATATATTCATACATAAAAAAAAAAAAAAAAAAAAAAAAAAAAAAAAAAAGGAAAAAGAAAGAAAATCCGAGAAAAAAAACCATAAAAATCATGGTAAATTCATACAGATACTTTGTTGGTATCGTATTTCATTTTGAATGAATTTTCTCAATTACTTGAATTTGAATCACTGTTTTTTACAAAGTAACTCTTTCTTGAACGAAACTATTTAAAAAAGTTGATTTCTTGCTGATGCATTTTTGAACATTTTTTTTATGTAGGTTATTCAAAACCTTGCGTTTTAATTCAGCTACGTTTGCGAGATGAGGAGCTGGAAAGCATACTGGTATAAGTCCATTTTCAATTTTTTTGAGAAATCGAGGTAACTGTTGCGGGACATTGGGCGCTCAGCATTTGGTGCTGATAATATAAATAAAAATTTTATTTAAGAATGAGTTTGTTTAAAATAGCATATATAATCTATTATAAACTTTTTCACATTTAGGAGGGGCGTTCAAGAAATAAGTTCGCCGCTTAAATGGTATTTTAAAATGTAAAAACGGTAAAAGTCGCTTGGTGCTAAGTCCATTTTCCAACATTTTGAGAAAAACGAATTTCAAAGTTTGGAACTGCGCAGAAATTTTTTAAATCATTTTTGATGCCGAGTAAATGTAAAAACAGTTGCACAAAACACTTGAGAGTGGCATATTATGAGATGGCCGAAAAATGTTGCAAATTATGATAATTATGAGTATAAATCCAACGTAAGGTCAAAATATACAGGGAAAGAACCAGCCAACTTCACGCATACAGGGAAAAAAGCAGTTAATGAAAGGTTGGACAATACTCGGAATTTTATTAGATTTGATGATTATAAAAAATACAAAAATGATGATAATAATACACTTCGTAAATTAGAAAAACTCTGCGCAAAAATTATGCCTAATTAATCTTCAAACTTTTTAGAATTCTTGTTCTTTCTTCCAAGGGTGATGGCGTGAAAGAAATTTCACTCAACTGACCTTCTGCGTATTAGTGGGCTATTAGAAAAATTATTTTTTTTTTTAATAAACGCGTACAAATAATATTATAAAGTCGTACATGTAATTTTAAATTCGAATAAGAAATACCATTACCTATTTAGTGACGAACTGAAGAAATTTTTTTTGGAGAATGAGACTGAAATTTGGGGTCTAGGTGCAAACAAGACACGTTCCAAAAACCTTTTTTTTTTTTCAGGAGATGCGTAAAACTGATTCCCAAAAAAAGACATACCTCGTTTGAGGAGATCCGGAGATTTCCTACCGGCGTTGAAGTCTTCTATTATATTGATCATTCCGACAACAAAGTGGAATAAAAAAATTCTGAAAAAAATACATTGAAACGGTAGTATCAATTCTGCGCTAAATGGTCAAAAAAGTCATCTAGATAGTTACCCCCTTCCTCCCCAAAAAAATTAACAGTTTTGTACCAATTGTCCAAAAAAGTGGTCTAGAACCCCCTCCCCCTCGTAGCAGAAACAGGATTATACAGGGTGTTTCACCACAGGATATAGACCTTGCATGGGTGAATAGTACTCACCCAGACTATCAAAAAATGTTAGTTGGAAGTTCAAAATATCATCACCCGCCCTCTCGCTAAGTACGCACTCAGTCAACAGCACGAGCATTCGCAGCTGTTGTAGGAATAGTATTTACATATGGTTAAGAAATGGAAGAAACTTCAATTTTTTAAACTTCTCAATTAGCCTATATAGAGGACAAAACAGAAACAAGATATTATACGAAAAAATAATCAATTTTTGCGCAAACGTTACTGAAGTAACTTTTACCAGCATATAATAATTATGAAGTTAGATGAACGCATCAAAACAAACGGACATTGATAAAATTCATGATACAGACGCCTACGACAAATTGATGTTATACTTTTTTTTTGAGTATAGTCACAGACGAACACGGAAATAAACGCGAAATTATGTATAATAATAATTAATAAAAAGATTTTTTTTTTAATATTTTGAAAACTTGCTATCCATATGACATATCGATATTTTTATTATAATACTAATCGACACTAAATATATCGATATTCTTAACAAGTATTGGCTATCGTCATCTTTATGTCGCCGCTTGGACTTCAGCTTCTTAGTTTCATGCGGCAGGTTTTTATAGAATTCTTGGGTCCTTTTTGAACAAAATCTTCCCAAACTTTGGATATCTTCATGGTAGCGCTATGCTCAAGTTTAACACAAAGTCTTACCGCAACTCTTTGCTCAATTAAATCCATTATCAAAAAGATGACAACAACAAAAAACAAGGAAATAAAAAGTGATAATTTTTGTTATCAAAACATAACCAAACGCGGCGATATTTTTTCCCGAGATAGTGTACCATCTATATTAACTAGAACCTTTGTTGATCACGTGGTCGCGCATTTGTAGCACACTGCAAAAAATCAGTCTGGTAACTTTTCGGACAAACTGTATATACTTCTTAGACAATTCGCCAAGGGTGACTTGGTAATAACCACTACAGAGATCTAAGCAGGTACAATAAATACCATTATGAGGGCGATCAATTTGGTCATCGATACGGGGCAAGGAATAATATTGGCGTACTGTTAAGGAATTCAACATCCAATATCCAATAATCAATGCATAAACTATATTCGCCATTCTTATTCTTAACCAACAATACAGGAGAACAATGTTCTGAAGTAGACTCCGCGAATGATGTCATGTGACAATAAGTCTTTGCAAATATCATCAACGACTTGTTGTTCTGAAGGGACCATACAATAAGGTCGATAATAAAATGATTTCTTTTCGGTACGATAAATGTCCATCTCGTGACCTGTTACGAGACCTTACTCAGCGGTAGAGCATGCGACACGTCTACTAACTGGTTTTGAAATTGGATTGGGACTGGTGCGACCTTTATATCATTAATTGCAAGAGGCTTAGATTTCCTTTAGAGATACGAATGACTGAAAGGGGGTTGTTTCCTAAACGGGCTATAGCCTTTCAGATTTCACTTAGATTTTCTTTGAAAATGTAACTTACAAATGGCCAAAATAACTGGATGCAGCTTTATCATTATGGGTAATCCTCCCTTAGAATAGGCATTGAGTTAAAACATGCAATGAAATAAATTTATCCTATGGCAACAGCCTAAAAATCAAGAAAATAGAACGTACCATAAATAAAAGTACCAACATGTCTGCGTAATACATTTCCAAAACTATATTAAGAACTTCTGTACAGACCCAACATCAGTGGAATGTCTCTCATCGTTCGAATTCTCTATTAATTTGTATTTCCTCCTGGCAAGGCCTGCCACGAGCAATAACTTGGCCATGTTTAAGGCATATCTCTCTAGAGGAGTAATTAATAATGAGAATAAATTATTAACGAATTTCAGGAAATGGTCACAATGCTACGTGGTAAATAGAAATAATGTTAGCCGAAGAATCTGTTAGAGTTGGAATTAAGCTACACGAATAATAAAACCAAAAATGAATACCTTAATTAAAGTCTGTATTGAGCAAGTCCACAAAATATATGTATTAACACAAAAGTAAAATGCAAAATAGAACTGTAAATGTAAGAAAAAGAAGAACAAAAAAACAGTCTTCTTCTAACAGGTAAGGAACAGCAATGTGCAGTCTCAAGCGTCCAAAAATGGCTACCACTCTTGATGAGGAGAGGTGTCATGTGACCTCGTGACGTCACCTTTCCCCGCTCTCCTGACACTCCCTCCTGGCGTCACGGGGGAACATCTATTAGTACCTCGACTATATATCATATTACCTCGACTAAAAACTGAAGATTCCTCGACTATTTTATGCCACCATCAATGATGAGGCATTTCCATGCAAAATAGAACTGTAAATGTAAGAAAAAGAACAAAAAAACAGTCTTCTTCTAACAGGTAAGGAACAGCAATGTGCAGTCTCAAGCGTCCAAAAATGGCTACCACTCTTGATGAGGAGAGGTGTCATGTGACCTCGTGACGTCACCTTTCCCCGCTCTCCTGACAGAATCCATAAAAAAAAAAAAAAAAAAAAGGAAAAAAACAATGAAAATCATGATCAGTTGAGTAAAAGGCGCATTGAGATAATTAGCTTTCACTACCTAATTAGCTAGTTTTCGTAGATCTCTTCTTATTATACCGAAGGAGTTTTTTTCCGAGTTCTAAAAGATAACAACTGGCCAATATTCTTTCGATAGTGAATATTGGTTTTCTTCTAAGTTTCGTGTTTGCCCTGGAATCATTTTAGTATAAACATAATAGCGTAGTTTTAGGGATGAAAGTGTCGACTAGACAGATAATTCGTAGCTTCTATCGCTAATTTAATTATTCATTACCCATAATCAAACTTAATTTTTAACGAAGTTAATCTTTAAGATTTAAAATGTTATTAGTACACAGATGTATATCAAGAAGAACTTGTATCAACTCTGATATTTAATCCAACATCAATTAACCAGCATATCTGTTCAAATTTAAGATCTAATTGAAAATCATACATGAGAGTATTAACAAGTTGATTACCTTCGTATCTATTGGGAACGCAAGCGTTCTCAGTTGGAAACTAGAAAAGCATTAGCTAGCTCATCTAGTTATAAAATAGAATCATAAAAGCATGTTGACTGTAGGAAAATACAATGCTTCTCTACCTATATAATAAAGTGAACTTGATAAATAAAATTTGCGATAAGGATGAAAGAGTGATCAATTTAATTTATAAAAAATCCAGATTATCACATAATGGATGAGAGTCAAGAACGAGAAGAATCATTTGATTCTGTCGAAGAAGTAACTTGATAATATGTATTTTGAAGATAATGAATGTAGTA
Organism: Phenacoccus solenopsis; assembly: GCA_009761765.1. Lineage (NCBI taxonomy): Eukaryota > Metazoa > Arthropoda > Insecta > Hemiptera > Pseudococcidae > Phenacoccus > Phenacoccus solenopsis. The sequence goes on from CM019756.1 coordinate 10,737,290, forward strand.
CAAAGCACAATGAAAAGTATAAATTATTTTGGTGATTTTTATGATACCATAAGCTACATTTTAAAAACAGACCAATTTTTGAGTTTTAACCGCTTCATTTTATTGGCTGAAAAATTGGAATCTTGAAATATAGCTTAATATGTGTTCTCAAGTAGACAACTAACCGATAGAAAGAATTACAAAACATTATAAGCGTTTAGTTTAATCAACCCTTAAGAATAATTGATGTATATCGGTTTTGAAACAGTGGCTTATAAGAATGTTATCAGGAAGCTTAGATGAAAAATCTGAGGAATGTTTTATTTTGCCCCACTTCTCTCTTAAGAAAAAAAAAAAGAAAGTTACTTCTATCCATACTGATGGACATGCGTAGATATATGTATTAGGTTAAATTTATTAAAATCCAATTTCAAAATAGGGTGAAGTGGGGTCAGATGGTATCAAAAATGTAAAATATGAATTTTAAACTACATATATTAGATTGATACCTATAGCCAAAATGAAGGATAGAGGCTAAAAAAACAGTGTAGGATAAATAGAGCGGGTAGTAAGGGTTGATCTTAGTCGCAATAGAAAGCCTTAATTCGGTGGTGCAGATTTTGTATTCAAATTCGTTCGTAGCTGAATCCACAGCACAAACGTTTAGTTCAATTTAAAGATTAGGTTCAGCGAACACATAGCTTTAATTATTTCCTAAAGTTTTCAATCTTGTTTTGAAAATGTAGGTAAGTTCATTGATGGATTGGTGGTGTTGACCACATTCGATAGCGGGTTCATTGTCCATGGGAACGTTTTCACGCTTAATGAATTTCTCAATGAACTTGGTACTTCAGTCACCCAGTTGTTATACGATGAATATGCTGAATTATATGTAATTTGTTTGCTGGAAAATTATTAAATAAAACTGTCTTAACTGTGTGGTTTTGACTTGAATTTATAAAACACGGGTGTGGTAAAAAATTGCTGTCCTTCCACTCCATAAAATAGAAACAGTACATATTTATGATAAGCTTGGAAATAAGTATATTTATAGCTCGAAAAAATAAGTCTTTCAGTTCTTTAGAAAACTAGCCAAGCAAAATAGTAATATAAGTCTTCGCAGCAACGCAAATGCGGTAGAATAGAATACCCTTGAAATTTTATGCTTTGAAAAGTATAAGTTGAGAAAATTGTCTCATTTCCAGTAATAACATTATTGTTAACTGTTTTGTGTTGATTTTTTAGCCCGATTATTATTTCAAACGTTCACTTTTTAATTTTTTTCATTTTATTTATAAATTACTATTGAAATAAGCCTCATTGAATTTCTCCAATCTTTCTTTTGGCGGCGTATTCACGAGCCTATCCGTCTCCGATTCGACCGGAAGGGTTCGGTACCATTTAAAACCAATGTTTCACGTATTTGAGTAACCGCCGCCCATATCTCATCTAAAAGTTAGAAGAGTTCAGGCGCATTAAGTTCGTTATCGTTGAGCTGGTCCATTAGCCTGCCAGTGACATTTTCGAGGTCATCTTCAAGTCGAAACACCGCGGACAACAATACCGGTGCATTATTTATGTAATTTGCCGCGCGAATTGTTTGATTTTGTAATTCAATTAGTTCGGGAAATATTTCATTAAACCTGATGAAACTTAATTCGATCAGTGTACTTACTTTCGTTAATACGATCGCATATATCTGTTGTATGTTTTCCATTATAAAAATGAATGAATACTACAAGAAATCTAAATTATATTTATCCAATATAAGTTTGAACGCTAGGTAATAAATAAATTTATTGCATCAATTATTTCAAACTTGTACATTTCTCTTCAAAGGTACAGAACGTTAGGGGATGTATGAAGATTTACTCCTGGTCGACCATGAAATCAACCATAGCGGTGAACCTCAAATTCGATTTTAATCGTGCCACAACCGAAGGCAGTGAAATTGCGGCGTGATTTTCGATTTTCGTATTGTCAGTATACTTTTCGTGTATACGATTTTTGACCTAAGAGGTCATTCGCTTATGATCAGTTACCTTGTGATGATATGATGATATAATAAATGTAAGTATATGCCTACGATCTTTTTATTTTTGTAAATGGGTCATGAAATGACACCAAGAAACCCAGATGAGCCGTGAAATCGTCCATCATTCAGTCTCACCAATTCAGTTTGAATTTACCAGTGTTTCCACATTTCCATAACTCATTTCTACTCAAGTTGGGGTCATCGCATTTATTCTGTAAATAAATGAACCAGATTGTTAATTTTTCTGAGCTTTCAGAAAATCTTATCTTATGGATTAAGTATTATTACCTTTGGTTTTGGTGGCTGTGTTGCAGCTGTTGTAACCTGACAAAAACATAAAAATACAATATACCCATTCCTGAGTGTAATTTGCTTACATTGTTATACCTACTTCTTCAGTTGATATTATTTCTGTTGGATTAAGCGTCGTTACCTGAACAAAAAGACAGATATTACATAGATGTAGGTAGGTACTTGTAGGTAGGTACTAGGTAGGTAAAGGTAAAGGTAACTATCGAGTAGGTATGAAGCCATCAAATATCATAAAAATTAAAATTTTTCAATTTAAAAAAAAAAATTTTTAAAGATTGTTTTATTAAAGCTTGAAACATATTTTTGAAACATCACTGACCAAAAAAAAGGAAAAAAACTCCAAACACTTTATGATTCTATCCACCAAAACAACCACATTCGAAGTTCAGAAAACAGTCTGTGGGAGGGTTGCAGTCTCAGCTACATTTGAAACCTTGAGGTTCTTGATGAATAAACTATATACCTATCTATTTAAAAATATTTTGAGATTCCCACAATTGAAAAGTTGACTTTTAAAATTGAAAATTACTCTAGTAAAGTTTCTATTTGTTAACATTTTTTTTAATGAAAAAAAAAATTGTTATTCTGACCATCAACTAATGCTGGGTGCTGAATGAATAGTGACACACTTACCGTTCAAGGTGGCTTAATTATGGTATAAAATAAGTACCTAATATGAAGTCCTACTTGGTTCTAAAACTTACCTCGAGTGATTCAAGATATTTCAGAAATTTTTCATCCTCTGCAGTACTGTTCTCGAATTTGACTGTCAAATTATGTAATTGATTATAAGAATTATTGACCGAATCATTATCATAATCGTTTGTAGACTCATCATCTTTAGACTCGTGTTCTTCTGTTGCTGACTGTGAGAAAATATTACATTGTTAATTTGTAGGAAAGAGTTCGTTCATTTAGACATTAGAATTTTTCAGGCTAGCATTGTATTCAGTAATATAGGTAAGACAGTTATGTGTAGTGTACCCAGGCAGGCAGCATGAAGCATAATAAAGTCTTTTCACGAAACATATTATAAGCTTATACCTAAATACAAAAGGCTACAGATATAAATTTTTTTTACCTTCTTTTGATAAAATATTTTCTCTTGATCAATGTGTTGTAACGTCCGTTCGATAAAGACAATTCCATCAGTTATGGATTTGATGATGGTGGTTGTCTTATTGTTTATTGGAAAAGCTGACTTTTCAATTTTTTCAATAATGATGGTGCTTTCCAGCGTCATGTCATTAAGTGTATGCTTTGCTTTATCCATACATGTGATAGTCATCTCATCAACCAATTTCTTCACTCTCTGTATGGGCCATATAGTAAATGATTTGAAACCCACACAATTTTCTTGAAAATTTCTATTTGAAATATTTTTTTAAATTACAAAACCTAACGCTTTTTTGAAAATTTCTACTTTTTTAGAAATTTTACTTTTTCCCAATATTTACTGTTTTTAATATTTTTAATTTCTTTCAATTATCAATTTTTTTTAATTAGGTACTTATGTACTTATTGACCATTTTTAAATTTTTAAATATTTCCAGGATTTATAATTTTTTTAAAAAACTTTGAATGATATTTATTGGACCAATTTTGGATCAGTGTAACAAATTCATCAGCAATCATTGGAAATCTGTGGGATTAGGTACTGAAATTTAAAATTTTCAATATTTTAGAAATCTTATAAAGTTTTACAGCAATTTTCAGAATTGCTGAAATTGAAAAATTTAATCTTTTTCAAAGTCTACAAAACACAAAAATGTCATGATTTTGCTCATCTTTGGATATCATTTTAGCAATTATTAAAATTGAAAAAAATATCAAAAAAGTAAAAAAGTCATCTTCGGTAGATAATTTCTTTTTCTTTGAACAAAAGTTTATACCGCGCTCTTTAATCTTAAGTTATCATGTAACATTTAAAATCAAGATTGTATCTTTTTTTTATCACCATGAAAATGTAAAGCCCCGTTTATACTATCAATATTATTGCACAAACCAAATTGGCACAATATACTGATAGATGGCGCAAACGTAACTGTCAAACGTTTACACTGTGCTTTCATATTGCGCCAAATCCATTGATATCGTATCACTAGTGTTGTTCTTCGTATGGTAATGAGTGATTTTTAATTTCTTTTAAAATGGATGAGACAGATTTACTATTATGTGCGAATGTGCGATTGGATTGCGTATCATACAACGAAGGAAAAACCAAAGACTTAGAAGAAATCTTCAGATTTTACGTTCCAAAGACAAGGGAAAGAGTGGTACATTTCAATGAACTCTGTTATAACTTCAATTTTACGTTTATCCATTTTCCAAAATAATTTTTAAAATAAACAATAAAAAACTCAACAACGTACACCCAACACAATCATGTAGTATTGAAAATGGAAATTGAAAATTCAAACACGCCTGACTTTCTGTGACATTCTCTCAAGTCTAGTAATTAGATATCTATTCTGGTTGGTGAAAATCAACGCGTTTACACTGTCAATTTTATAGCGCCAACTCCCAGTTTGCGCAATAATATTGATAGTGTAAACGGGGCTTAATGTCGTGTAATTATTCGTCGCAAATGGCCCAGGCTGCCGCGCGACAAAAAATAAAGTTATTTAAAAAAAAAAAAAATTCAGTGTGACAATAAATATTGCAAGAAAAAGCAAACTAATAAAAAATATTAACGTTCGTTTTTTCATGATCCTCGAGATTATTTTTTACTTAGTTTTTTTTTTAATTTTCTGTTGGTTTTGAATGTTTTGATACTTCGTATCTGAAAAAAAATTCCCCTCGATTTTCAGTCTTGCTCATAGAAAAATACACGGATGGGACAGATACTTCAGTTTGTACCATACTCTTCATTCATCATGTCAGTTTCTATGTGAGCTGCATCCTTTCCTTCCCTTACAAACCAATAGGCAATAGGGGATGTGGGTGTAGCATTCATTGCTGTATGTAATTATTACGCAATAAATTCTTTCAAGAAAAAAGTATCCTGAGACATTATTTTACTCTACCTGTAAATTCCAATTTCGCATCTGGTACATCAGTTCATCCTGCAACCAATATCAATTGAAATTTGATAAATTACAAAACTTGCTTTTTAGAAAGTACAAATTCTCACCAATGTTTCTTCTGCATCACTCATGTCTTCTAATTTGAATTTTTCCAACTGTAATAATGTAGCGTTGGGATGAATAGGAAAAGATACAAATACACAAAAATACATAGTACCTACCTATATTATTGTATCGCTACAACTCGAAATTTGAAAATAGAAAATTTATTAAAACTTTATAGATCATTTTTTAAAATTTTAAATAAAAATGTACCTACCTATAGGTAATTTGTTAAAATTTCAAAATTTTTTTTAAATTTGAGTTTTCTTAAAGCAACTTAAAATTTTTAATTCAATTTTTAAACGTTTCAAAAATTTTGAATTTTTTGAAACTTTTATATTAAATTTGAAACTTTTGAAAAATTTGAGATTTTTTATATATTGGAAAATTGAAAATATAGGTATTAAATATTTGTAGGAAATTTTTTTTAAAAATCATTAGTTACTTTTTTTTTTAAAATCAATTAGGTATATTAGTTATAATTTAAATTCTTTTAAAAAATTACAAAATTATAAATAATCTGTAGAAAATAAAAAATTTAATAAAAAGGAAAATTCATCAAATTTTTAGAATTTTGAAATTTTTATTCAGTAATTTTTCATTTGAATTGGGTGGTTTGTGGTTTTACTCCTCTCGTCTAGAAGGGATGGAATGATGAGGAGTGAATGATGATGAGGTGCCTGGGTACGGCTGCGACGCATTTAGAAATATCGTATTCACTTACGCGTAGCTCTCACTGTCTGAGCCCACCCTGCTCAGACCAGGTTCACAGGAAAGAAGATCTCGGTACAAACAACGACAATCAATTAACACTTGTCGGATACGATGTATTAATTAACATAAATACACATCGATACAATCACAGTTACTATTTTCTTGGCTCTCGATGAGCCACCCGATCGCGAGGTAACGAAACGAGTATATAGTAAACGCGAGATTCGACTACAGATGGTAACTAGATAGATAACGTATATCCAGCGGGTAACGAGAGACTAACTACAACTGACTTATAGTAACTGTGTATGCAACTCGGTAGGTTCCCAGTGCGACACTTATCGTACGCTCGCAGTGTTGCCGCTGTGGGGGAACTCGGCGTGGGCGAACCTCCCGGTTCACATTTCTTATTCGACATTTTTGTACCAGATTCCCGCTAAAAAATTTTGATTTGAACAACCTCTGAACTAACAAAATTTGGATGTGAACAGTTTTTTACCATTGACCATTTCGTGCAGAGATGGTTGAACAGTGAACTCTGGCAGATTATCTTTGGAATTTGGAAGGCATCTAAGGAGATTATCAAATAAAATACCTTGATTTGATCCCCTCAGTTGGTCTAGACTACTGTGCTTCAAGGAGATAAAAAATGGTCAATTAAATCTACTTAGAAATTGACTTAAGTAGGTGCAACACTATATAGTAAATTGGCCCAAGTGGCCACCCTACATACCTGGAATTACATTAAGTTTTTCAGCACTTCTGAGCGCATAAAAGCGCACATTTTCCCATATGCCACAGTTGAATTCCTTCCGATTGTGGCAAATCCACGTATAACGCAACTTTTTCAAGATTACTTCGGTCCAAAGTTTTGAAAAAAAATTAAAAATTGCCTCAACATCGGTAAGTGTAGCACGGAAGCATTTCACTTCTAGCTTGTAAGCTTCCAAATAGTCAAAATCGAATAACGCAAGCATATCTGGTATCTCCATAAGTGCAGAAACTATCACATTGCTGCGTTTTGCAATTTTCTTAATTTTCTGTAATAAAATTTTTATTTCATTGTGATGAAATATTTGGGCAAATATTTAATTTTTTTTTGTAAGACATCAATCCAGTTTTCCAGAAGCATTATCTCCAGAGGCGGTATATATTAGTACATTATGCAACAAGGGAGATAAAGTAGTTTTGGGCTAGTGTAAGGTTTATTTCCCGAGCAAAAGCGAGGGAAATAGTCACATGAGTCTAAAGTCACTTTATCTCCCTTGTTGCATACGAAATTTTATCTGATCGAGGGAAGAAAACATGTTTTTGACTTCTCGAGCGACAGGGAGAGGAAGATAAAAGTAGCGTTTATCGTCCATAGTTTTTGACTTCTGGAGCGACAGGGAGAGGGAGATAAAGTAGCGTTTATCGTCCATAGATAGATAAAATTATATATATAGTGCCTAAAAGAGGGCCACCAATTCGTAGCCAACGATAAACAAAATAAAAAAAAACTACAAAAAACGAAAATTTCTCATAATAAATCAAATAAACAAAATAAGAAAAAACTACAAAAAACAAAAGTTTCTCATAATAAATCAAATAAACAAAATAAAAAAAAAACAACTAGAAAATTTACTCTGTTTCATCTTCAGAATCGCTGGTATTTTCTTCCCGCAATAAAAACATGTGGTGCCATGCGTCCTCTTCCTTTTTCTCCTGAAAACAAAACAAAGAAAATATAAAATTAAATTACTAATTTACGTATGTAACAATTTTGGAAAATTCGCTTAATTGGAGTTAATAATAATAGAAAAAAAATTATGAATAATAACGGGAACTAGGGATGGCAAAACCAAAACCGAAAAAAATAGATTTGCATGCAGGTGGGGATATTAGTACGTCTGTGAGTGATGTGAATCAGGGTATTTTGAATCTAAATTTTAGTAGAAATGTAGGCTATGATGTACCTTATTAGTTGTTTGTAAATGAATAATGAAATAAAAGATGAAAATAAATTGTGTATTTTTTTATTCAGGTACTAGACAATATTTATAAACAGTGCAATTTTAAGAATATTATTTACAAAAAGTGCAGTCTTATAATAGTTACAAAAGTGAAGGCTTATGAAGTAGGATTAGGATTATAAAATGCATGTACAAAAGCGTTGGTTTTTTCAAAAACATTATATTTTAACAATAGATGATAAAAAGATAGAGGGTACGGCTTTTTCTTATAAGTAATTAAATGTGAGTATGTCCGCCATTCAAAGAAACGCACCCTTGTTCTAAAGGCTGCGTCCTTTGGCAAAACATTATAATTGGATAAAATTATTATAGGAGTTCGGCTTATATTTTTATTGTTTTCATACTTAACACTAACAGATAGCGGATCACCGCCGAATAAACATTTTAAGTCTTCTAGTGCGCTTGGTTCCAAAACCGGTTCATTCCACATCAAGACGCGTTTATTAACGCAATCTTGGAGTGGAAAGTTTTGGTTGCGCGTAAAATTAGAAATTAATCCGAAATTGCAAAAGTAATGTATAACAGAGTCAAAAAAAAAGTTTTTACCACAATTTGGTGGACCTTTAATAAATATAGCATTTACTTTTGGTAACTGTTTGTCCAAAATCGATAATAGTATAATTAGGAACTGTTCGCGCTCCGTTATATTGGGAAACTGGAACTGAAGAAGTGCATCTAAAATGTCTAAGCTTTCTTCTGTCGAGTAATAGTAATTGTCAATTGTCCGGTGCTGGCACGCAAAGAATAATTTTGATGGTGGCATCGTTGTGTATTTCTCACCGAGTTGTTGAGTTGTGTAGTCGTTCATTTCGAAGAGGATAACCTGAAGGCAAAAGAACTCATTAAATAAGAAATAAAAGTAAAAAATTAATAAGTCTTCGACCTTCACCTCGAGAATTTTCCGGAATTTCTTCGTTGATGTGTCATAATACTTATATTCGCTTTCATACCAAACGTAATGTTGAAATAACAGTGTTAGCGGACTGAATATCCACTGTTTAATCCAGCTCGAGATAACGTCTTCTTCTCGAGCTGGACATCTTGATGTTGCTGCGCTTGGCGCGTAATTTCTTCCTCCAATTCTTTGACCAGTGCAGCTATCCTCGAATTGTTGCGGTATCCCACTGTTGCCCGCAGGGTGGCCCATTTCCACCAGGTTGTCTTGTCTCGTCCCCTGATGGATGCTGAGGGATATATATTCATTTGCATGAATTGTTCGGACTGTGAGTCCGGGTATTTCAAGGAGAATAATGTGTCGTTCTGCGCTTTGCAGATACAACAAGAGATTGAGGAAATGCTGGGGCGTGACTCCTCTGTAAATAGATCTAGCAGATCTGAAACGAAGGTGTCGTTCCGCGAGCCACCAGCGAGGGGACGAACATCGGCATTGGTAATTATTATAGGAGCAGAAGTGGAGGACGTGGTAATGGGGGTGTGCGCTGTGGTGATATGCAACGAGGGTGATCCCGTTGCGGGTGTTGCGTCTAAAATACTTAGCACAAAGGGGACGAGGTTCGTGGGAAGCGGCTGCGTAAATATCGTGAAGTAGGACGAATTTTGAATTAGTCGCAAGTATTTCATATATGGTAGCGCAATTAAGGATTTGGACTGGAGTTTTAATTCGAGCTTCCGAGTGTAAAGAAAACCGAAATTCCAACCTTTAAAACCGAAATGAAACCGGAACCGAAATTCCAGACCTGAAACCAAAACTGTAATGAAACCAAAAAATCGAAAATTTCAAAACCGATATTAAAACCGAAACCGTTTGAATTTTTTCACTTTCGAGATTGTGCTGGTCGCCCGAACAAACCTATTGTTCTCTCTATAATATCGTATAGCGTATTTCATGCATGTCGGCTGCTTAACATATTGTTACACCACCTATATTTACTGCTGTAATCGTCATACTCAGTGTCTCTTCACTATACATTACGTTTGCTTTATCATAGTTGTCTATTCACCCCACAAAAGGAACAACATACGAGGGTTGTCCCAAAACTAATGCACAGTACGCTATATCTCGAAAAGTATTTATTAAAAAAAAAAAAAATGTACAGGCCTTCAATGTAATCCCCTCCCTTAACAATACAACTTTGCCACCGCCGCGGAAGGGCCGCAATGCCCATCAGGGACCCTTTTTGGTTGAGCTGTCGGATCTCTGAGGTCACTCTTCGGTTCATGTCTTCTATGCTCCCAAAACGGATTCCTCTGATCGGTTTCTTGAGTTTAGGAAATAGGTCGAAGTCCGGAGGACTGAGGTCCGGGCTATATGGGGGGTGGGGAAGCGTTTCCCAATTGTATTTCACCAAAATGTCATTAGCCGGATGAGCGATATGAGGCCGTGCGTTGTCATGCAGTATCAATACGCCGCTTTCGAGTGTTTTTGGATGATTTCGACGAATTTTCGGCCGCAATACGTTTTGTAGGAAATTTTTATAATAATTCCCTGTTACCGAGGTACCATGAGGTACTCGGTCTGTCGCAATAACTCCATCTTTATCATAGGCGAAGATCATCATTAACTTTACTCTTGATTGCTGGCGACGAACTTTTTTGGCGCGTGGGGACATTTTGCTCTTCTAAATGTCACTCTGAGACTTTAATTCTGGTTCAAAGTCCCGAATCCAAGTTTCATCAATAGCGATAATTCGATTTAAAAAAGAATCGCCCTCGCGTTCGTAGCGAGCGAGTAATTCTTGACATGTTTCCATGCGTCGCGCTTTTTGTTCTTCCATTAGCAAATGAGGTACCCAGCGCGCTGAAATCTTTCTCTTTCCGAGAACATCCGTTAGAATGCGGTGTATGCTGCTTTTTGGTATACCAGATTCGGCCTCCATTTCTCTCACCGTCATTCGACGGTCTTGGTCCAACAATGTGGCGATAATCGCAGCATTAGTTCTGTCAGCTGTAACAGTTGATGGTAGCTCATACGACCTTCTCGAAAACGTTTATGCCACCGTTGAATAGTGCTACGATCAACTACATCACTACTACAAACTTCCAATAGAGCACGATTAATTTCAGGTACAGATTTACCTCTCAAAGTTTCTATTTTGATGTACGCGCGTTGCTCGATTGCAGTTATCCGACCTGAAGGATTTTGTGAGTTCACTTCCGCGGCTTCGGACATTTTATTATTCGCTTTAATCGCACAACTCTTTATAGCAACGTGTTCACTACACTTCAAACTACGCAATGAGCTGCCGCGGAAGTCTGTGTGATAATTTGTAGTCGCGGTAGAGCGTGCTGTGCATTAGTTTTGGGACAACCCTCGTATTTCACAAAACACCCTGTATAACTACCATGTTGAATCGCAAATAAAATAAACCACAATCATCTTTTCGATCGTGCAAACGATTATTACGTGTGTTTATGGTCTATGGACGTATTATGTGAATGAAAGGCATCTCTAAGATAGTCGAAAGTACCACTGAAAGCTTTTCGAATTGGAATAAAAAGTTGAAATTTTTTCACGACTTCTTATTAATTGAAGGTATAAACAGAATTTTTTTCAATTTTTTCCAGTAGTTATTCATTGAGTTATAGACTCGTTACACCACCTATATTTACTGCTGCAATCGTCATACTCAGTGTCTCTTCACTATACATTACATTTGCTTTATCATAGTTGTCTATTCACCCTACAAAGGAACAACATATTTCACAAAACACTCTGTATAACTACCATGTTGAATCGCAAATAAAACAAACCACAATCATCTTTTCGATCGTGCATACGATTACTACGCGTGTGTATGGTCTATGGACGTATTATGTGAATGAGAGGCATCTCTAAGATAGTCGAAAGTACCCCTGAAGCTTTTCGAATTGGAATAAAAAGTTGAAATTTTTTTACGACTTCTTATTAATTGAAGGTATAAATAAAATTTTTTTCAATTTTTTCCAGTAGTTATTCATTGAGTTATAGATATTATAAAATTTTCGAATAGCAATTCCTCAAAAAATAACAAAAAAACATTTTTACCCCAAAACAGAATTGCTTATTTTTTCATAACCATAACAATAATCACGACTCTGACAAATGCATAACAGTTACCTTACTGGAAACGATATTTTTGAGAATTCTTCAGGTTTGTTTGTCTTCTCAAAGAAAAAATGGACCCCCCAGTCTCCGCATGCTGCGAAGGCTTCTAGCAGAGCTTTTTCTTCATTTTCGGTTAACGCAGTTCTGGTGCCAACATTACTTCGGTGTTTGCCATAATATTTGTTGTGCAGTGTTCCAATTGGGATATTGAACCTTTTGGATGCTTGTAGTAAGCTTAAGCGACCTTCAATAATCTCGATGAGTGCGTTTTCTAGAGTATTATCCGAATAATTACGATACGTACGACAGCCCAGAGGCTTCTTATACGTTTGAGGCATCTAGAAAAATAACGTTAATAAACAAAAATATATACATGTAAGTCTGTTTCAAATTTACCCCATGGTGCTTAAAAATGAATATCTCAAAAACTATGCACTTTTGCATAGAGGTGAGTTTAAGTAAAAATTATATCTAAGGACCTCAAAATTTGTATAAGAAAATGTTAATAGTTAAGAAAAAATATAAACACGAATTATGAAAAAAAAAGTGTTTGATATTCGGTATGTTGAAATAATAATAATTATTAAGCTTCTTATGCATAACACCACCAAAACAATACTTTATAAGTATAATTAAATATAAAAACTTAAGCATCAAAATCTTTACGTAATTACTTTACATTCCAATAATATTCGAAAGTACTTAATACCGACTACTACTACTGCTACTACTACTACTACTACAACCCCAAGCAGCAAGAAATAGAATTTACATTTTTTTTCTACATAAGAGTAATAATAAAAAAAAATTCGAGTTTATTCGAAACTTCAATATTATATCGCCGATTCTATTATTCTTTACGTTTTTTTTTGGCGTTTAAACGTTTTCCATAATTTTCTGAAAGTTTATTATATGTTTGCGCGTGCATTTTACCCACGCCAATTGGCGGACACGTCATATTTAACTGCCAATCTTTATTAAATATTATAGGAGCGACGAAACGATTATCTAATTTATAATTTAAAACTTTCTGTATACTTTCGTAAGTATACGCTTTATTATGTATAATATTTAAATTTAGTTGGTGTAAACAAACCAAGCAACATACGCAAGCATGTTTTTTATCGATGATAATGGTATAAGATGAACGAACTTCGTAAGGACATAAAACGCATATATTTGCGCGAATGCCTTTTTTGAAGGACGAATTCAATATAAAAACGAATAATTTCTTATTTTCGCGATTAAATTTAAAATACAACGGTAAATTTTCTTCTAACTCTCTTTTAGCGTTAGTTATGTTAGTAATTTGATAAATATTCATTAAATTGTGTCCGTAAAAAGCTCTCGGATTATAGTATTTGAACATGTCGTTTTTAGAATATTCTTTAAACGATTGTATAAGAAGATTTTTAGAAAATAATTCTTGAAATATAGTAAAATTTTTAATAAAATCTTCGAAATACGAATCTTCTGCGCGTTTAAACGCGTAAACGTAAATACTTCGATTCAATAATGTATTAAGAATTCCCGTAGCGGCGTTAATTAAATTTACGTTTCTCGAAAACGAGGCTGGTAATTTTTTAGAGGGCGAATCGTTAGGACCTACTGTGTTTTTAGTAGAACACATAAACATATAGAAATTTACATATTCTTTAATAGTAACTTTTGGTCTACGATCGTGCGTTTTTTTACGTTCTAGTTTTAACAATTCCCTATCGCGGTCATCCTCGTCTTCAGAATTAAATACCTTTTCGTTAGAAATATCATCCTCATCCTCATCGTTATCGTTATTATCATTATCTTCTTTGTTGTTATTATCAATAGTAACAATATCTTTTTCTATTTTACGTTTCTTATTTGATGATGATGATTCTTCGATTTCGAGTTTTCTAGTATTCGAACGTTTACGTTTTTTCGCTTTTTCGGTGTTAGATTTATTAATTTCGGCATCTATTTCTAATAATTTTTCACCAAACGAATTCTTTTCATTGGACGAAGTAGTATTTTCTTTTGCAGGCGTCGATAAATTTTTATTTTCTATAGTATTATGTTTCGATGTAGTATTTTTCCGCGGTAATTTTTTAGAATGCGAATAAGAACAATGTGACGATGACGACGACGACGATATATCGCGTTTTTTGTTATATTTTCGTTTTTCGTTAATTACGCGCGATTTATGCGATAACGAAACAGAATGTTCGTTATCATCTTCTTCTTCTGAGGATAATTGTTCTAGTTGTTGTGAGGATAATATAGGTATGGATTTTTTTTTACATATTTCCGCATTACATAACGTTTGTATAGTATTTAAATAATCGACTAAATTACGATTTTCTTTTTGTAAATTTCGAATACATTCGCTAACTGCTTTAAAATTTTCGTAATTTATATTATTATCTATAATAGGTTTGATTTTCGATACAATATCTCCGTAAGAAATATTTTTATCACGACTATCGATAATAGAAGAGATCGATTCGTGTAATTTATATGAATAATTTTGTTTTATTTGTTGTATTATTTTATCTTCTTTTTTATTTTCATTTTCATTATATACATTCTCGGAATGTTCATCGAGTAAAGGCGTTGTCGATTCTTGACTATTTAAATAATAATAATCGGCATCTCGGTAAATATTATTTTCGTTATTTTCTTCGTCGTCGTAATAGTAATCGTCATCGTATTCGTCACTAACACTAGACTCGGAATCGTATTCGTCATCGGTATTAAATTCTACGCGTTCTATTGTTTCGTTAATAAGATCTTCGTTAGTATTTTTATTATTTAACGATTTTACTGTATTCTCGGAAACTGTAGTGTCGGCTACACCGCAATAATTCATACTCCTCCAAATTAATTTATACTTTTCGATATCTTTTTCCTGACACGGATCGTAAAGAGGATCTATAATAGAGTTCAACATCCAAGGCTGTAAATGCATAAGGTTGTGCGTATCAAAAATTAAATCTTGTAAGTCCCTAAAGCCAGCGCATAACCGTGTATTCCAAGCGTATACGTCCATAGAATCTCGATCGTATAAAGCAAATAACGGATCTACCGCGTAACCTATAGCTAAATTAATGTATCCGAAAAAAGATGATAAGAAATCATCGCAAATCTCATGTTCCGGAATATTTTGTATATCTTCAAATTTACGAATTTCACACGCTATCGTATTTTTTAACGAACGCAAAATTAACATACGCAATTTATAACATACAGCGGTATTATGTAAACATACTCTATACCCGAGCGCTGTACGTATTTTATATAAACGAAAGTCGAAGAACTCTATCATACTATTATAAGTCACTAAAACGATTTTGTTCCTCTGATACGCGAAAGAATTAACTAAATGATCGGCAAGAGCATCGACAAAGAACTGGTAAACGTATTCGAACAAATATACTAGTCTATTCGATATACATTCCGAGTCTTCAAAAACGTAATTTAACACATCGTTGACGACGATTTTCGGTATATGTTTATTCGTCATCAAGTAAAATTGACTCTTATCGAAGAATTCTTTATTAACGAAAATTCTTAAATTTTGATCATCTATTTCTGTTTCCGAGTTAAGATATTCGACGTTTCGAGTTAAAAATTGCTGAAATCTAACGTTATTTATCCAAAATTTTTTAAATCCGTTTACTTTTATTTCTGTTTCTGAAATATTACCGTTAAATAATATTCGAGCGTTAAACATGTCGAGTAATAATTTTTCTAACGTTTTACCATAACAGCCATAAACGTATGATAAAAATTCGAATGATGTAAATTTAGTTTTTGAAATAAATAATTCCACAACATTTCTTCGGTATGGTTTTCGTGTTTAGATTTCGCCATATGACAATTACCAACTAATAACGAATAGTAATGTTTCAAATACTCTAAACATTGTTTCGTTATAAATTTTCGATCGTTTAAGTTTAATAATTTAGTTAAATTAGAAAAACAGGAGAACATCACTTGTCTTTTTTGGATTTTTAATTTATCGTCGCTATAATTTTCAGCACCAACTCTTCTTTGAGCCATTTGTAACAAAACGCATAATAATTTTTTTTCAACGGGTCTTGGAATGTTTTCGTCGTAATCTTTCAAATCGTTTGTGCATAAACGCCAATATTCTCGTAAAATGAGAACCCATTCTCCGAAAAGTAAATCGCAGGTCTCCGAACGTTTACACGACATCATTATATGTATCAGAAACGATTCGAGCATCGGTTGCAAATAGGAATCGATAGGATCAAAATTGTACTTAAAAATGGTTAAATCGGCAATACTGTTAATAGTTTTAGCGAATTCTTCGTTATTATGTAGACTGCTTAAAGCTAACGCGCTAGCGTTATATGCGTCAGATTGATAAAATCGCACATCTTTAACGTGCGGTATAGTACGTTTTATGTTATTTTGAACTTCTACGACAATATCTTCGATTAAAACGTCTGCAATTTTGGATTCTTTATAAGTTGGAAACGACGATTGTAAGGCCGTGAAATTTATAGTATAATCTCCAGAATGTTGCGTAAAAGTAAAAATATATTTTTGTTCGAAAACGTCGGCGGAATTATTAAAAATTAACGATTTTAAATGAGAATTTTTTCGCGCAATACTTTCTAAACTCGGTATTACAAATACGGAACATTCGTTCCCGAATGATTTACGTGCTTCACTCAATATTTCATTTGTAAAAGTTACAGAATCGTTTAAAAAATAAACTTTATTGCCGTATTTACTATCGAGTGCTGCGATATTTGTTGCGAACACGCTCTCTTCTTTCGGTACATGAAAACGAATAGTTTTTAAATACTCCAATTCTACTTCGTTTAAATTATTACACTTTTTTTTGAAAATATTATACGCTATTTCGCGTTTCGATTTCGAATAAAATACGGAATGCATTGACCTAGTTTGAGGTATAACGTATTTCCAATTAGAGGTTAAAGGGTACGTTTCTAATAAACGAATTTCCTCCGCGTCAACTTCGTGTTGATCCGGAGGTAATTCCGTATCGTCACTTTCTTCGGGATCTGGTCCCGGTTCGTATGGTTCATCGTTTTCGTCCGCGTCTTCTTCATTACGTGCGGAAGACGACGCGATATTTACACCATCACCGATATCATTTTCCGTATTAATATTACAGCGGACGTTGTTACGGAAGTTATCGAATAATTGTCAACGGAACACGTTGTCGATGTCGGTGTATGCAATGCATCCGATGATACTGGAATTAAAGACGTAGTCGCTTCTATCGGTATATCGTTGATATCTTGTAAATCGTAAAATTGAAATTCTGAACACGACTGTAACAAAAATAATTTTTATATAACAATGTTTTCATATAAAAATAATAAAATAATAATATATTACCTTTTCAAATAATTCCGGTGGTAATTCGTCTCCTAGTGAAAGAATACCTATTAAAAAAAACAATTTATTTAGTTTATATATCTTACATTTGTATTTTGAGAAGACAAAAAAAATAATACGTACTCGTTTTGTACCGTTTAATGTTGTAGATTCGTCAACTACTGTAAAAGAACATTGCTGAATATTTTCGCATTCGTGATTAGTTTCGATTGTTGTAACATTGTCGCGATCATCTGAGATGGAATTATCAATATTAACGTTTTGCAGTACGCATTCTTGATTATTTCCAGTTTCCGTATAGTTGTTAGAATTTTCTTGGTCGGAGTTTAATTTGTACTCGTATGGAAGAATGAAATCTTGTACTGGTTCTAAAAATTTTTAAGTCCTTTTCGAAATTCCTTTTTTCGAAATATTTTCATTCTCGTTAGTGTAGTTTTTATCATTCGATTCTTTACAAGGATGCGTAAATGTCGTAAATGGTTCTGTAAACTCTAAATTTTCCTTATCGGATTCTAATATGGTATTGTTATTGTCGGGATTAAGAATTCTTTTTTCAGACTGCAAAATAGAAATAAAAAAAATATAAATATCAGAACTATTTTTTTTACGTGATTATTATTCAATTGATTTAAGTTTATAACGAAGAACGTAAATATTATAACGAATTTACTATACAGGGTGTGCCAAAAGTTACTTGACACGTGCCAAAAGAAAGTTGACGCACATAATTAATTAATTTTATTTTTTTTACATGAATGAATTCATTTCAAATATTCAAAGGTATGCCCTTCTACATCTATACAGTCTTGTAAACGACCGGGAATACTGTTAATTACATTTCTGCGCATAGTAGCGTTAATTTCGATATCTAAAAAAGCGTCTTCAATATAGAGTCGAAGTTGTTCCATTGTTCTGGGTTTCCTAGCATACACCTTATCTTTCACATAGCCCCAGAGAAAGAAATCTAAAGGTGTCAGATCAGGTGATCGAGGTGGCCATTCGATGGCCCCACGGCGGCCAATAACACCTGTTACAAATTCCCCATCTAGGTAATCTCTAACACCGACGCTGTAGTGAGCTGGTGCTCCATCTTGTTGGAAGTAAAACGTTTCCATTTCTTCTGGATAAACCGCTTTTAATCCGGGAATGAGGTTGTCTTGAAGCAAATTCAAGTATGAGGCACCAGTAACATTGCCATCAAAGAAATAAGGGCCGAAAATGCCAAAAGAAGAGAATCCACCCCACACTTGAACACCTGGCTGATTGAGTTGCGTTTCATAAAGAATGTGTGGATTAATTGTATCGTAGTACACACTATTGTGTCTGTTCACTAAACCATTAAGTTTAAACTGAACTTCGTCGCTGAATATTATTTGATCAAATAACGTTTCATCATTGGAGTATTCGTTGAGCATCAATTCGCAGTATTGTAGGCGTCTGTCAGGATCGTCTTCAATTAACCCGTGAGTTAACCGCGGCATGTAACACTTGAATTTTAGTTTCTTCACGATTCTGCGATAAGATGTGTGAGATATATCCAGCTCTAAGCAGCCTCGTCGAGAAGACGTTTTGGGATTCTCTACTAATAACTGAGCAACTCGTTCTTGATTCTCTAATGTTGTAGAAGTTGTAGGTCTACCTGATCTAGGCGCGTCGGCTATACTACCAGTTCGCTCAAATTTACTGATAATGTTGTAAATCTGTTGGCGTGAAGGAGGACCTGTAGCGAATTCGTTGTTCCACGTATCTTTAACTTCGGTTATACCGCCGCTATAATAACTTCTTACCACAAAAGTACGCTCTTCTATTGAAAACCGCATGTTGCTAACCACTTGAAATTAAAAGTACGAAGTAATATTCAATTTTAACGCATAAACGGAACCAACAAATGCAAGAAAAGAAGTGAAGAACCAAACGACACTAAATTATCAAACAGTGATAACTGATAAGATAGCTACAAAGCGCAGACAAAACGGTTGCCATGGAAACTATTGAAAAACTGGCTAAAAACGTCGAGCGAGAAATTCACGGCCACGTAGCTTAAAACGAATGAAATGACGGAACCTAGGGTATGGATAGAACCGGAATGAACAGGGGAAAGGGAAGCGCGCATTCGTTTCTCCCTCTTCCAGCAGTAGGTCGCCTAAAAACGTGGTTTTTTCACGAAGTAGCGTCGAACACGCGTTGTTTTTTGAGCTATACACGACTTTACACACGTTCCTGCCACGTTTCCTACCTTCCTATGCGCCTAGATTTGTTG
This sequence comes from Phenacoccus solenopsis, assembly GCA_009761765.1. Lineage (NCBI taxonomy): Eukaryota > Metazoa > Arthropoda > Insecta > Hemiptera > Pseudococcidae > Phenacoccus > Phenacoccus solenopsis. Next base: position 10,757,148 of record CM019756.1, read on the forward strand.
TTAAAAATGCTAAAAAAAATGTCCTATCGTTCTTCAATACTCGCACCCTTTTTGGTAGGCAATAGAATTTTTTTTTTCAATGTAACCTTCGAGTGTATACCCACTTTGAAAATTTGTCAAGTAACTTTTGGCACACCCTGTATAGTTCGTCGTATATAATATTTAATAACGTATAAACGATTTTTATTAAATAGGTAATTATACGCAAGTTTAGCGCGAAATGTCTTCTTATACTAAAAAAGATTTAGAAAATTCGCGAAAATTTTCTACGTTTTACAATCATAGAATACGTATACTGAATAGATTATTTAAAAAATATCCTTTTTTAATATCTCATTTGAAATATACTATACGAGATGCCGATACGAATAAAGATTATTACGTACCAAGTTCTTTAAGCGATAAATGTAAAGTAATCGATATTGTTATTACGGAAAAACTATGCGATAAACTGTCTTGTAACAAGTATAACAACGCTAGTTTTTGTACACCGGAAACAAACGCTCATTACGTTCATATAGGCGACGATCAATACGGTGTAGTTTGTCAACCGGCGTGTTTCCGTATCGGAATTCCACCAACTTATAGTAAAGATCACGAGCGTTTGACGAATATGCCGCAATTAAATTATTATCGCGGTAAATGTATGTTTGTACCCGATCAAATTAGTAATTACTTAGAAAAACCATTCTTTCGTTCGGATGTCGTTTACGAAACTCGTGTAAACGATATGCCCACGGGTTTTTCACGCGAATCGAAGAATAACGAGTTCGGATGCGGTTTTACATATCGTAACAATCCTACTTATTGCCAATACTACGATAGAACGTTAAACGAAAGCGGAGATTGTTCGTATACTTGGTTTGAAAAAGGTTTAGACGCTATCGTTGGTATGAGTCTTGTTAATACTGTTACGTCTACTATACGAAAAATTAGTGGTAAGGATCGACCATTTAATTTACCTAGTAATATTATTAAATTACCAGAAAAATTAGAAAAAAAATACACTTACGAGTTTTGGAGTAAAGATATCGATAACGAATTTAAAATACCGCCTTTAATGGTTTTCGAAGACGAAACGCAAGAAGAACGCATAGTATATGCTAAAAACTTATATAGCGAAAATACAAATCGCGATAAGCGAGAGGCGTTATCTTCGTCTTATAAAAAATCCGAATCGGAAATTTCGGATATTTATAATAAAATTAAAAGTTTTTTAGAGAATTTATTAAAAAATTTAGATAAAGCTGTGTTTACGAAAGAAATGTTAGAAATGATAGGTTTTACTATATCGTTCGAGTTAGTTAATAGCGGTATGAAACGTTTAATAAACTCGCTAATTCAAAAAATTACTTTATTAGCTAGCAAAGAAGCGTTATTAATATTAAGTAAAGCGTTTCCGATCAATTGCGTACGTTCCGCATTATCGAACGTAGTTCGCATAGCCGTTGTGCACGGTGTTGTTAGTACGAGTAGTAAAATTGCCGTAGGATTATTACGTTTAACGATGACAGCGATAAACGTAGCCGAATGGATTTTATTCGCGGCTGTGTTTTTAGATATTATTTTCGCGATATGGGATCCTTACGGTTATAATAAAATGTTTCCGAAAGAACTTCCAAAGGATTTAATGGAATCTGCCGAAAGATCATTACGTTCGGAACTTGGAGTACCTAACGGAGAATTTACTTTCGATATTCTGTGTACAAAGTTGTTAACGAACGACGAATTATTAGAAATTTCTATGGAATTAAAAATGAAGTTTTAATATATTTTTATAACTAATATATAAATATCACTTTCGATTCTGCTCTTCAAACCTTCAATGGAGACCGGAGGAAAACGAAAAATCTTCTCTTTTAGGTAGCCCCACAAATAAAAATCGAGGGGGGTTAGATCCGGACTTCTTGGCGGCCACAATCCCTTGCTAATCAAACGATCGTCAAAAAAAGTCTTCAGATAAGCCATGGTTTCATTTGAAGTGTGACATCGGGCGCCGTCTTGTTGGAACCAACAGTATCTTTCGTCTGGCTCTAATAATGCGACGAAATCTTGGATAATCCTAGCATACACCTCACTGTTGATGATGCCTTCGAAAAAAATCGGTCCGACTATTCGTTTACGAGAAATCGCGCACCAAACGCCAACCTTCTTTGGATGCAATCCCTTCTCTCGGTATGCGTGAGGGTTTTCGGTCGACCAAACCCGGTATGTTTGGGAGTTGATAAAGCCATCGAGATAAAACCACGCTTCATCACTAAAGAACACGTTATCGAACACAGCTTGATTATCCTTGGCGAAGTTTATCAACCACTGCGAAAAAAATTCACGTTTTGGGCAATCTTGAAATTTCAGCTCCTGATGGATCGTTACTCGATACGGCTTAAGATTCAACTTCTTTGTGGCTCTTTGAATACTCATTCGAGATAATCCGAGCTGGGCTGAGGCCTTTCTTAGCGAAACAGAACGATTTTGTTGAAATTTAGTGCGTACCTTTTCCAAATTCTCAGGTGTCAAAACAGACGGTCTCGGTTTTCTTTCGGCATCTTTCAGGGTGAATTCCGTACGAAATTTCTTCACCAAACGAAAAATACTGGTTTTATTGGGCGCTGGGTGGTTTGCATACTTCAATTTAAACTTATCAATCGTCTTTGCATAGGAACGAGACGATAAATACTCCTCGAGTATGAACAACCGTTGCGATAACGTTAACCGATCCTCGGCCTTGGGCATTTTTACTCGACCGACTCGTGCACGTAATAATGGCACAGTTTCAACGCAACTTCACTTCACGCTGGCAACCACATACTGGTGTGTAGTGGAACGTTGCCGCTACCCACTCGAATGATTAGTTTCACCCATTGGCCGCTAGAGGCGCGCGCAGAGCTGTTTAAACTTTGGGTTGCGTTAAAAATGGGACATACTGTATTAAGTACGTGACGATTTGCACTATAGTTATACGTAAATTTTCTATTACAAATTTTACAAGTATACAATGTTAGATAAAGAACGGCGTATTTAACGCGGATAATATTAAATTACATGCGAATTTAAGTATTTTGTGTAAGTGTAATTAAATAGACTACATTATATTTCACAAATTACATATGTAGTATTGAAACGGATTGGATAAACACATTAATTTATTTATAATTTTAGGGAAGCGTTTATCACTACACTTTCCATACTACGACACCACCTACGTAATATAATACACATCTAAATGATTTTTTTCTATTATATCACAAGTATAAATGCGCTAAAGAACAGTATGCGATGTAATTACAATTATAACAACTAGTTCTACAATGTATATTTCGTATTCTAGATAAACAATTTTTAAATATATGTATATGTAAATATATTTTACAAATTCATCATATTTAAACGTACCTTTTTACATCTTCCATTTCTGACTTTATTCCAGTTAATTCGCACCCCATAAATTGTATTTTTTTTTATAGTTTTCTATACAATTTATGTATTCGTTTGTGAAATCATCAATAAGGCTAATAACGTTTTCGTCTATTGTAAAGTCTATAAAGTCTAACAATTCCGATTCGTAGTCTGACTTACATTCAATTTCTTTATTCGTAATAAATACCTAGGTAGATATATATACTGAAATAAATGTCAGAAAATAATTATTAATTTACAAAAAATATAGTAAAATAAAAGAAAAAAAATATTATATGCATACATTTAATAAAATTATCTACGTATTTCAAATTATCGCGAATTATTAAAAATGAAGTTTTAATATATTTTTATAACTAATATATAAATATAATTTATTAGTACAAATTACTTATTGATAATATTTTTTTCCAATTTTAAATAATTCTTATAAATTTTATTAAAAATTTAGTATTCACTTCGAATAAAATATTATTAAAATAGGTATAATATTAAAACACTTTAGTAGTATGTACTGAGTATAACAAAACATTTAAATTCTGCTCTTATATTTTGAAAATTGATTGTTTATATACCTAAATTTATCAGCTAATATTTTCATTATGGGAATGCAAAATAATAAAGAATTCGCTAGTGTTCAAATGTTGTAATAACACGATTCGCAACATTGTAAAAAAATAATATCGATAAAGAATTCGCTAGTGTTTTTCTAACGTTCTTATTTCGTATAGGTACTTACATATTTTCGATTAAGTATAGGTTTCATACTCTTTAAAGTTGGAGGTATTAATCTTTATCTGATCAATACCAACAGAGTGGGGCTGAAATGTACCCTAGTCTTTCGTGCCAACGCATCCCAACATCTATAGTTTTGATTCCTTTTTATTTGAACTACACTAGTCTTACATTATTTCGAATAGAAAATAATCGAATTTTTCTACTTAATGAAAGATTATACCCATAGTTAATTATGATAGAGAAAAATCATCGAACATTACTGACATTTAATTTACCGCGATCTCATTTTTTCACTAAAATTATGAGAGGTGGAAAAATTACGAAATTTAACAAAAAAAAAAGATATATTGATATAAAGGAAAAAATCAAGTACTTACGCATGCTGTAGCTTTTGATGACATGGAACTGGATGAACTAGATGCCAGTGAAAATGTATTTAATAATAATCACAATACGAACGGATACAAATAGGAAATTTAGTATTGATGTTTACGGTTGATAGGTACCAAGATAAATGCAGAGAATTATTCTCCTGTCTGATCGTACATTTCCCCAATATTTTAAAACTCTAGCATCATCAAAATTAACTTTTCTCACCTATGCAATCTGTAATATTACACCTTTAAATTAACTTTTCTTCTTCTTTCCTGTAAATTCTATAATATTACATTATACATTTAAAACGGATGTGACATTACAAATTTTAAAGCACGTGTAAATAAAAAGCAATAACAAATGTGGGAATAAATTGGTTTATTTTCGAATATACGTACATCATCCATCTAATATGAAATCTTAGGTTGAGTTTTTAATCAAAACCACAACTATTACAACCTAGTTTCTTACTACGCTTTCCTTCAAAATATTTAAATTATACCAATTAATAATTAATCTTATATTTAACAATGCGCATATATAATTCTGGAAATAACATGGTCCATACAATTGGGTAAGAGCTGGATACATAGATCGAAGTTTTTTTAAAGAAGGTGTTTGAAATACTGTTTCCATATTGTATTTCGATTTTTATGTTCATAGGTTTCTTATTCGCTGTATTATTACTTTATAGGTCTGCGCATTGTCTTCTTAGTGTTTCATTTTCTGTACAAATAAAATCGATAATAAAAAAAAAGGTGTATATATATATATGTAAATATATTTTATAAATTGATCATATTTAAACGTACCTTTTTACATCTTCCATTTCTGACTTTATTCCAGTTAATTCGCACCTCATACGTTGTATTTCTTTTTTATAGTTTTCTATACAATTTATGTATTCGTTTGTGAAATCATCGATAAGGCTAGTAACGTTTTCGTCTATTGTAAAGTCTGTAAAGTCTAACAATTCCGATTCGTAGTCTGATTTACATTCCATTTCTTTACTCCTACATAAACTACATAAATAGAAAAAATATATTCATAAATTTAAATTCCCTTCGTAACCGCTCCTGAGTGCAATTACATGATGCACACACAAGCAGCAGTAATTCCCATTCACAAATCACATCTACTTACGCATCGCGAGAATTACGTATTAATCTCTCTCCACCAAGTGTGACGTGCACCCTAGGGGACGCCTGCTCCCCTCTGAGAGCTCTACCCGGCACCACACACACACACACGTTTCGGTGTTGCGTGACGCACATCACCTTTCCAGCCAGCCTTACACCATTTACCGCTAGTCTAGCTTTTAAACAGAAACAAAAAAAAATGTTTTAATCTTTCTATAATTTATATTGAAAAAAAAAAAATTTTTTTATTGTTACTCACTGGTCTGCCCTCCATAAAAGTGATACCGGCACACCACTCCTCCGTGGGTGGTTGGTATGGCGGAGGAGCTCCTCTTGTTAATGGTTGTAAAATAGGAACGAAAATAGTGGTTTTCTGGACAACTGTTGAAGGTTTGGACGATGAAGATCCCGACGCTACTGCCGTGGAGGTAAACGTCCTTAATTTAGGCGGCGGAATAGCTTCTTCCATCGGTGGCTCGGTAGTGGACCGATTAGGATTCACAAACTCCTGCAAAAACAAACGTAAATTCAAATATAAATGCAACCCTTTATGCTATATTTTCAATTTATTGGGGGAAGTTTAGAATTGAGGTAAGCACTGCCTGTACACACATCGACTCGATTCAAAATTTTTTTTTAACAAGTAAGTAGGTATGTACCTACATAAAACACACAAAATTTCACCCAGCGAAATTATTAATTTTCAAGAAATAAAACTTCTTTAAATAGATTTGATAAAAGTGACGAATAAAACATTAGTTGAGAGATGAGTTGAAAACACAAAATAAAACAAACAAATCTCCCAGATATTTTTAGGGTACAGACACACACAAAAAAAAAAAAAAAATTCACATGCATTCGCAAAATTCTTTTTTACTTGATAATTCTAATAATATAACTTACGTTGAGCAAATCATCCAAAATCCTTGGAGAGATGGGTGACAGTGGTGGAATCACCCCATCCAGCAGAGCGTCCAGATCAAGAAGCTCAGAATCCGGAGCTGGTATATTAATATCACTCATTTTTTTTGTTTTCAAATAAAAAAAATAGCAATTAAAATAATATAAAAAAAGAAAACGAAAGAACGAGGGAACACAAAAATAAGAAAACAACAACAAACTGAGATGTCTGCACAACTAACATGTTAATTGTCTCCTTCAAGAGCAAAAAGTATAATAAGTTTTTTTTTTTCTTTCTTAGATGTAGAATGTTTTGTATATTTTATTCCCTCTCATCCTAACTCTCCCTTTTATGATATCGTAATATCAAAAAACAAAATTAACCTTTATGACTACAGAATAATGCCTCTAAATCTTTAACTCACTTCACAACAAATTTAATATTACAAACAAAAAATTTTTTTGGCTTACCTGGATATAAAAATTATAATTTTCAGTAATGATGTATCTGGCGTATATTGGCTTCGTCGCAGCTTTCGTATCGGAATACTTCGCAAACGAGCAAACAAAACTATTTGAAAATATCAAAATTCACATAACACCAGGATCATTTCTAACCAGAATAGAGAATACAGTAGTATATGAAAAATCACTTCCACTAAAATTCCTCTTGGAATACCGAATTAATTAATACATTTTATTTTAATGGTAATAAACAAATCTGAAGAGAATAAGGATAGGGTACAATGCGTGAAAGAAAACATTAGAAATACCTAAATGTAATGATTATTCAACTATTCTTACACCCGAACAAAATATTAATACATTATTGTTGAAAAAAAAAAAAAACAATATTCCACTTTAACGATAACATATATGGAGAGGGAAAAATATAAACTAGAATGATTAAAAAAAAAACATGAGCCCAACCTATTCTTACTTGCTTTAACGTTTGTTCATTATTATTCAATAAATGAAAATGGAGAGAAAAGAAGAGTGAAAAAAATTACATTACAATGGTTTGTAAATAACTGGAGGGAAAAAAATATAAACAATAAATTAAATTTTCATTGCAAAGCGCTAATTTTGAATATGGAAATGTTTTTAGCACTGAAAAGCTGAAATGTGGGATGCAACATGAAGACATCATTTGCATTACATCATGTATAATTTGGTGCCTCCGCACTAAATGCGTATCGAGATTGATAATATCATCTTCTCATCTGCAACTCGTGTACACAAATACAGAAACAGCTCTTGGCAAAATAAAAACTCATTGAGTACCTGCTTGATAAATTATAATTTCGTAAAAATTGCGCAAAATATCGAAATTGATTGTTTTGTTTTTCAATTTTGAATATAAAAAATTCCTGAGATGATGTTTCGTACTCTTCTCACCTCTCCCGCCTTCACTCCTTACAGAAAAAGCTACTGTAATAGCATTTATCGGCATCAAGCCCAAAATGCTATTTATCTTTAGAATTGTTCGGGGTAAACCATTTCATTGTCTTTAGTTGAAAGTAAATATAAACTAAGTAAGGATAAGGATATTAAAAAAAAAAAAAATACAAATAAGAGTGTATAAAAATAAAATACGACGCGTAAATGCCGAGCGACGCTAAATAAAATCATTTTTCTTTATCCTCGGCGTTACTTTTTGGATGATGAATCTCCATCCTTCGATTTCTTCTCGTCATTTTTTCTGTAAGAAGAATACAATAAATGAAATAGGTAGCGAAAGAAAACTCATTTTTGTCACTGTACACATTGCCAAAAACTTGAAATTTTCTCATGACGTAATCGGCCGAGAAAAATTACGTAATTTTTGGTGGAAAATTTTCTATATATTACTACGATTATCAAAAAACGGTTTTTTTTTTTCATGAATAGGGACTTTACTGAAATGAAATGTTCGCCATAACAGGTGATGATGCCTCGCCTTTTCTTAGCATTTTGTGATTATCTTACCATTTAATTTGATAAAAAAAATTATTAGAATAATTTACTTATTTTTGTAAAAAAAATAAATCAAAAATTTTTAAAGATATTCAGTTTTTGAAGTACCCAATCAAATAATTGATTCAAAAAAAAGTTATCAAAAAATCAATTTCAAGAAAAAATAATTGAACAATCAATCAATTTTTGAAAAACATCGTTAAACAGTTAACATCATGTTCAAAGTAAAAAATCCAGTTTTCGAAAAATGAACTGGTAAGTGATATTTGAAAAAGAGTAATTCTACATAAAATCAATATTAATCAATTACCTACTAAAAATCGATTATTTCATTAATCTCAAATAATCAATATTATTTGATTAATTTCATTGAATTGATTATTCAGTTACTCTGGAATTTTTTCAAAAGTCGTTCATTTCACTATTTTTCAAAAATTGATTATTTTGTTAATCGACTATTTTTCCGAAAATCGAGTAGGTTGAAAAATTAAAAAAAAAAAAATTAATACAATGATGTATCGAAAAATGAAATTGCGGTACTTACGAATTTTTAATTGTATCCTCATATCGTTCCAGCACCACCCTCACCTCAGGGTATTGTTTTGTATCTTTGTTCTTATTCATTGTATACGAAAGAAAAACGTTTACAAAAGTTGCAAAACAATAACTGATACACGCAATCAATCAATGACCAGTGCACGCGATTGCTACTGAAGGCAATTTTCTGTTTCATCTTTCGTTTGACATGAAATAGAACGATTTCATGATGACGTATGAACGATGAACGAAAAGAATCATCTTGAGCCAACGTGGAAATGACGCGCTTTGATCATAAAAATGATCAACTTTATACGCTCGTATCTCAGAAAGTAGTGAATATTTTTGAAATCTTTTTTTTTAGCTGAGTTTTTAACAAAACGATAGCTATTACAGCCTACCTGATTTGGGAAGGGAAGGTCGGGGGAGGGTGGGGTCTTCAAATCTTTGCGTTTCAGACCATTTGTAATCATCTGGCAAATGTCCAACTTTTTGGTATATATATATATATTTTTTTTTCCCCCACGCGTAGCGCCGGCGAGTATTCATAAAATTCGCTCAAAATTTGGTGAGGAACTCTTCTTGAAAATGCGCAGAAGTATTTTTTTTGTTTTTTCGAAAACTTTCAAAATGGCGGATCACTCAAATTTTGAGGGGGGCTGGAGAAGAGGGAAATAGCTCAAATTTTTCGTTTTGATCTCATATGAAAGAGTGAGTCACGGACACCAACATATTTAAATTTCAGCTTCCTAAGTGCATTTGAGGCGAGTTAGCAAAAACCGGTTTTTGAAAAATTGCGTTTTTTGTGTCACTCACTTTGCGCAGGCTGGTGTGGATAAAATTCGCTCAAAATTCGGTGAGGAACTCTTCTTGCAAATACGCAAAAATAGTTTTTTTTTTTTTCGATAAATTTCAAAATGGCGGATCACTCAAATTTTGAGGGGGCTGGAGAAGGGGCAAATAGCTCAAATTTTTCGTTTTTGATTTCATATGAAAGAGTGAGTCACGGATACTAACATATCCAAATTTCAGCTTCTTGAGTGCATATTGAGAGGAGTTAGATCAAAAAACGGCTTTTTGAGGAAGTTTTGAGTCATGAAATTTCTTGAATCTTCCATATCTCCCCACCAAATCAAGTTAAAGTGGTCAAATTTTGTGTGTGAGGTTAGTTGGTGACCACAATATGACCTCTTGAATTTGGATCAAAATGGATTCAAAATGGCGGATTATCAAAATTTTGAGTAGAGCTTGAGGAGCCTCAAGTTGGTAAAAATGTAATTAATATGAATTCATATGGTTATTGGGGATAAGTTGTATACTATATCCCGAATTCACTTCCATACATGATGTTGGAGGGGGAAGGCGGGGTTACCAACCTAAAATAGTGGTGGGGGTACAGGAGGGGTCGAAAATTTTTTATTGCTGTGTCATATGATAAAATGAGCCCAAGTGACAAACGTATTTTGATTTTAGCTTCTCAGTGATTTTGGAGGGGAGTTAGAGCAAAAAACGGCTTTTGGAGGGGAAATTGCTGCAGGAAATTTCATGAATCTTCCATATCTCATCACCAAATCGGCCTAGAATGGTCAAACTTTGTGTGTAGGATTAGTTTGTGACCAGAATATAACCACTTAAATTTGAGTCAAAATGGATCCAAAATGGCGGATTTACAAAATTTGAAGATAATTTGAGGACCCTCAAATAGTTATAATTTGAGAAATATGCGTTCGCATGATTATTTCATGGCAAGAAATACTACATTTGTGTCAAATTGAACTTCTTAAGTGTTTTTGGAAAGGATAGGGTAGGGGTTTTCAGACTTGGTATTGGGTGTGGCCTGTAGTGATGAACAGTTGAGCGTGGTTATTACTAAATCAAAAGAAGCCCCAGTTAAAAACCCAGCTCCAGTAATGCGGCATGGCTGCTTACGTTTTTTTAGTTGTTGGCAACACTGCTCGAGACCACCGGTTCATTAGGGTGTTGACAGACTACCACTAAAGTTTTAGTAACGTAGCATAGACAGCCATAGAAAAAATACCATATAAAGTTCGTGTAGTCAGTGTCACACATTAGTGACATCCGTCTATGTGTGAGAACTGTTGCGTCACATATATGTGACTGCGGTAGGGAAAGGGTTAAGAATGTAATCACTCCCTATCTATTTAAAACTATATAAATACTCCAGAAATGACCATCTCAAGTCAGTCGAGAATCTGTTGAGAGTTAGTCCTTACTAAGTATAATATAACAGCGGTCAAGCCTTAAACCAAACCTGCTGTAACTTTATTAGCCAAATCACTACAACTCTATTTATATGAGCCATTGTCAATGTGAGTGCATTTATTAAAATTCGTCTTTGAACAAATCTGTGTTTTATTATTAAACGACTTATCGCAATATTTAAGTTTTTTTTGCAAATCATGGAATTTTAAATCGATTGCGCATATTTTTGCATATTTCGGTAGTTTTAAACGCATATTTATTGGGCATATTTTCATTTTTAAGAGCATAAAAATCCTAGCCCTAACCATAAAATACTTAACGATTATTATCTTAAGACACGTTTATTTGAAACACAACTCAATAAATTATGACTTAAGTTATAACAAGTTCGACAATGTTAGTTTTCAATTGTGGACAAGCTTCCAAATGAGGACCAGTTAATTGGCTCCTTTTTTTGGAAAATATGTCGCCAGTGATACTGAACGATCGTTCCACTGATGCGCTTCTCGAAAGCCCAACGTTATAGTGACGAAAAATTTCCTTGATGCATGGATAACTATGTAAAATTTCAAAATCAGAGGAATCGTTTAAAAAGTTCTGAAAACCACAGTCGCATTTATGTTATCTTTTTGTTTCATTACTTGATTATTAGCTTGAGATAATCTCTTTAATTGACCTCCTGCTTTATTAACCGCAGCTATTAATACTCCAAAGCAGAAAAATAAGTTTGTAACTTTCAAAATACATGTTTTCTCATTTTCAAATTCTGTCAAATCTAAATTATTTTTTTTATAAACTTCATGTAACTGATTAATTATGGTTTGACTTGATGATTTTATTGTGTCTTTTAATTCCTTTATTTCAGGATACTTTGAAACTAGTAAATTGACATAATCCATTTCATCTTTTGAAATTGAGTAGTTATTAATTACTGAGAGAATCATTTTGGTTTATATTTATTATAAAGAGATTTTTATTTTTTTAAAACCATGTACTAGACAGTATACCAAACTATATACCATACTATAAACCATATACGATGTACAGTATCCTAAACCATAGACTATGTACTATGTACAGTATACCATAAATAGAATTTTTTTATTAATAAATAGAACTGGTATGGAATATTCCTCATGCAACAAAAAATAGAAATGTTCTCACGCCTAGAAATAGATTAGGTCAATTTTGTTTATCAAGTTAAATTAATCGGACAGCAACTGCTAACATAACTCATATAAAAAGCAGAGTCAAAAATATTCTTACAGAGCAATCTCATTTTACCTCGCAAAATACAGCCCAGTCTAATTCTAAAAATAAAAAATTTCCAGAAAATCCTCCAGATATAGGTGATGAATGGGAAACAAGTTTCGGATTTTTAAGTAGCCTGAAAATTGACGAATTATTTATGTTACAGTATGTCAGCATCATCTTTCTATCCGCACTTTCCAGAACTTTCAAGTAACAGCACATCCTTCGCCATTACAAGTAAGGCTTCAGAGGATGGTAAGGACTTCGAACCCTTTCTAATTGGAGCTAGTTTCCAAGCTCTGTTAGCTGTTAGCCAAATTCTATAGAGAACCTATGTTTGGTCTCCGGCGAAGGAAAACGAGCCTAGTCTCGTTGCCGACTCCAGAGCTTATTTGCAAGGCTGAGGGTACCAGTACCCAAGACCTAAACAACATCCGGCATTAGAACTTTCATTTTTGGGTGTGGGACCGAGTTATCCAAGTCAGTTGTTGATAATTTCATCATATTTGTTGCGATTTTAGGGAATGACAAGATAAGACGAGATATAGCGGAAAGTAAATTCGAAATTCCATTTGAACTCACTTAGCGATATTTATTTTAAAAGAACACGATACTACATCTATATTCGTTGAATAAAACAGAAATTACTAAAAACTTACAGAAAGACATCAGAAAGAATCCTTTTCCGAGTTTACTAAAAAACTGAAAAGTGATTAATGATGATAACTGATAAAAGAAACGTTTTGACCTTGGACCTGTGTACCTAATAAGAAGCACGTTTCTCCAAAACAGTGATACATTAATAATTACCGAAAAAATTAGAATTATATAGATTAATAATAATAATAATGAAACGAAAGGTGAGCAACACCGATTTTAGTCGAAAAAATTATCGTAAAATCCGTACTTGTGGATTCATCTGTGAAGATTCGTTTTACGTGTTCTTCGATATCTGTTTCACTGACTTTCTTTATGTCCTTATATAGATGACATTCGTTGTTGCGGGTTTGACGTTTTGGTTCATAAATTTCCAGCATCCTGGCGTATTTCTTTTCGAATGCATTAATTTCATCTTCCGAAGAGAATTTTTCGTCAAAAGTTTTTTTTTTTTTTTTTTTAACATATCAATTTTCTGGGGAACGAGTTAGCAAACATTTGTCGTGATTATTAGGGCTTTTTCATTATGTATGTCATCCAATATCTGTTAAAATATATTGATTAATACACTTGAAATTTGTATAAATAAATTTGTATATACAGTAAAAGCCGCTTATTGTGATCGCATCGGGACCAGGGTTAAATGATGACATTATCCGGCTGATAACAAAAAATGAATATTTTTTATATATATTTTTTTAATACAGTAAATTGATTATCTTGATATCATAAAAAGATACCCAATATGTATGTGCATAATACTAGAAAAATTGTGACAAATTAGTCTGCGTATAGACATAACTACAGAAATGTGTACGATATAAAAACGTTTACGTTTGTGGAGGAATAATAGAAGACTAAACTAGGATAAGCTCATGTACGAGAATCGCATGTTGCCTTATCATAAATATTACACGAAGAAACGTGAAAGCATCGCAGGATGTACAGTCATGCATAATGTGTATCTTACGAAACTGTACTGTATTTTGGATTGAATTTGATCACAAAAAAGGACTTTCGATAACACTATACGGCGAAATTTAGCCCAGGAAAATCGGGACCACGTCATTTTGATCACATTACCGCCTGATTTTATTAAACGCATTAATAATAAGGGGCTTTTACTGTATTATTAATTGATTGTATAATTCATTAACATTGATGTAGAAATAAAAATTATAAAATATTCACACCTTTATCCTCGAGTTTCTAACCTCAGTTACAGATTCCTGAACGCAAGTTTTGATTTCATCCTTCATATCTTCTAAAAAACCTTCGAGATTGCATACCTGTAGGGGAGAGTGGGGTAATACGGAACACTTTTGCCACTCAGCTCATAGCTCAGCCCCAAAAGCATGTAGAAGGGCCCGGTTTGGATTTTTGGATACCACCAAGTACCTACTTTCAAAATTGTAACGTTAAAAAATTTTAGCGATCTGTTAAGATGTTCAAATTTCATCTTCTGTAAAAAAGGTCAAAGTTCCGTTTTGCCCTAGGGCATAGGGCAAAACGGAACACCCACCGGGGCAAAATGGAACACATATTCAAACGTTTAAAAAAAGGTGAAAATCGAATAAAAATCATCGCGTTGTTGTTGTATTCAGTGCATTCTTCGTGGGCCCATAGTTTACATTCTTGACATTGCACCCAATCTTCGTCACGCGACCTCGAATATTTATCGCAGCAGTAGATACATTCGGCGTCCTCCTCATCAATTTCATGAGAGCCATTAGAACATTGAAAATAAGAAAAAATACATAATAGGTACCTAACAGGTTTAAAAATTGAAAAAAAAAATGTAAAAGTTGATCTACCTCGCAACGTTCAATTTTCTTTCAACTTTCTTTTGGCCTTTCGCATTTTTTACTTTTTTCTTTTTGTTCTTATTTTCCACATTTTTTTCTTTTTCATTCTCCTTTTGCTCTTTGAGTTCTTTTCTTAATTTAGCCTTTTCCTCCTTCTCTTGCTTTGCTCTTTCCTTTTCTATCAGCATTATTTTAAATGGCGAAGCGGTCAGTATTGCAGCTGTACCTTTCTCTGCACCACCTTGGGCTCGGTTTAGTACCTTCTTCCTGGACTTAGGTTCGGGGCTTATTTTCTCAACAGCGCTTGTAAAATCTGTTAATGAAGTACTTCCATCAAAGTTGAGCTTTCTTTTAATACTAGAAGTAGAAGGTACTGGTTCAGGCTTTTGAAAACTTGTTAAAAGCGGAACCAACGGAAAAATTATCACGAAGTCAATTGTTTGGAAATATTTTACTAAAGAAAATAATATTTATAAGTGTAATTTTTGTTAGATCGATTATAAACCGAACGCAATAAGATTCCGTGAGCATTTATTACATGATTTAGATGAAGATAATGGTAATGATCAATCTCAGTATTCAGTAATATCGTTAAATATTTGATTTTTTGATAATTATTGTATGATTTTTCATTTTTCTTTAAATAGTAAACAATTTTACATGGATTCTAAGCCTTGATTTTTTGATAATTATTATATGATTTTTCATTTTTCTTTAAATATTAAACAATTTACATAGATTCCAAGCCTTTTCATCCCTTTTTTGAATTTATGTACTTTACCCATCGACTGCCCATGCTAAATACATTAAACAAAGATCACTCGCGACTATTTGCAGATATGAATTTTAACATTGTAATTTTCATGTCCTAACTAATTCCTTTGAGTTTTCATTTAATTTTTTTTGTTGCAATTTTCATGTTTCAATACTAATTCTATTTTTTATTTCATCCTTTTTGTTCATTAACCAATCATCATGTCATTCATATCCTTTCTTGCTATTCATAGTTGCGACTCGTTAGGTATATAATTAAACTTCTTTACGCATTTACACATGTAAAAGTTTAATTATTAATATCTCATTAACGGTGCGTGGGTCGGGGAAACGAATTACAATATCATGTACACTCATTTTACTAACTTCAGTCGATCCTCTTGTTATCTCTTGTTCCATTTTCATGGTGTATAACTCTACGTAAACTTCTTTTACTTCGTTGTGGAGGCAGCGTGTGTGTCACGAGTGATGGAAGAACTTTTTCGGCGAAGCAATAAATATCCGGCTTCCCTTCTGCAGGATGGAATTTTTCGAGTGAAACAAGATGATAGCCAATCGAACTTTGATTGAAAGCATAAATGATTGTGATGGTTGGACTCGTGTTTCATCGAGCATATTACGAGCTTCCTGATTTGTTTTGACGGCGTCTGCGAGTATGAATTCGAGTTCTTTCTGCATCGGATCGGACATAGTGATTGGGAAGTTTTTATCTTGAGCATAATACCAATAAGCAAGAACGGTGGAGATCAGAAAAAGGCGGAAACACTATTTGTTCACAATGGTCTAGAAAACACGATAGAAAGAAAAGTATCTGATGTTGAGAAATCTTACTGAGAGCAGACAATGATATTATTTTGCACACGCGTTGCCATCGACATGTTTAGCTATGGAGGCTGTTGCTATCAATGTGTTTAGCTGAGGCACTGAGAATGAAAGTGACGTACTAAGTCAGATTTAATTGCTTTTGAGTAATAAGGGGGTTTCAGTAAGCTATCATGATATATCAGGACTTGCATGTACATAGCTGTGATGCTGCCTATGATCTCAGGATGAACCAAAAAAAAAAAAAATGCATGCTATCATACAACTCTTTCATTCACACAGCAGGCTGGGTGGTGGGTGGTTTTGACTTACACCATTTTCATCATTACTTATAATTTACCTGTTTATCAGCGGAAATTGACGTTACACCATTTATTTCAGCGATTCAAAAATCAAAAAGTAATTATTTTGAACATAAATTTAAACTTCATTCTTCGTTCAATAAAAAAAATTCAAAAACATGCGACATGCGATACACATTTTTTTGTTAATGTCAAAAACAAGTCAAAAAGTAAAATTGTAAAGTACAAAACTTCGTAAATGAATCTATACTAAAAAAAAAAAGAAAAAATCACTAAAAACTCGTCAGGATAAAAATAAAGTCAACATAATAAAATTATTACGATATTATTCATCATAATTCGTCCTCTTCATCCAACTCGTTAGGTAAGTGACCAACTTCGAATTCTTCATTACTCTCAATCGAATTTAAAGAAATAAAAAAATTGTGATGAGTTGACGGTATATATAGCAATAGATCGATCATATCACTTTTTTTCTTTGTTGTCACCGGAAGGACATTTGGGTACAAAGGACTTTGTTCAATAGAACCCAAATTTACACGTTTTCTTCCTCGTTTGCCACTCAAGCTTAGTTCTGAAAAGTCTTGGTCTTGGAGAGAGTTTTTATAAAAAATTGAAAATGGTGCATTTCTTCGATATTGCAGCCATTGAATTTTTAACCCATTCACACGAGTAGTATATATTATACCTGATCCTGACCCAGATTTTTTTCAACGGTTCTCCAACCGAATTTATCTTGTATTTATCTATTAAATAACCAATAAAAAATAATTTCGGTTTCTCAACCGTATTTATTTTAATTTTACCCCTTCAACAACCAATTAAAAGTTTCATCAGTTCATTACCCAGAAAAAACCAAAAAGCAATTTCAAAGATGTTGATATTCATTTTTCATCATGATTCAACGCTAAAATTTTCACTTTTTTAATCATTTTTAGTAACCCAAATTTTCAACGAAGATTCAACGCTAATATTTCCATCTAAAACCGCTCTTACATGAGCGTTTGAACCTCAATCTTTTCGATGTACACACAAATACAACTTTTGAAAAAATAAAGAAATGAGAGCCTTGTAATTATGATCTTTATTAATACCTTCATTCCTTCGTGATACATCTGACTGTAATATCATCATTTCAAGTTGAGCAAGGTCAAACCGAACAGTTGTTAATCAATAATTTTTTAGTAACCCAGATTTTTTTAAAAAATTCAACGAAGACTCAAATACAATATTTCAATAATTTTTTGGTAACCCAGAAGATTCAATGACAATATTTCAAGTATTTCAACTAATTATTTATTCAAGTTAATATCAACGACTTCCATTACGTCATTTATTTATTTGGTGCTTCGCAGCTGCTCCTAAAAAAAATTCTGGCTCACGCTCAACGAACTCTAGAGGTAGGTATTCACGATCATGATTTAAACTCTTTTACACATCCTGAAATTGTATGGAAAGTTGCCTTTCAATTTATATTTTTCAACGAAGTTACAACAAAACAGAAACAAATCTTTATAAAAATAATAATTACAGCCTCTAAAATTAAATAAACATACGTATTTCTTCTTTAAAATAAACAATCAGGTAAGAAAAATTACAAAATGTGAAATAAAAAGAGACTTTTCTTCGACATAAAATAAAAAAGACGATATTAAAACCAAAAACTCATGTGGTAGACTAGTTAGATCCGGAACGAAACGCCATGATTTCCGATTCCAAATTGTTTAAACAATCAATCGCATTTTTAATTCTTCCGCTATGAAAAACAGACATATTTACAGGCGTGTTTTGGAAGTATGTGTGAATCTTCTGATCACAAATATTGGAAATTATTTTCACAATCTCTTTAGACTCGATTAAACTTTGATTTGTTGTGTTACAACAGTTTTGAAGACAACCTAAAAAAGTCCGCACCCACGGATGGAGTTCATCTCTTCGGGTTGCGAAGATCACGTTCCATCTTTCTTGTCGTGAATTTTGAAATTTCCACACATTTTCGTTTATACGCGTTGGTCTTGCCTTCTCTTCCAGTACTTCTATCATGTACCGTATTTTTCCTGCTGTATGGAGAGTTTCACGTTCTTTCTGAAAATATTCAATTTCGTTAATTGTGTGTTGAGAGAAGAAACTGGTAATTTTTATGGGTGAACGTAGTACATGAAAATATTAATCATATCTTAACCTGAAAGGAAAGTAGAAAAATGAAAAATCACTTACCAGCCGTTCCAGTAGTTTACCGTTCTCTTCCGCTAATTTTTTATTTTTTATACATTTCTAAACTGACAACTTCGGACATTTTGAAGAAGTTTACTGAATTTCTCAAATGAAATAAAATTCTCAGAATCAACACTTTTCAATTTATTGATAAGATTTTCATCAGCTTGTAAAAATCATAGACTGGCAATCAATGTTGATAGTTACTAATTTCACCTCATAGAGCGCTTCACTTCAGTAGTTTCATATTTATCCGCTAAGAGTGTTATGAAAGATTCAATTCAAATTCAATTTTTTATTTTTTTTTAAATAATTTTTGGTGGCAATCAAAATTGTGTAAAATTCATTATTCGGATTCACACATTTATATAAATTTCGATCGCTCAACATTAAATTATTTATACCAATGTAAAGATCTGTAGTTCGAATTCGATCATTAGAACTGATGGATTTATTGTAGTAATCATACCATTTATTACTTTTCTGATATTTGTATGGATCATAAACGCATGGAATTTTAATATCAGATCCTTCAGTTTCCATGAGTAATTTTACCCAAGTTTTCGTTTTAGGTAAGTGAGTTTTATAAGATTGTAATAATGAAGTAGTTTTATTATACGCATTATCTGTAGAAGAATCACCAATTTTTTTAGTTCTAATTTGACATACATAAAATACCTTTAGAATTTTCATCTTTCAAAATTTTTAAGAATGAAACGACCTCAATCTTTTTTCTTATAGGAGAATTCAGATATTCAAAATTATCAACATTGAACGTATTATTGTTTTTCAACCATTCTAGTCGATATACAAATTCTTGTTCAGGAAATGTCACATTACAAAACAAAGAAATTTCATCTTAACCAATTCTATGCTCTGTTCTTATGAATAAATCATATTCTTGTTTAGATAAACCGAAAAGAAGAAGTAACAAATTTATTTTTAAAATCCACATCATTTACAAAGAAAAAATTTTAATGAACTATCACAGTATTTTTCATTGGATTATATCTAGCTCGATCGGATGTGATTACTAAAC
This sequence comes from Phenacoccus solenopsis, assembly GCA_009761765.1. Classification (NCBI taxonomy): domain Eukaryota; kingdom Metazoa; phylum Arthropoda; class Insecta; order Hemiptera; family Pseudococcidae; genus Phenacoccus; species Phenacoccus solenopsis. Next base: position 10,777,297 of record CM019756.1, read on the forward strand.
AATTAATCACCAAATCAACAGCAAATGAATCCCATCATTGAAAATTAATTTTAATATTTATTGTTGATCCTTTTATTACTTCAGACTGTTTAGAACAATCAATAACGATAACTGGATATTTAATTATAAATTCATTATAATCGATTAATGGTTGTCTCTCTTTACCATAATAAGAATATTTGAAATTTTTTAAACATTTGATAAAGCTGAGTGCATTTATTCTAAGCGAGTGAAATATTTAATCTGTTATTTGGATAATATATGTTATTGTTGAGATGAACTTGAACATTTTCAAGATTACAAAGATCAAATTGAACATTATCAATAGTGATTTTATGGTTTCTATTCTTTTGAAATCCAATAATGACATATCGTGGTTTGTAATACGAGGTAGGTATGTCCCAAGTTATGGTGTAAGACCACATAACTAGCCGGTGTACCTGCTGGGGACTTTATAGGCTGGGAAAACCTACAAGCCAAGTCCGGTAGGTACCTACCTAGACGCCACGATGGCGCTAGAAGTACCTACGGGAGAAAAAATAAAAGAATCGACGCGAAATCAATTTACAACGAATTTATTTTATTAATGGTACACAAGAATAGGGAGCTACAACCTATCTATAATACTGAATAAAGCTTACGTATCTTTTATTTAGTCGACGCTTGTGTCGATTACATCTAGCATCCGAGTGGCACAGAACACACGCAAAATAATTAAACATAAAATCGCGAAAAAGGAATGCGAAATTTAAACACAATGAAAATTGAAATAAAATGAATAGCGAACACGTTTACAAAATCGAAACTCCGAACAACACAGTTTTTATCTTTAACACAGTTGATTAAAGACTGACGATGTTCGTCAGAGTTGAATGTTGATGCAGTTTGAATAGGTAGAGCCAGTAAATAAGCTCTTCTTATTCGTGACATTAGAACCAACACAAACGGTGCACATTTTTGGATCAGGGACATTTAATCGACAAAACAAAATTTAGAAACGGTTGTGCACCGTTGCCGTGATATGAATAGCGAAACTACTACGAAACTGCTCAGATGGGACGCGGCCGACGCGGGCTTTTCTGTAATAAGGCAGTACTCACTGTCAAGTCCTCCCACAGTAAATTCGTCCATCGTTCTGCGCTTCGCGAAGGTTCTGGGTGTGAGTGGTGCGTGGTGCGAGTCAGGTTGTTACAAGGTCGCCACGTTGTCACTATTAAATTTTTTCCTTTTTGGATTTCGACCTGTGATTTTTTATTTTTTTATTGGGTACCCCAATTTCTTATATCACATATGCTCCCCCCCCCTGGAAAAGAAAAAATTTGGTAACAAATTTTTTCTCATACCGAGGAGGTCATTGTATTAGTGGCATCAGACCTTGGAGGTAGGGACGGAAGTACCACTGGATCAACATCTAATCTGTGCAGTACATCAAGATGGAAATTTTGAAAGACGAAACTGCGTTACTTTTTTAGAAACGCGATTCAAATTTTTGGACATGCAAATCTTTACGCTCGAGTTGCCCTCAAGGGTCTCGAAACAAAAACGGGGCACGACATTCAACATCACGACAAAATTCTAAATCGCATCGCACATGGCATAAGGGCGTAAGCTTTAAAATTAAAAACAAACATAAAGTGAAAATTCTTCTTCAAAACTAAAAGACTTTTTTTTTTCAAAAACGAGAACAAATCAAAAGAAAAACTAAATCAAAATCTAATTTAACATTTATGCTTATGGTTGTCGCTTTTCGGGGAAAAACAAATACAAATATAAAAAACAATACAAAAATAGGATAAAAAATTGAGCAAATTATGGAACAAAAAATAAATCTTTTACCTAATTTGTCTTTGTTTATTTTACGACATTCTCACGAATAAATATTTTACTGACCACTCGCAAGAAGTTACATCGCGACTCACTGGGAAAAAATACGAAAATTACCACGTGATCACTGCGCCTCTTCATCGATTGGTACGATACGCTTGGGAATGAACTGCTGATCAACTACATGAAAATACATAGGAAACGCAATCATTTTAATTGTAGATAATAAATAAAATTGTAGTCAGGTAATAATTATTTAATTCAAATTTAATTCGAAATTCGAGAACATAACTCGAAGCTTATTTTCAAACGATGTATTTATTTACATTCGTTACTGATATCATCTGTTTATTTATTTTGATCATCAGTGCGACGCGGACGCACTCTCGTTAGGTGGAGAATTAAGCAGGTACAGCCTATCTATATTTCGTATGGTAAAAACGTTCAAAACATCATACATCAAAAACGTATGTCATCGCGAAAACGATAACTCGTTCCCGACACGACGCACGCGTCCGATGTACAATGTTGAGATGGACAAACGCAAGACGTTCACCCCTCTCACCGCTACATCTACTTCGACATCGTCCGCATGTTCGCTTAAGCGAGAGCCAAACGCTGTCGAAACCTGCTCGAATTCATCAACGTACAAAGGCATACGTCAACGAACTCGACCAGTGGAACTTTTCATGAAATATCCAGCCAAATTACATTTCATGATTTTTCATAACACATTGGTTGAAAGTATGATTTTGGTTGAATGTAACGAAAGAAAAAACATTGCACACGGATGTGTACTCGGCCTTTTCTTTTTGTTTTCATCAACGAAATTTCACAAATATGGCCGACACAAAAATTACACAAATAAGTCAAAGAGATCTCATTTGCAAAATAAATAATCAACGAGACTCATTAAATACACAAAATTAGGAATTTTGCGATATTTATTGCTCTCGAGTACAATAATTTATTCATTTTCCATCGAATAAGATTAACATATTCGGTAATTTTAAACGATATTTTCATTGACGACTTTTTCAAATCGTTATCCTGAAATATCGTTTACTTATTAATTGTTATTTCACTGATTACTAACGACAAATGTGTCGTTTTCGTCAATGAACACGACAATTAATAATTTACCTTCAAATTACTTCACGACTCGCGAACACAAACTTCAATCACGCGCAAGAACATCACCTCATCTCAAGTATTGAAGATCAACCAAATCAACAGCCCAAACTCCACCCAATATGGCTTTTTCTACATCCTTCAGGCTTTTTGGAACTAAATCAGAGACCCCACCAAAACCCAAATAGTTTTTCGTTTACTAAGAACTCATTCATATTTTGATGAATGAACCCTCCCGATTTTATGCGCCCAAAAACCCGTAAAAAACATTCCTACCCTAGGACAGGGTGAAGTGACATTAGTTTAAGTCGAAGAAGAAATCGAAATTGCAATTCACGGGAATCAAAGTTTACTTACTATTTGACTTTTCCATCGAGTATCCGACTCAATCCTTTCGCCTATAGGCGATGCACTTTTCACCACACTAGATGAAAATCGAAACTCGTCGACAAGGCGAACACTTCTCCACTCGATTGTGAAGCGAAAGTCCCTACACGCGATATAAAAAATAGCGTGAACGCGAATCGTGAAAATAATTCTCGATCGTAACGTATTCGTAGCATGCACTATACTAAACTTAATTTAATGCGTTGTCGCCTATGAAACTGGGTGCGTTAGATAGTAACGCTATCCTGCACCCTTGGTTTCCTATTCACTGGCCGATGCCTTAGACTATATACATTATATAGTCTAAGGCCGATGCACACTTTGTTGCTTGGCCAGAGCAACACCTTAAATTGCTAGAACTTTGTTTTTTCTCCGTTCCAGCGGAGTTTTCATAATTTTGTTTTGGCCTTTTAATTTTTTTATTCAATTTTGGAGCCGAAACAATTTTATTATTTTTTCGAAGAGTTTTTTCCATTTCCGAGTCGAGATTTCGACTCTAGCTCTTAGGACTTGCCCTCAGTGGTTTTTCCAGCCATCTCCAGCGCAGCCACAAGCTCTGGAGAGGCCCCACGTTGGGCGCCAAATAAACTTTATGTGGTGTAAGACCACATAACTAGCCAGTACACCACGCAGAGGTGTACCTGCTGGGGACTTTGAAGGCTGAGAAAACTTATAAGGCAAGTCCGGTAGGCACCTACAGGAGAAAAAATAAAAGATCGACGCGAAATCGATTTACAAAAGGTTTTATTGATTAACTTGGGAACAAGAAAAGGGTAAGTGACAACCTAGCTATAATACTAAATAAAACTTATGTAACTTTTACTTCGTCGACGCTTATGTTGATTACATCTCGTGCTTTGATCGCACAAAACACACGCGAAATAGAAAAAATCGAATCGCGAAATTAAATGCAAAAGTTTGAACACCATAAAAATTGAAATGAAAAATCCGCACAACACGTTTACAAAATCGTAACTCCGAACAACACAGTTTTTATCTTTAACACAGTTGATTAGACAACATGTTTCGCACAGAGTTGAATGTTGATGCAGTTGGAATAGGTAGAGCCAGTAATAAGCTCTACCTATTCGTGACATTAGAACCAACACAAACGGTGCACATTTTTGGATCAGGGATATTTAATCTACAAAATAAAATTTAAAAACGGTTGTGCACCGTTGCCGAAAGTGATTTGTTATTTTTTATTGGGTACCCCCAATTTCTTATGTCACAGAATGTATACCTTTATGTTGTTCAAAGTTTGCCAGATCTTCTAGTCCATCTTTATCAAGTTCTACGACGCAAAAATCTTTCACGACTTTCATTTCCTCCTTTTGTAGATTACTTTTTGCAAATTCATGGTGTATTGGATAGAGAATAGAGATATAAGACAGTCATTGCATAAATATTTAAGGCCATTTTTTTTCTTTTCCCTAGCATAGTTGGCTCTACTTTCAATTTTAGCCACATTTTTGCAGCTTCTACTATATTACAATCGGCTGACTGGCATTTATTAATTAACTTGCGAATTAGATCTACAACTTCGACAAATTTTTCCAGCTCTTCAAAGAAAGGAAAATCAAAAATAAGGTCACTCACTTCTTTAGAAAAAGGTTTTCCAATTACTTTATCAATGATTAGTTTCCTGATAATGGAAATATGAGTTAAAATGTAATGTGCTGCATCTCTATATGTACACCAACGAGTGTCGGCTATTGTAATTACACGTTTTCCACCATTTTGCACTATTTGAAGTTCTACATTAGGATTCTTTAATGTTTTTAGTAGCAGGTGCAGCTTCTTATTTATAGAAGTTGAAACGAGGCCAAAATACATTTCAAAGTCTCAGATTTTTCATCTTTTATAATTTTCATGACATCAAGGACAGCAGATGTAAAATTATTCTCTTCAGTAATGAAATATATGGTGACTCCTAGATAGGTTTCTTTAGCAGTGCTAGTCTAAGAATCAGTGGTTAGAGATACTGCATCACACTTTTCCAACAAAGACTTCCTTAATAAAACAGTATTGCAAAACATTTTAATATAACAACATCTCTTAAATAATTTCGAGATACCACTACATATCTGGGATTTAATGCATGAGAATATTCACGAAAACCTACGTTTTCTACAATATAAAGTAGCTGGAAATCTTTCGCTATCATGCTTACTTGACTCATATTTATTTTTTTAGCCTCATAAGAATTTGGTGCATAAGGTTCTACATTGTTTTCTTTTAAATATTTCAACATGGCGCTTCTCTTGCTTCCAGTTGTATTGTTATTAAAAGTAGAAGCATTCGTTTCACTTATTATTTCGATTTCAGGAACTGGTAAAGATTCACCTTTATTTCTATGCGGCTGTATACTGCAATGGATGAGAGCGCTTTAAAATGGTCCCCATAAATTAGAAGTATTCTTGCTTGTTTGAAAAATAAGTTTACATAATTTGCATCTTGCTTCCACACCTTGAAACTTTTCAAAATATGACCAAACTTTTGAGCGACTGGTTTTTATTCAGTCAACATACTAGGAAGAAGTTTTTTCATACGAACAGATGGTTTTTCAAATACTGTGTCTTGAATCGGGTCAATAGGGTTTCATATATGGAGAATTTAGACTGCATTACGCAACAATGTTCTAAGTGAAATGAGGCGCCATAAACTTTAACTATATCAAGTTTCTGATGTAATGTAAATTATAACTAAGCCAGTCAATCAAACTGAACAAATTTCGCTTGTTTGTCTTTGAAATTATTTAAATAACATGAATGATTTCATTCATTATTAGTTTTTCTCATTAAAAACAAAAATAAGATCGATAGAGATGTTACTTAGAAACAACCGAATGTATGTATTCAACACAAGAGAACGTTAGTAAGCATTAGATCGAATACCAAATATGCATATAATTGTATGAACGTATATTTTTTATAGCCGTGAAAGACAAGAACATCGTTACACCATTAAGATCTTAATTTCGTTAAATCACAAGTTATACAAAAATGGACGCCGTTTAAAAATTACATCTTATTAAAGGAACATGATATCTATATATTAGGCTAATACCAGCTCTACCGCTGCTACACACGCAGTTACCTCTAACATTATGGGCGCAGTGCGTCTACTTCGTCCCGCTTCACTGCCCCTCGGAGATTAGCAAATGCCGCCGAGCCAAACAGAGGCGATCTCCAGCCCCGACCCTTGTCCCCGATTTTCTCAAGGGACCGAGGTGCCGGGAAAATCGTGACGCCTGCACCTATGTCACAAAATCGCATCATATAAAACAAATCAAACAATAAAGAAATAAAAAAACTTCCATATATCTTTCCAATCTTGAAAAGAAATATAATATGCATGTGAGTACATTATGTACATAAATAGGTATGTTAAAAAGTGCATACTGAGAGGAGTTAGAGCAAAAAACAGTTTTTTGAGTAAGTTCTGAGTAATGAAATTTCTTGGATCTTCCATATCTCTCCACCAAATCAACCTAGAAAAGTGAAACTTTGTGTGTGGGGTTTTTTTGGTAACCATAATATTATGATCTCTTCAATTTGGATCAAAATGGATCCCTAATGGAGGATTATCAAAATTTGAGTAGAGCTTGAGGACCTTTAAGTTGGTAAAAATGTAATTAATATGAACTCATATCATCTGCAAATGTCCAACTTTTTATTTGGTGAGAGACTCCTCTTGAAAATGCGCAGAACAACCTTTTTTGTTTTTTTGATAACTTTCAAAATGGTAGGTACCTATATATATCTACTATACCTAGTTTTTCCCTTTTATAGACTTCTACTTAAAACATCCTCGCACCAATAAGTCGCGGTTCTCTCATCGGCCTTTTCTTCTAAATCATACTTTGAAAATTCCGCCGTTAAAGAAATTTTTTCATTTGGGGTAATAAAATCTAAAATGCACATCCGGTGCATTAGTCAAAAAAGTCGCGTTTGTGATGTTGTCGCTAAGGTGAAAAATCGATTGCGCTCGTTTTTGGTTTTCCTTCCCCAAATTTATAGGGCCACTGCGCTCACTTGTCAAATAACAAAAGAGGAACGGTTATCATTAATATACGATAGGATTGCGCGTGTTTTTCGTGGTGGCAGGATAGGGGTTCTTAAAATAGGGAAATGAATAAGAAGTCAAGTTATTGTATTACTCGTTTAATACTCAACCTTATAAAAACGGTTTAAAATTATGATCACAAAATAGATAACGATTTTGGAAAATTTATATAACATAAAATATTTTTAAAAAAAATTAAATTATACTCATAAAATAGGTAACAGTGTTAGAATATTAAAAAAATATATTAAGTAGCGATGGCGTACTTATGGCTACTATTTTTCAAATATTTCAATATAGTAATATCGCCAATTAAATAATTTATATAATCGTCAAAAACCCACTTATCAGTTTCATCTCTTTCATCATGTATTGAACAGCTAAGTGTTTATAGAGAAGAAATAAGCAGAATGCAATAATGTATATTTCAAAATTCATTGATTCGGAACACCTTTATTTTCAACAAATTTTGGGAATCACTTTTGAAAAAATATAAAATCTACAAGAAATGTAAAAACGGGCGCAATCGCACTATAATTTGGAAAACATCATTAATCATTTTAGGTTTCTTTGTAATAAAAAAGAGCGCAATCGATAGGTTTAAAAGAGGGTAAAAAACAATGACCGAGCGCAATCGATGTATGGCCGTCGCTAAATTGGGGATAGCAACGCGTTCCATTCAAAATACTCATCTTTGAAACGCCGCACCGCGCAGTAAAAAATGTGGTTCAAAGGAAAATACTAGTCTCGAACGTTTACGCCTACATCTGAGGGTGAATCCGGTTTCGACAATTTTGATTGGCCCTTTAATTCAAAAGAAATGACTTTCTCCATTTTGGTTGGTCATAACTCAAAATTGGGGTGAGAAATTGGAAACGTACTTGCGAGTACAAAGATAGATCTCCGTTTTTGTAATTTTAGTTGTCTTATATTCGTCGTGTTATTGTATATCTTATACCTATTTAAATGTCTATATGTTGATAAAAACCAGTCTTATCTTTAAGTATATTTATCAATATTATAATCTGTAACCGTTATGTGTTCAAGTGAATTGTTAAGTTAGTACCAATATATCTGTCATAATGTAACGTTATACGTCCATTTCATTTTGTTTTTCTTCTTCACTTGCGCGTGTACTTCGCTACATGGTTATGGGCCAAACAGTTTTTTTTCTTTCGTGTTGTCTTTTTCGTTAAAGAATGGAGAGCGACGAGGTGTTATATGGCGTGAAAAAGTTTTGCCGGCGACGATTATTCTACATGGAAATTTCGTGTGAAATATGTCATAAAGGCGAAAAAAGCAGGTCGCGCCTTTACTACCGAAAAACCGGCTGATGATGCGACTTCAGATGTAAAGTCCCAGTGGGAAAATGCTGATAACATCGCTCAGGCCGTAATCGTCGCATGTTTATCAGACTCACATCTATCGTATGTTCAAGATGAATCGGTTACATCTGCGGCTGGTATGTTATCAAAGTTGGATTCAGTCTTTGAAAAAACTAGTATCTGTTCGCGTCTGATGCTCTGGAAAAAATTTTTCACTATGAAAATATCGAATGGTGAGTCTTTAACCGATGCTTTTCGTAAATTCGACGATCTCGTATGGAAAATCAAGGCAACCGGTTCTGGTATTGATGAGCTGGATGAAATATGTCATTTGTTTATGATGTTGCCCGAGAAATACAGCAATGTCGTAACTGCTCTTGAAACATTGCCAGAGGATCGCCTCAAGATGGATTATGTCCGTGCTCGTCTACTCGATAACGAAGTAAGGGCAAATGGTGCAACTGAAGATGAATTGTCATCGGCATTTGGTGCGCATAGTAAACGAAAATTTACGAATTCTTCTTCCAAATCGGATATGCAGTCAAGTGATCGTTCAAATTTGCTTTGTGATTATTGTCACAAGATTGGACATACCACTAATAAATGCTTCAAGAAGAAACGTGATAAAAAATTAGCTGCTAACTGTATCAAGGAAGATGAAGACAGTGTTATTTTTCTAACCGAAGTTTCGATGGTTTCAAATAGTAGCGATCTGGTTTTGGGTAGTCATTTTAATGAAAATTCTGAAGCTAACATCACCGAAAAAGAGACAGTTTTTTACATTGGATTCGGGTTGCACGGATCATATGGTTAGTAGTAGTGATTTTTTATGTAATTTCGAAGAAGCCAATGTTAATATAAAGGTGGCAGATAAAGATACCAATGTGAAAGCAACAGGTTTAGGGTCTTTAAATTAAAAATTTAATAATGCGCATGTTTTGGCTGAAAATGTATTATTTGTTCCGAAATTAAGACGAAATTTATTGTCTGTATCTGCTTTAACCGACAGTGGTATTGGTTTATGTTTCGAAGGCGATTATGTTACCATGTACACACGTTCAAAAGAGAATAAAAAATGTATTATCGCTAAGGCTAAAAGAATCGGGCGTTTATATCGCGTTATGTTTAAAATTGAAGGCAATAATTTGGTTTCAAGTAGTTTTATTTGCGAAGGTGATGAAACCAACATCTGGCATAGGCGTCTTGGTCATATTAGTGATAAATATTTGTCGATTATTGTTAACAACGAATTGATCGAAGGATTAGACCAACTTAAGAATCGAAAGTTTGATAATTCAGGTTGTATTTCTTGCATAAACGGCAAACAGGTTGCGTTACCTTTTAATACTGTTGTAAAAAATCGCAGTTCTCGTGTATTGAAGCTTACTCATTCCGATTTGTGTATGGTAGAAAATTCTACTCATAATGGTGAGCGTTATATACTTACGTTGATAGACGATTTTACGCATTTTTGTACCATTTACTTATTAAAAAATAAGGATGATGCGCCTGAAAAGATCATAGAATATTTTAACCATAAGCCTGTATTATTAAGATGTGATAGAGGTGGCGAATATTCGAGTAATGATTTTAAAAATTGGATGAGCAGTCAAGGTATTAAAATTCAATACACAATCGGTCACACTGCTCCTCATAATGGTGTTGCCGAAAGAATGAATAGAAGTATTTGTGATAAAATTAGGTCTCTGTTGAATGATTCAGGATTACCGAAGGCTTTTTGGGGAGAAGCGTGTCGTTTTGCTGTTTTTTGCTTAAATCGCTCGCCTACATCTTCTTTGAAATATAATGTTACGCCTGCTGAATTATTTTATGGTAGGAAACCGAAAGCAAAGAATTTAAAAGTGTTCGGCTGTAAGGCATTTCGTTTATTGCATCCTCCAGAACGAAAAAAACTTGATAATAGATCTGAAGAGTGCATTTTCGTAGGTTATTATGATACAGGGTATCGTTTATGGAGTGTTAAAGATCGTAAAATTAAGTTAGCGAGAAATGTAATTTTCAAGGAGAATGAAAAAGGTGCCGTTTTATTGAGAGATAGAAAGTCGAGCGGTAAGTGGTATGCGTTATTTGATGACAAGGTTCCTGATCGAGATTGTGAGATACCTGAGGTTCAGGGAGAGTATAATGTGTCAAAATCGCCAGCTGATCCTAAGTCAAATAATGATAATATGCCTCCTCAAACTCAATCCCAAAATTCGCCTAATTCTTATTCTGAAAATGTTTCTATATCTGAACCTAGATCTCAAAGAAATCGTAAGTTACCTACTCATTTAAAAGATTACGAAGTGAGTGTGAATAATGTTGAGGCTAGTTTGAGCAACATTCCAAATAGTATGTTAGAAGCCAAATCTAGTGGTGATTGTGCTAAGTGGATGGAGGCCGCTCACGAAGAGTTAGACTCAATGAGAAAGAATAAAGTGTGGAGTTTAGTTGATCCTCCTCAAGGTGTTAATATTATTCAAAATCGTTGGGTTTTTGCGCTGATGATGTAAGTAAAATATACTTTACATTAATTCCATCATCAATGTCATCCACTTTAAGCTTCATATTGGTCTTCTTTTTTTCGAGAGCACTATCCTTTTTTTTAGCGGTGCTATCTATGCCTAGTTTATTCTTCTGTTTTTTGATCAATTCCAGTTCTATGCGTTTTGCATTCTTTTTTTTATCAACATTTTTACTCGGCTGTAAATAAATTAAAAAAGTTAAGATCCGATACAGTTGTTGATGAAATTAAGTATTTATTTCTTTATTTATAGAAATAACAATTAAAAAAAATTAAATGTATTATGTGGGAGAGAAAGAAATCTGATCTTTTTCAAAACACAAATACTAAATTTGTTTAACGAAAATTTTAAAACTTCGTTTCAAAAGAATCTTTCCAAAAAAAAAAAAAATTATGAGTCAACTAAAATGCTAACTCATCCTCATCCTTTGAGAAAAATATTTAAGCAATTAAAAAATATAAAGGTTAAAAATTTTGAAAATTATTTTCAAAACTTCATTATTATTACGAAATTTGAAAATATATAATTTTTTCTAGAAATAAAAAAGAAAAAGTTACGGAACTTTTTCAAAAAAAAAAAAATCCAATATTTCTAAGGCCAGGTTTTACCAAAAGTTTGGTTAATTATTGTTATTTTATTATTTTTTTTTTCAAAATTAAAAAATTCCACAAAAAATTTGAAGTTTAAATTCAACCTTTTGAAAATACAATTCACAAAAAACATTCATACTAAACGTCCCTTCATAACATGAAAGCGTTTGCTATACAACGCATTTTTCATCATCACAAAACTGGTTTGGTACTGCACATAAAGAGCAGGCACAGAACATGTATATGCACGTGCGACACTAAGACATATATAGATGGAAATATGCATGCTTATACACATACTTTTTTTCGTTTATGAATCGATGTATCAGACTCCTCATCTGAAGAATGATTTCTTCTTTTTAACAGTTTTGATCGGCTTTCTTTCGTTACATCGGTACACCCCAACTTGACATAATTTTTCATTTTGTCGCTCATTTCAACCCAGTCTAAAAATACAATTAGCGTGATCTTATAAAACAGTAGGGCAGTTGCGTTACAATTAATATAAAAAATGAAAACAAAAGCAATAAAGGACTACAATAAAGAACTTTCACCTAATAGGTATAGAATTTTAAGGTAAATTAATAACAAAATGCATTTTTTGTATAATGGGTACATTACAAACCTCCATACGCTAAAATTCGCGCAATTGCTGTAATCCAACTGATGTTAGATTTTTTCTCCATCTGTTTTAAGGAGGACAAAACAAGCGAATCTGTAGGCCATTTCATTTTTAAATGGGTTTTTGAAGAAATAACGTCGTCTATCTCTTCAAAATACCGAAATGTAACATCTTTAATCCACTTTAAGTATGCCACTGCCACTTTGTTCTGCTCGTTTGGAAATTCTACCAGTACGCACAGCGACTCTGAGTCCGTTATCTTTGTACGATCATTTTTAGTTGCAGCCTCCATCTACGCGAATAGAATAAAATAAAATGCATATAGATGAAAAGTGTTATGAATAAGATTCTTGCATAGTTCTTTTAATTACAGTATAGAGTACAGATTTTACCAGTCTTTCTTTCGTTCAAGCAGTGTAATAAGATGTTTCTGGTAAAAAATTAATGAATCTAAGCGAGAAAGAATCGCTTTGTGAATTTTCACAGAATTTGTACAGCTGCAGCAAGTTAAAGTTTCTACAATATTAGGAAAAATATTACCAAATAATGAAAAGCAGAAGACGTATATCGCATAATGTATAGACTACAAAGTATACCTTTTCTTCGTTCACAATCAGAACATGTGCTGCTGCAATCACTGTCTTCCTTATCTTTATTACGTTTATAAAGTTTCGTTACTTTTGGTGAACCTGTGTGCAAACATAGCATTTATTACCAGTTTCACAAAATCACACATGGTACCACAAATGGTCAAAAAACATAACACTTTCGATAACTAGGTATGTTCATATTACGCTACGTAGCATGACATACACCTGAGTAAGTAAATGTATTCAGTAAAAATACATACGACGAGTGGAGTTATTTTTACTATTTCCAGCACGTGTGTTGATTGTAGTTGTACTGCAAGCTTCGCTTGATGTACGTTTTTGACCAACACGTGCTTGAATCAGTGAACGATCTAAGCAAAAAAATATCAATAAAAAATTAAAAATATTTCTCTTGAGACAAAAATAGTACTCGCCATGCTTTTGCAATTAAGTATACGACGTTTCACAAAAATAATAACTTTACTTACCAGTTTGATTGACACATGGAAAATTATATCCATCTAAAATTGACTGTGACAATACTGCTTCATCTGAGGACGACTTATTATAACAAGGCGATGACATATGCAGTTCTTTTTAATGATAAATTCCAAATACAACACAAATTACCGCATTGATATACAAATTTTAAAACTTCAACATTTAACGCATGAAAATTCAAAACTCGAACTAACACTTAAACAATCATGTGCGCGGGGACTGTCGCAGTGTGGAAGGGTAGGATTATGACCAAAACGTGATGTTCACTAAAAAGGCGGTGCTTTGCATAATAAGTAGATGAATGCAAAAAAGTTGATTTTAAAATAAAGAAATGAAAAAATTGGAAAAATACATACTAAGCGACCTCAAACAAACTCTCTAAAACAACATAATATAATTTCAAATCATTTCGTTGCATTATTTTTCAGAAAAAGGGAGTTAAATGAAAATAGGATATAATTTTCATTGATCATATTTTTCTCAAAAATAACGCAACAAAATGATTTGAAATTATAATATATTGTTTTAAAGACTTTCTTTGAGGTTGCTTAGTATATATTTTTTCTATTTTTTTCATTTCTTTATTTTAAAATCAACTTTTTCGCATTCACAATCATACTTATTATCTGGAGTATCGCCTTAATGCGGTAGAGGTCACCCCCATAAATACAAAATAATGAAAATTAATTGGCTACTAGTCAATCAACCTAGAAGTGATAATAAAGGAATGTGATTGGTTAGTGATTTATGTTTACATTTACATTGCTTATACTGAGCGTATTTTTCGTCGTTTATTTAATTTAAAAATTACGCTGAGAAGAAAAAATTAAGTAATAGTAAAATGAATGATGAATATGTTAATGTAGCAAAAAGTGCACGCAAACCTTCTCATCCTCGAGCACCGTACAAAAGATATCTTCATGATTCAAAGTAAGATTTATTATTTTCTTATTTACTTATTGTAATCACGCGAAGAGCATGTTTTAAAGATGCTTATATATTCCATAATGTAGTATTCCGATACCGAAATAAACCATTTACAGTCAACGCCGTCGTTTAATGATTGATAAAGATGGTCGAAATTTTAACGAATTGAATAATGTTGATGTTGAGCAGAATGATGACAATTCAGCATCAGTAATTGAACTGAATGATGAAAATGGTCGAAATTTCAACGAATGTAATGTTATTGCTGAGCAGAATGATGATGATTCAGCATCAGTAAGTAAATTAAACATCACCTATAAGGATTGTAGTAATTTCGCTTGATCAGTTTGTTATTGTTTACTGTATAGAGATGCAGTCTTTTTTCTGATGACCAAGAAGAAAGTGATGAAGAAGATGATATCAGCGTCAGTAAAAATATTGGAGAGGTACTTATTAGTTTTATTTTGTATAAAATGCACTGAATATTGCTTTTTTCCATATTCATTATATTCTAAATAATGCAATATTTAATTGAAAGCAAGTCGAAATAATCGAAAACGATAAAATTTCAATTTTGCTCTCGTATATCTTTTTGTTCATAGGATGATGATCAAGTTCCTCTATATAATGGTTCCAACATGAGTGTATTTACAGCTAGCTCATTAATAATGTGGTTTGCAATTAGACATCAACTTAATGATACCGCCATCGAAGATTTATTATTGCTTATGAATTATGTACTTCCAACAGCTCGATTTCCAACAAAGTATAAATTCTTAAAGATGTACGACCGAATGCATGCACAAACACTCAAGAAGTATTATTGTTACAATTGCGAAGTAGTTTTGGATAAAATCGATGCAAATGGGAAGAAATTTAGCTGTCCAGATTGTAAAGAAGAGCATGATAAAAGTGCACTTGATAGAAGTTACCCGTTCTTCTTATACATTCCAATTCAGCCACAACTAGAGCAACTTATTTATAGTTCAGTGTATGATTTAGTGCGGAAAACATCGATTGGAAACTATGCAGATGTCTGTCAGGGCGGATATTATCAGCAAATGCGTCAGAAGGGTAAAATAGGTCCAAATGATTTAACATTACAAGTCAATACTGATGGGGTATCATTGTTCAAACGATCTCCATATTCATTGTGGCCTCTGCAAGCAGTCATCAACGAGCTTCCTTATTCTATAAGACGAAAGGAAATGCTTTTGTGTGGTTTATGGTTTGCAAAAGAAAAACCTCTTATGAACTTGTTTTTGAGTTTTTTTGTGAATGAAATGGAAACATTGAGCTCGATTGGAATTATTCATCGCACTAAAGGAATACGCATTAAAATACATGTCTTGTTATTTACTGTGGACTCAGTTGCACGGCCTCTTTTACAAAATTTGACTCAGTTTAATGGGAAATATGGATGTACATACTGCTTAAATGAAGGTGAAGTTGTTGCTGTTGGAGAAGGATTCACAAGAGTTTATAGTGGTGCTGGCACAGCGAGGTTACGATCTATCAAACAACATTTGAGGGATGGCGAATCTGCACTACTATCTGGTGAACCTGTAAATGGTGTAAAAGGAGCTACTGTACTTTGTGATCTGCACGCGTTTGATGTCACTGTGGGATTCTCGGTAGATTACATGCACTCTATTCTATTCGGAGGTGTAAAAACCTTCTTAGTAGCGTGGTTCGACTCTTCTAATCACCAAAAGGATTGGTACTTAGGAAATAAAAATAAGGAATTTGATGAAAAACTGCTTGCTATGTGTCCACCTAAAGAAATAACTCGTACCCCCCGATCAATAAAACCGCTGAAGCAGTGGAAAGCGTCAGAATATAAAAACTTTTTACTTTATTACTCCTTTACTTGCATTCGTGACCTATTACCAAAGGTGTATGTGCGACATTGGACTAAACTGATCTTCGCAGTGTACATTTTTTTAAAAACAAATTTTACTAAAAATGAAGGGTATGAAGCTAAGAAGGCTTTGAGCGAGTTTGTGGAAGAAATTGAAAATCTTTATGGGAAATCATTTTATAAATTTAATATACATCTACTACTGCATGTTGGTACGTGTGTCGATAATTTTGGGGCATTGTGGGCTCACTCTGGATTTATTTTTGAAAATTATAATGGTATTTTGGCCAAAATGTATTATAGCTCGCAGGGTGTTCCTCAACAAATTTGTAAAAATTATATGCGATTCAAACAGCTGGATCGTATTACCTCTAATCATTGTTTAGACAAATGGCAAGTCAATAGTATAGAGCTGTACAAAAGATTGTCAGGTAAAAGTTATGGCAATCTTATTGATGATAATAATTTCATCGATTCAGTATACTTCTTTAAAAACAGGAGCGTTACTTTTAACATGTCGTTAATTATAAAAACTAGTGTAGAGGAGACTTTACAAGAAAACATAATTTCAAATCACGCGGAAGCTTATCCTGCATGCATTGTTAATGGACGAATGATAGTGCATTCCTTTCAAAAATCTAAAATGATAAAAAGAAACAACAGTGTTGTAAAATTACATAATGGTGAATTTGTTATTATTCAACGAATTCTTGTAGTTTGTACTGCTAGTGGTTATCGTCGATTAGTTCTACAAACTGAAGCATTAAATAAAGTATCTAAAGAGTGCATGACTAGAAATAATAAAATTCTCACTTTCGGTAACATTGTGAGTTTGTATACCAATGTAACAAAATCTGGACAAGTCTCAACGATTTTGCCTAATATGATTGATACAAAAGCTGTACTGATCCCTTATTTAGAAGAAATTGACAAGAAGGAAGTATTTTATGTGGTATCTTTACCAAATTATTTTGAAAGAGATTAGAAATTCTTAATTCATTAACATTTTTCCAAAAAATCAATTTTTTATTTATTTTTTACTTTGAATATTTGTTTTTGATTTTTAGAAGTTACTTTAATCTCTTATATAACTGTGACTAATTTCTTTTTTTTGGGGGGGGGGGGTGGGGGAATTATTGTGGCATTAAAAAACGAAGTATTAACTTCAAGTTTTAAAAAAATTTTAATGTGATTTTTTAATATTATTTATGAATCTCTTCAATTTGATTTTTTTCCATTTCAGGAACTTGTTTAGGAATGTTGTGAATTTTCTATAATGGATTTTATACTTTTGTTTTTTTTTACTGGGGCCAGAAAGATGGAATTGCATGTACAGACGTGCTGGGGGAAAATTGCAGTTATTTATTATTTGTTATTTATATATATACAATGTGGCATATTACAAATATGCATTTATAATTTCACTTATTTTAAAAGTTATTGTATATTTATACGTACCTTTTAATTTTATACCCAATCCATGTTAACATTGCAGTAACATTCATTGTATGTACTTATAATGAATTTGAATACATTATTTTGATATATCTTAATCTCGTCAAATACTGTGTTTCTTGTTTTATTGACTTTTATTTAGCAGTTTATTATATTTTGGGTATATACTATTATACCAAGGAAACATATAGCAACTAATAATTGAATTTTCGCGACCAATGGTAAAATTGTGGTAACTAATAGTAAAATTATAGCAAACTTATAGTAACTGATGAAGTACTTCTCTTAACTGCTGGTATACTTATAGTAACTGATGGTGCTACTTATAGTAAATATTAATTCACAAGCGATAACCAGTGATTCACTACTGATAACTGATGATTCATCAGTAGTAACTATTGATTAATCAGTAGTAACTAATAATTTATCAATGGTAGCTATTAGTTTTTTTCCATGAGGGGTGTATACCTCATACCTATGTTCTCATCATTTAATTATCAAATGAAAAAATATGTACACGTAATTCTATATTACAGAAGCAATGAGATTAAAACTGATTAGAAAAAAGCATAAAATATAACGAAGTATAGAATGAAATTACCTCCTTGAGCATGAATAATCGTTGGTACTCGAATGAACGTAGTAATTTTCTTCATCATACTTCTTGGAGGCATTATATCACACTCAGTTGGCCACCGAATGATGACAATGGTTTTGTTGTCAATTTTTTGCTGTAATGTAGCTTTATCGTGCACATTATCAAGCCAAACACCATAACCAACTTGCACTTTACCCGATTCATTTGGAAATTCGCAAGCAAGACACCAATACCACAGGCTTTCATCATCAGAGGAAGTATTATTAGAAGAATGTAGGTTTGCTGGGACCATCGCAGCCATAATTACGACGATTACTACACAAAAAAAAAAACGGATGAAATAAATTATACATAAATTCGAACTCTTAATAGTCGAGAATCATGGTAAAATAAGAGTATACCTGCAGTTATTAATTATTAAACTAACCTGCCGCTATCATCATCTGCTACTTCTTGGTATAGGAACTTTTTCAAGTGGTATAAAATTGAATCTAGACGTTCTAGAATATCACCTAAAGTTACATTTCCTTCTTTTCTCTTCTTTTCGGTTATTTTTCTGCGTTGGCAATGAGAACAGTTGCTGTTTATACTAGACGAATCACTACTGCTGCTGGATGGAGATCGTGTTTGTTTTCTATTGCTATCGTTGTAAGTTGGAGACAAAATAGATTGTGAGAAAGGGCGTGTAGCTGATTCTTCTTCAGCTTGGTTATACCTTGCCTTATCCTTATTAGGCATATAAGAACGTCCAACTTCAATTTTAATCAACGTCCAAACTTTAATTTTAATAAACAAATCACAAATTCACAACGCATTCGTAAAATACTTGCAATTAACACTTTGAAAATAGTGAATAATAACGGCATGCACGCTATAGTGAGTCTTCAAAATGTCACACACACGCGGTACTTGAATATGAAATTTGTATTGGTGGTTTCTGATTGGTTAACGGTGTTTTTCAGTTTGAATGCGTTACATCATGTAATAGTATTGGTATATACACGTACACTAATACAACAAACGCATCAAAACTGATGAAAACGGATGAAAAACACTGACCAATTGGAAAGCATTATTACAAATTTTCTATTTACGCATGTATGCGCTTGCGTGCGCAGTTGCAAACGACATGCGGAATTAGATTATTACAATTTTAGAAACAAAATTCGTGAAGAAAAGTCAAAAAAATTGCGACATTTTCATGTGACCATTCGATGAGGGACAAGCCCCATTCTACGATATATATTTAATATAACAATTAGATTGAATGATTATATTATTGTTATTTGTGTCTTGTCACATAAAATATCAAATATTACCATCACGATGAAGCGAGGTCTGTATAAGAAATGGTTGTTCGATGAAGCTAATATCAACGAGGTACCCCGGCAAACTTTAAGAAGCAGACAATTGAAGATATTAATTATTGTATGGTTCTTAAAGATATATGAAGCATAGAAAATGGTATTATCATAAATTGCTATTCTGGTGAAATACACATATGGACTTCACACTGAATTACAGAGTTCCTTGCTCGAAAATTCTTCGTCGATAATAAAGGAAATGTACTCCAGTAATCACTCATCTCTTGATAATCAAATTCACCATGATAATAATGGTGTTGATATTATCGACTACAACTCTACCCTGTCATGTCCTGAAGTATTAATGGTATGTTCATTGTCTTATTTCGACATATGATTCATTTAGATTGTGAACTCTTGGTCGTGTGCGTTTACTCTTCTACACGTAACCACTTTTAAGCATAGTATATAATAAGGTTACGTTAATTCAAATGTATAATAGAATTCTTCCAACGACGATACTGAAATTCAAGTGAACATCTCGAGCTCGGACGATGATGAGATGCATTCATCATGCACGAACGATGAGAACGACGAAAATGAAAATGATATCACATCGGTATACCTATATATACATCATACTAAATATAAATTTAATTTTCAAGCGTACGTATTTAACCTAGCTTGTCTTCAATGCACATAGAATTCATTGCATAGCAATTCCGAAATTGAAAATGAGATTTTTGATGATGATGTCGTTGATCAAGAAATAAATTCATCATGCTGGACAATAAATGAGGACGACCAAAATGAAAATGATATTGTAAGTACCCGCAATTAATACGTTTATTAACATAATATACTTATTGTAGACATACTCTTTATTGTAAGTATTGAGAACTTTTATAGGTAAAAAATAAGGAGACATTATATGAAGGATGCAGATTAAGTCGAGAGGAAGCAGAACTGCTTATTCTGGCATATAGTCTTCGTCATAGTACCAATGACGAAGCTCTTGAAGACTTGCTGCACCTCATCAATTGTTTCCTACCGTCGCAGGTTTTTACAAGTAGATACTACTTCCTGAAGAAATATGATAACACACGTGTTCAAGTACGTACTGACTCGTGGAAAAAACTTTATTGCTTTTCTACACAAACTTTTTGTTCCTTTTTAGCAAACTTCCGTTGTATATTCATCAGGGTTCATTTATTTATTTTATTTGTTGAAACCTATTCTTTTCACCGCGTTTTATTTCATTAAACTGAACACACTGATTTGAAATTTTTACAGTAGATTTAGTTCATGTAGGAGAAGAGCTGATTTGGTTTAATTCTGTGCTTAGGAAACGGAGCTTTGGAGCTTTAAAGCTCATTCTTATTGAGACATTTCTTTATGACGCGATAGAGTTTACCGATCGAGTTGAAATTTTTACAGTGATTAGAATGTGTGTAGGAGAAGAGCTGATCAATTTTTTAAGTCTATCATTCAAAGTGTGTTTATTTCGGTTCATCATAGAGGAAAATAGAGGCGAAAAGGATGGTGAGGAATTTTACGCTCTACAACTTTACTTCAGTGATTTTTTGTTAAGAAGCTCACGATTTTCGAGAAAAATGAGTTCAAATTTTGAAGGCTTTTCATTAGAGTGATTAAAACGTATATTATCAAAAATGCTAGTTTGTATATTATTGGTTGTCCGCTTAATGAAATATTCATCATATCTAAAACCAATAAAACAGACAGCTACAACACAAGGGGTGGCGCTAACATTCTAATGTCATTAGCCATTTTATCCATAGAAAAAAATGTACTGAAACTTTAATTATGACGCATTACTTTTTCATAATTTAAAATTTTTGTAAAATTTTTTCACACGATAAAATGGTTAATGAAGTTAATCTCTCTTAACTCATGGTGGACTTTAGATAATTTTTCATTAATTTTAATACTGACGTGAGAAAGTACGTTCGTAGGAAACTTCTGAAATTAGAATAGTGCCTTTAATTCGAAGGACAATGAAAATATTGGATAAAATCTACTACATTGTTTTTGATTATATATTTTATTACAAAACTGACATTCCCTCCTTTTTTTTTGGAATTCTTTACTTTTTTCTTCATCCTGCATTTTTTTTTTATCTTGTTTTCTGTTTTCTCATGATCGGAGCAAACATGAAACAAATCGCTGACGTCCACATCGCATTTATTGCCTGTAGATAGAGTTTGAGTGTAATTAAATTCATTTCCACTTGGATTTGATGTTTTATTTTTCCTTTAACCCGGCCGGCCCGCTCTAACGCCGCCACTGCAAAACATCATTGTATATAACTGTTGCACGCCTTATGTTGAAAATTGAAAACTTTTTTTTTTGTTCAAAACAGATTATGAAGAAATATTATTGTCATATCTGTGAACTGATTTTGGATAACTTGGTATGTCCTAGCTGTGAACAGCATTATCGAAAAGCCGATTTGGATCAACGCTATCAATATTTCCTTCATATTCCCATTAAAAATCAGCTCATAGATTTCCTACATAGTCCTTTATATTATGCGACAACGCCAGCAAGGGGTACGTTCTTTCAAGATTTATTGAACAGAGGCGCAGTATCCCTTAATGATTTAAGCTTATAAGTGAACACAGATGGCGTAAGCCCTTCAAAGTCCTCTACACGCTCTCTATGGCCTATACAGGCGATGATTAATGAATTACCATACACAGTGAGAAGAAAACACATGTTTTTATGTGGGCTATGGTATAATGAAGAGAAACCTCCAATGAATTTGTATCTCAAAATGTTTGTTGATGAAATTATTGAATTAGAACAGCATGGCATGTATATATAATATCGCCTATGAAGAAATCTCCATATAATGATGTTGGCATTTTTTCTAATTTTATTGCCTTAAATTTTGCCTCGAAATCTTTATCGTTAGTTTTAATTTTAAAGTTTGGGACATTATCTCTCCAATTTTGATTTAAAATATCTGTTATGTTATCGAATACAACTGTTTTAATGTGGTCCATTGTAGTGGAAGAAGGCGGGTAGTGAGAAGTTCTGTATTTTGAGTTAAGGGACAAGGGAATTTTTCGCGGATTAAGATTTCATTTTTTGCGTTTGTCGTGTGGTGGAGTTTTTTCGTGCAAGGCATCATTATTTTTATGGCTCCGGGGTTGTTGTAATTAATGTTTAGCAGCTCATAGTTTTGTTTAACTGAGTCTAATATGTTAAGTGTGGGTTGTAGCATACCAATCGTTTTGAAGTTTCGTAATTATCGTTTTTGTTGGCTTTGGTTCGCATTTATATGCACATAGCTTATTAAGGTGTGTAAGTCTGATTTTGAAAAATTGATTTCGCACATTGGGTTGTATCGTCGGCATTTTCTTCAAAGTAATCCAAATAATCAGCCTTTTGATGGGTTACAGTCTTGTATAGTGGTACCAGTTATAACTTTAATGATTTTTCTTGGATAGTCATGAGCTAGATAAAGTGGATTTGTGTTTAGGGTGCATAATTCATTTCCATGGGTGAAGAGGATTTGTATATAAGAGTATAGTTTCCACTCACTGTTTTTGGAGATTACAGGGACTTTTATTTCGAGTATTATGGTTGTAGGGGTGAGTTGATAGTGTAGCAGGGGGGGGGAGTTATAGTCGAGTATTGTTTCTAATTTGATTGCCAGGGATTTATTTTTTGGTGTTAGAAGTGCATTGCAGCTTGGAGTCGGTGAATGTGATGTATGACACGGAGGAAGGGGATGAGGAGGATTTCGTCTATTTTATAGTTTAATTAAAGATGAAGTTTAGGAGTTCCTGCAGCCTCCGTGAGTGGTACAAGTTCACGACTGACCTTTTGGAACCCCGTTTTCCATAATTCTCCACTCACACTCTCTCCACCTGTAAATAATTTTCCCTTCTACTTTTACATTATTCTATACTATATTACTCTATCCTATTTTTTAAATGTTTTAATAATAAATTCTCGTTTTTTTTCCCCTTCCTTCTCCGGACTCTGCTAGCGGCCATCATCAAGTGGTATCATCGCTACAGTAAGTTTATCATATCATCTTATTTTTGATACATAGTAGGAGTTCGATATGATCAGACTTAATTAGTGAACGAGGAAAGCGGATACCTAAAAGTCAGATAATCAAAAGTAATATCTGTTCAAACATTACGTACATTTTATGTTTATTTGTTTAATTGTCTCGCCATTTTTGAACACTCATTAATTCTCCAGCTGTGAGGTTTGAGCCATTGTCCCAAAAAGTGAGTGATGTTTGTAGCGCTAAAGTCACCTTTTTGTACGTAATTTTCTCTTTATTTTTTGGTTGTCTTCGCCTTTATGTTGGCTGTTTTTATCGCATTAACGATAAGAGTGTACTGTTAATGTGATCTTCAAAGGGTAGATAGAGTGTTTGAACTTGCGTTTTATCATTTTGCAAAAAATGCTTAAAATCTGATAATAAAAAATTAACCGACTTCTTGACTCAGTTAATCGAGGGAAATTGGATGCAATTTTTGGGTCATATAATCTAGCTTGTACTGTAGTGATAAAGCAACCTTACTTTGCCAAATTTTGTACGCTTTATAGTATGTGGTTTAAGAGAAAGAATTTATTTCTCAACTGAATAGTGTTGTCAAATGTTGGGAATGCTATAAGCTACGTTATTATATTTATTTACCAACATGCTAAACGAACAAATGATCAGTCGAAACTCTATGTTCGTTAGCATATAGGCGGGGTTTGCGGTACACCGCGTTTGGTGCATTGTATACGTTCGTAGATGTTATTGTTGTCGTTCTTACACTTGAGATTACGCGCGCTTATGTGTGGCGTATTGTAATACTGTTAATATATATTTGATATTTTGGGGAAATTCTTTTATTTTATTTATTTTTTTATTTTGCTTTGCGTACTTTGAAGATAATTCTTGTTATCGTAAGTCCATCTCCGTGAGGAGTGAGGCAGAGTAGAGACCATCTGGGTACAGCTAGTTTTTGAATTTTGCTTGGTATGTCTCTTAAGCTTAAGTCCATCTCCATAAAGAGTGAGGCAGGGTGGAGACTACCAATGCAAAGCGAATGACAATAAGGGGTATGTTGCAACCTCATTTTAATTTTATTTTTTCGCATTTGAATTAATTCAATATTCATATATAAATGGTAAAAGTTGGTAGCAGGCCTGCTAAATGTAGGATAAACGCCTCTCGTTCTAATGTCACTGGCAAATGGCCATCGAGCGGCATTAGAAAGAGGTTTTTATTATATTTTTGCATTTCTTTCTCGCGCTTAAAATATTTCTTTAATCGTCTTATGTGCAAAATTTCTGGTTTTCCATCGCGTAGAATTTTGTAGTTTAAAAGGTTGAGTTTTTCAGTTATTTTATAAGGTCCAGTAAATTTAGTAGTTAATTTCCCTTTATGCTTGAAAGGTATTTCCAGTACCACCATATCTCCTTTTTCAAGACCAGGGTCTGTCTGGCCTTTATTATAGGTGGTCTGGTTTTTTTGTTGGGCTTTTTGTATTATTTGTGGGATAGTTTTACGTATTCGAGCGAGTTCTAAGATGTCATCCCATCTATCCCATCTATTTTTTATATGAGTAGGGGGTTGTAGGTGGTTATCTATGGGGAGGTTGGGTTCTTGTCCAAATAATAGAAAATACGGGCTATATCCTTGTAGTTGGAGGATAGGGGTGGTGTTATACGAGAGTATTATGTATGGGAGGAAGTCTACCCAATGGCTCAGGTTTTCACTTATATAGCAAGAGATCACAATATCTAATGATATAAATCTTGAAACATAATTTATAAATGAATATAATGTAGCTTATTCAAAAGTCATTTATATAACGATGTAACTAGAATTAAATTTTTTGACTAGAAGTCCAAATAAACGGCGCGTACCTGAAAATTTAAACAAAGCATCACAACAATGCATAAGCTAACTAATAAGCTAACTACAGATGCAGACTATCTAATATAAGCAATAAAAACACAAAATTGACGTCGTCGAACTTGACATTACAGCTAATAACCAAAAATTAATCGAACTTACTGCATAATTGGTGCTGCAGATTATCAGAATTATTCTCACCATTTGTTTTCTGGTTGTAGTGCGTATCATAATAGTAATATGAAGATTGATTGGTTTGGTATTTATGTCATTACTTACGAAATATAATTGTAATCAAGTGTTACAAACATCGTACAACTGTTATACTAACCATGAGCATATCTTTTGCTTGTTCTGAAAAGAGATTTTTTATGAGATTTTTCTTCATACATATGAGTCACCATTTTTTCCAGTGTGCATATTTTTTTCTTAAAGCGACGTTCCTTATCACGATATTATTTTGATCTTCGTGTCCTTCTTAAAAAGAGTTTTTTTACAAATTCCAATACAATAACGAGCGGAACAAATGATTGCGCTCCAACCTTTCTCTTATAATTACGCACCATCTAAACATAGGTATAAAAATTAAAAATGTATGCTAAACCAACGTTAAACCCTGTTCAAAGTCGTCTCACGTCATAAAAAAATTAATAACTCTAAAACAATGCATTTTAGTACATAAACAAGTTTGGTGTATTTTAAAGAAGAAGCATGTGAAAAACATTATATAGTGATACTTACTTCGAGAAATTAACAATTCAAAATTCCAGCAGGCAAGATAGTTCACCTTCATTTTTTGAAAAAAACAACACTCTTTTTCAAGTAAATAAGTAAATATATATACTTAGCGTACTGTTTTCTAAAGATTGAATTTCCATATCATTGTGCCCGAACTGAGATGTAAGTTCATCTTCTTCAATATTTTTTGCCTTTGGCGAGTTTACTGGAGTACTTTCTGTAAATTCATTTTCATTGAACATGTTATCTAATTCTAGTGCTTGAAATAAAACATCATCAGAATTAACTTGGCGAGGTGCTGTTTCCAATAGTGGCATATCTCCCACAGTAATATTAGAATCAATCTGGCAAGGTACTTCATCACATAAATCAGTGAATTCTAAGCTAACTTCTTTTAATGGTAGCATATTTCTTGCAATAACATCTTCAAAATATTCTCTATTTTTCAATGATCTCCAAAAATGAAAAATACCCTCGAGTCTAATATCACCAGTCTAAGATGTTGTAATAGTCTTTTCAAACTCCAATTTCAGAGATGCGGGGATTCTACTTTCAAATTCGTTTAAAAATGTTGAACATGTACTTTCATCCAACTGATTTTCATGTTCATTCTTCTTTTGCGATGTAATGCACTTTGAATAATCTACAGCATTTGGATTAAAAGGAGAAATACCACTTCTTTTAAAACCATTGGAGATGGTAGTTTTGAAATCTTCCCGCCTTAAAATTTCCTCTAAAATTGTAGTAACATCATGTTTTCTAGGCTCTCTTCCTTGATTTTTCATTTTAAATTCATTCAATTCTGAACTCCATTTTGATTTCAGTGGTTTAAAAAATGCGATGTCTAATGGCTGTAAAATATGCGTATAATTTGGTGGTAACGCTATCAATATAATGCCATTGTTACTACAAAATTCGCTTAAGGGAAGACTCATATGACTTCTGTATCCATCTAATACTAAGATTACTGGCAGTTTTATATTTAGTGTTTTCAAATATGAATGAAAAACATTACATATGTATTCAAAAAATGACTCGCATGTCATCCATGCATTTGGAGCTCGTCCGATTCCCCAGTGTTTTGGGGCTAGGCAATCTTTCAAATGAGAAAAGAGCCAAAGGTGGAGCAATATTTCCAGAAGCATTTACAGTCATTAGAACTGTTACGCTTTCTTTATTACTATGAGAGCTACAATCATATACATTACGTTGTCCTCATTCTACTATCATAGGCATACTTCTTGGATGTAAAATAATTGCAGTCTCATCACAGTTGAAAACTCGACTAGGTTCTCCAAAGATTGTAAAATCATCTTTTAATTCTTCTTGAATCTATAATGGTGAAATAAATAAATAAAATTCATATTTGTATATTAATGCTTTTTATAAGAAATTATGTGCTTAGATAGGTCTAAAAAGGCAAATTTTTCAGTAGAAACAAGCAACTATTTCAAAAACTTATATCAATTTTTATATTAATAAATCATTACAAAGTAGTGAATAAAAATAAAATGATTAACCCAATGCTCATATAAGCTTACCAACCTCTTGAAACCAATGTCTAATACTTTCTTCGCTTGCAATGGTTCTACATTTATGTAGATATTCAGCAACCCTCTCACTTAATCTAAGATTGCGTTTCATGAACGACTTGTTTAATCAGCCAATCGGCCAGTTCATCTTCTGTTTCTTTCCCTATAAAAAGGATATTCTAGATTATTGTTAGATGTATTAACCTTTAAATAATCAAATTATTTACATACCAAGTAAGCATTCGGGTCCAGGCTTGCGTATATTCATAGGACGCTTCCCATTTGATTTATAAATTAAAGTAGTTTTAGGAATGTTGAACTGTTTGCTGATAGATGATATACTGGATTCGCCTTTTCTAACTTCTTCCAGTGCTCAAACACAATTAAATTCAATGAAGAAATCGAAGAAAAAAAGAAACATATTCCTGGTCACAAAGCAGTACATTTCTTTGATTCACTCATACTAGTTCAATCAAAGCATGGTCACAAACTAGCCCAAAACGATATTTGCAGTACTAATTCGATTTATGTTAAATTAATAAATTAAATATCAGTAAATGTAAAAAATACTTAACTGTTCTCCATTTCGATTGTGAAATTGAAACAATAACACATTCATAATCCAAATTATAAATCACAATCAATAAACACTACTGAAAATTGATATCAAGACACCTGCTGCCCGCTTCTTAGAAACCAACATCAATAAACTAGTTTGTGACCTAACACTAGATTGTGACCAAACATGTCAATGATCTATTCAAATAAGTTAATAATCAATTTAAGTGAGAAATTTATATTTTTCTTGTGAAATTTGATAACAGATTAGTTCATATAGTTCTCAACCTTTTTTCTGTGACTGTTTTTTCCACTTAAAATAGCTGGCTAAAATTACCCCTTACACAATCCCACAACAAAACACCTGTTTCTAAGGTTGCTTAGAAACAAAAGAGCCTTATTCTCGAGAATAAAAAGGTAGCAATAGACCTTACGGTGACCGGTCGCAACAATCAGTGCTACCCTATAGATGCACGTGAAATGTGTTGAATGTATTTATCTTTTCATATTAGTTCAACTCTACGTAGTTGCATTATATGTATACGGTCGGTTAATAGTTACTTAATGCATTTTTTGAACATTAAACCTGAGTTGGTTATTAGCCAACAAGTGTAGTTGTATATACAGAGTCGGTTAAAACTTAAAAGCTGACTAAGTGGTTCAAAAAAAAAATTGTTATTAGGTATTAATGGACTTAATGCCTTTAAATGTTGCACCAAGTCGGTTATTAGCCATCTCTGTACCGCAATATTACACAGAGTCGGTTAGTAGCCAATTCAATGTATTTAAACATTGAACCAAGTTGGTTATGACTTATGAGCCCACTCTGTGCAGTTGTATTAGGTACACTGTGTCACATTGTCATTCATTAGCCGATTCAGTGCTTTCAAAGAAGTCGATTATTAGGTGAAGAAGCCGATTCAAATACTCTATGCACTGAGAGCTATAATTTGTTTTGTTGAACTTGAAATTTTCTACCATTTTAAAATATTTTCTATTTTTTTACTTACATACAATTTATAAGTTACAATAAGTGCAATTTCTATTTTAAATTAGCTGGTCCAAGGTTGTACTGAATATATATATATTTTTTCAATATTTTTATTATGATCAACTCATTCTTACAAGTATTATGAATGATATGCAGCACCCCATGAGAATATGTAAGAATATTCTCTTCAAGACTCAAAGAATATTCTAAAATGTTTTCAAAAATGCAAGAATATTCTTTTTTGAGAATATTCTCATCCCATCCCTACTACTAACCGACTCTGTGTAATAGACTAACAGTACTATACGTTGTCGAATAATTTCTCGGCCAAAGATTGCTGCTGGATTTACAAAATGGAAAAAAACTGAAAGATATACCCTTTGATTTCAAGTCTCAACCCCAACTTAATAAAAAATAGGAAATATATTACTTATTTAATTTTGCAAAAATTATTTTCACATTCATAACAAATTAATACCCGAAAACCCGAATTAAATTTTAACGTTTAATATAATCACATTTTTTGATTTTTACAATTACAAAAAATGGAACGTAAACTTAATCATTACTAAAAAAAGAAATTGGAAAAATAAAACATCTAAGCTTCGTTCTTCAAACCCTGAACTTGATATTAAATAAAATATAATGAAATTGATACATTTTGTATTTTCAGTGTTGAACGCACTGCTTTACAATCCGAGCGACCAGGTCGCGCAACTGGTCCAGGTTACTTTTTTTTTCTCGAGACTCAGTAAAAATCGCTTAGAAACAGGTGTTTTGTTGTGGGATTGTGTAAGGGGTAATTTTAGCCAGCTATTTTAAGTGGAAAAAACAGTCACAGAAAAAAGGTTGAGAACTATATGAACTAGTCTGTTATCAAATTTCACAAGAAAAATATAAATTTCTCACTTAAATTGATTATTAACTTATTTGAATAGATCATTGACATGTTTGGTCACAATCTAGTGTTAGGTCACAAACTAGTACGTTTACCCTACCAAAATTGGGCTTGTTGCGATAAGCGGGTTGCATAACTTACCTGCCTGATTCTTATCACTTTGGTAGTCGATTCGTACTATTTTGATATTATTATCTTTCGCGCGCTTCAATCATTCGCTACTTTAGTACTTTATTTTAGAAAAAATAAATTTAATGCTGATTTATTCTTGAATTTAAAATGTATTACTGTTGTGTAAGAGGTTGCACATCGAATGCAAAAACGCATGGAGTATCACTTTATCGTTTTCCCAGTGTTAATAAACTAATGTGTGTGGAATATCAAACTTTATTATTGAAACGCCGAACTGTTTGGTTTCAAGTACTAAATTTTAAAAAAAAATGTCTCGGTGGATCCGCTTTCAACGAAATGTAGTTATAGAGTTTGTTCTAAACATTTTAAAAATGGTAAGTATGCAATAAGTTGAATAACGATAAATTATAAAATATCCCTTGTAATTTACTTATTAGTTAATGCCCTGTAATTGGCTGGATGCTACATTCTTCAATATTTAAGCTACAAAGCATTGTTTGTTACTTTCATATAGGTAAACCATCTGACTTTCGTGATGTGGAGAATGACGATTGGGTCCCTAGCATAAATATTGGTTCTGAAAAATGCAATGTGCAGTTGGATGTATCTCCTAAATCTCATATGAAACAGCATTTCAGTGTGAGGCACCGACTTAAAAAAAGAAAATTACATTTTGAAGATGAAGATGAAGTTGAGGTAGGTAGTACTGTAGTTATTTCAAGTATACCTAAAAAAATCCATTTGACGCGACTTCTTATACACATAGCACATACCCAAAAGGTATACTTGAAAGTTGAAACTAATACTACCACAGAAAATGTAACTTCTCCGAGTGTTCTGTTCGTCTTACCCAATTTATAATTTGTTGCGATATAGGTCGTTATTGAAACTGAAACACCAACGCTAGCGCCCAATGAATTACCTGAAGAAAACATTAACGATGATATCGAAACATCAGCATTACATTTAACTGAAGAAAATTGCACTAATCGTAGTGAGTTTACTCAAACTGACACGAGCAGTGATTATATTTCACATTTGGAAGAGAAGGTATCTATCTTAGAAGAACAAATTGCATACTTACAACAAAAAGTTGAAGATTAAATTAAAGTATTACACAGGTGTACCTTCTTTTCAAGTATTCTTATTGATGTTACATTATTTGAAAGATGGTTTAGCAGATATTACAACAAAGGACGTAGGACTCACTCCATTTCAAATTTTACTGTTAATGCTTACGAAATTAATACTGAACGAAAGTTTCGTTGGCTTAGGTTACAAATTTGGAATCACCCATCAGTTGGCTGGAAAAATATTTAGAAAAGCGGTTGTGATATTCGAACATACATTTAGCTCCGTAATTCTTTGGCCAGAGAGAAATGTTATTATAAGTAATACCCCTATAAGTTTTAAAAGAACGTACGGTTCCAAAATTACAGTTATAATTGATTGTTTTGAAATTGAGATGGAAAAGCCGAGCACTGTGAAAGCGCAAGCCGAAGTATTTTCGCCATACAAGTATTATCATACCATTAAGTACTTGATAGGAGTCACTTCTTACAGTCTTATTTCATACATCTCGAGTGGATGGGGTGGACGAACGAGTGATACAGAAATCGTTCAGAGAAGCGATTTCTTAAGTAAGCTACAGAGAGGAGATGTTGTTATGGCTGATCGTGGATTCGGAGTAAAAGTTAAACAGTTGATTAAGTCGCGCGAAGCTCGATTATTGACTCCCGCTTTCACCCGCGGAAAAAAACAATTACACCCCAAGGACATTGAAAAAACTAGAAGACTTGTCTCTAATCGGATACACGTGGAAAGAGTAATTGGTCAATTGCGAAATAAGTTCGCTATTTTGCGAGGTCCGGTGCAAATTTCATTTTTAAGGTACGAGTATGATGGAGAAAACTTCTTTGATTTTGTAGTTCGATGTTGTTGTATAATTAGTAATATTTGCGATGGAATTGTAACAAAATAAATAAATAATATGGTATGTTGAAAAAATATTTAATTTGTTCATTTAACCAAATTATAATTACCTATTCGTTATTTACAATAATTTTACTTAATCTACTTTGATTTTTAATTAGAAATGGTAAAGTTAAATCGAAATATGCTGAAGTCAATTTCTCCAATAATTCTAAAGCAAAGGTACAATTAAATAACACTGGTATAACAACAAATGAACCATTTTGTCCAGTTTCTTTGTTTTCGTAAGAACTATAAATAATTAAGTCGCATTGCTGCAACTGACAGATCAATAGTCCTAACTGGATTTGCCCATACCACGTGCTTCTACACTTTAAGGTAACCTTATTACCTTTTACCAATAGTTGCGAAACCTGACGGCACATAGCAAAGGACGCAGGCATACTTCTTCCAGCTTTTGGGGCCTTTACTTCTATCAATTTTATGCTACCATTTCTCGGGTTGAACGCGAAACCGTCGGGGCTGAACCCCAGCCATGGGTAATCAACAGGAATAATTAAACCGCGTAGGTGATACAACGACAATGGCATTGACTGTATGCTTGACATCTAGCACAAGCCATACCATCAACTTCTACTGTATCTTTAACGAAGCACCGTTTATCGCAACAATAGTAGGGAACAGACATGTTGTCGCTAGTAAAGTCCAACGTGAACTAACTAACTAAACGTTGGTCGTCTCTATTTATAAGATTAGAATAAAGCTTCGGGAACTCTAATATTATCGTTTAAGCTTAATTTTTGAAAAGCGTCTATTAACTCATCAAGAATTTCTGCATCCCACCTTGTTTTAGAAGCTTGGTGTATAGCCGCTATTAATTCAGCTTTTCTTAGCCAATAATAACGTTCTATTTTCAAAGACCGCGCAATAGCATTCAACTCACGTACAGTATAAGCCTCCATAGCAACATGAATTAACGCGGCGAAGGTTGTGCGCTTACTTATATAACCGTATTGTAGGTTGCGCGCGCAACTATCATGTAGGTATCGAATGATTTATCATTGCGTGTTTACTTATATATATTTTGTTTTTACACTTTTTACAAGTAGTATAATATTTTTTAGCACGTTTTTCACTAGGATCTTTGTTTGAACGTGCGAATAACCATAAACGCCAACGACACATGAGTAAAATTAAAAGTTTGAAAAAAATATCAAACTATTTATAGTTAAAACTTGGTTTTTTGTAACTCGTTTTTATAAAATTTGCCTTCGATAGGTTCACCATCCAAAGCGCTAATGCTATAGGTGACAGGATCGGTGTAATGAACTCGTGTGATTGTAAATATTTCCGAAGTCCATTTTCTTTTATATTTATTATCGAAGGAATATTTGTAAGAGGTAATACGTACACGATCACCTACACGTAGCGTAGGTTTAGGAAGTTTGAAATTTTTCAACGAGTATACGCGATCGTATATTACAGACTCGTTCTTTTTCGTAACTTTAGCTGGTTGTGTACCTATGGTACGATGTCGATCACTTTCGTTATACTCCTTCACGATACTAGGTAGTATTTTCAACCATTTATGATTTTGGTTCACTTCGAAGTGTAATTTCAATTTCTCATTAAGAGTTCGATTGAAACGTTCGATCATCGCCGCTTTAATTAAGGTGTAGGTATGGTACATCGTGATGCTATGGCTTTTCAACATTTTCTGAAAGGTAGAGTTCACAAACTCTTTACCCTGATCTACATGCAAAAGTTCAGGTTTTCGACCTCGTTTTAATATTTGTTCAAACGCTTTGGTCACCTGTGGTCCGGATTTTTCTTTCAATGGTACACACCACGCATACTTACTGAAACAATCTATTACGTTCAGTATATATTTAAAACCGTTATTTTCACGGGAGTATGCTTGCATTATCAGTAGATCGGCTTGCCATATATGATCTATACCCTTAGTTACGATTTGACGCGTTTTAAATTTTGTAATCACAGGTTTATGGAGTTCACGAGCTAAATCCATACTTATTGACCTATACAACCGTCGAGGTACCTATTTATTTGTTTAAGACGGTATTTTCGTATAAGAATTTTAAACACAAATGACCGCATATGACTTGGTTCATCGCTTGGTCTTGATCGTAGTTATAGGTGATTACGCATTTGCCACCTAGATAGGCAATAAGTTCAGCGGGCGGTGGTACACCGAATGAATCGTAATAATCTACGTTATTCCCGCGTTTAATATACGCGACCCAATGAGTACCGGCACCCATATACGAATCCAAGTTCACAATACCACATTCCTTGGTGGCTCGAACTTTCCTAGGAAGTTTATCGCGCATGAATACGCCTCGGAAATATGGGATTTGTAATTTTTCGGCGTAACGCGTCAATTGTAAATTACTTAGCGGAGTATCTTTTTTTTTTTCAACAACTCCGTCAACAAACCGTTTCCTTTAGGTTTTTTATTTACATATACGCCTTTACCGGTAGTTCTAGGTTTTTTATTCAGGTATACGCCTTTACCTGTAGGTTTCTTATTCATATATACGCCTTTACCTGTAGGTTTCTTATTCACATATACGCCTTTGCCGAGTCGCATAGCTTCGATAGCTTTATTATGGCGTATGTTTTCTTCCAGGAGCTTATCGTTATTACGTTTATTATTGTAGGCATTATACAGGCTGGACGCTACGGCTGCTGCAGCTGGAGCCGCGGCCATATCATACTTTATCACATCGGTACTAAATGAAATTCAAGAAGAAGAAGAAGAAGACCGTATGATTTCTTTATTCAATCAATTTGCATATATGAGTGCGTTACACAACAAAACATCAGATATTGATCGCGAACATGAAATCATAGAAGAACACATGAGACATTATAAAGAATCTAATGTACAATTTGACGCGTTTTAAATTTCGTAATCACCGGTTTATGGAGTTCACGAGCTAAATCCATACTTATTGACCTATACAACCGTCGAGGTACCTATTTATTTGTTTAAGACGGTATTTTCGTATAGGAATTTTAAACACAAATGACCGCATATGACTTGGTTCATCGCTTGGTCTTGATCGTAGTTATAGGTGATTACGCATTTGCCACCTAGATAGGCAATAAGTTCAGCGGGCGGTGGTACACCGAATGAATCGTAATAATCTACGTTATTCCCGCGTTTAATATACGCGACCCAATGAGTACCGGCACCCATATACGAATCCAAGTTCACGATACCACATTCGTTGGTGGCTCGAACTTTCCTAGGAAGTTTATCGCGCATGAATACGCCTCGGAAATATGGGATTTGTAATTTTTCGGCGTAACGCGTCAATTGTAAATTACTTAGCGGAGTATCTTTTTTTTTTTCAACAACTCCGTCAACAAACCGTTTCCTTTAGGTTTTTTATTTACATATACGCCTTTACCGGTAGGTCTAAGTTTTTTATTCAGGTATACGCCTTTACCTGTAGGTTTCTTATTCACATATACGCCTTTACCTGTAGGTTTCTTATTCACATATACGCCTTTACCTAGTCGCATAGCTTCGATAGCTTTATTATGGCGTATGTTTTCTTCCAGGAGCTTATCGTTATTACGTTTATTATTGTAGGCGTTATACAGGCTGGACGCTACGGCTGCTGCAGCTGGAGCCGCGGCCAACAACAGAGGTAGAAAACCTCCGGATTTTATCTTTTGCAATTGCGCTACCGATAGTCGTATTCGACAATTACCTCCTTTTTTCTTTAAATTTTTAATTTGAGCGCTCGTTAAAGGTAGGTAGGTTTCATTCATTACAGAATCTTTGGTTCGGCGCGCGCCTACAGTTAAGGTTACCGATTTACCGGTTTCTAAGGCGTTTGTGAGTTTAATTTGTTGCTCCTGGTCTAACGAAACCGGATGTTTTGTCGTTTTTAATCCGGCACCAAGTTTTCGTTTAATTTTCATAGCGTTTGTCGTCAACCATGCTGCGGTTTTTTCACCAAGACCAGCGTCCTTGGCTAGTACACGATTCCATGCACCTTCTTGTAACGCGTAATCGGCTTCGTGACGATCTTTCAAGTCATTGGACTTTGAGTACGCTATGTCGTGTTGCATTGCCAACTCGTCGAGTTTATTTTTCGGTTTCACGCCGTCGCGTAACCGTTTAGCTAACCGAGTACCCGGACCTAGATACTGGTAGTGCAATTCAAACGGTAGGTTATTTATCCCCGTATTTAATAACCCCTTACCCGTCACCTTACCTATAGGTTTAGGGATTAATTGCATAATAGCTTGTTTTCTAGTTTCTCGATAATCCATTATATTTCTTTGATCTCTTGTAAAATATTAACAATTTCGTTCGATATTAAAGGATTAGTATTTCCAGATTTAAGTTCACCGTACAAAATGCACAGTCTATCGAGGAGTTCCTCTAAGGTATTCCAATATACGTATTCTACGGGTCTATTTATACTTATTTTACGTAATCCGCTGCCTGTTTTGAAAATTGTCGATAAATTTTCTTGATCATCATCATCTAGTAAAGGCTTAATAATAGTACGGTATTTGTAACTTCGATTACTTTTTAGTCTACTGCTGGATGGATCATTGCTACGTTTATGCACGTTCGATTGTAAGATTATTTGTTTATACATTTCATATCATCTTCGGTATAATTTTTAGGTTTAGCCATTGTAAGTAATTCCCAAAGACCCGGTGTACCGGTATAAACTGTATCAGTATTTATGAATTTCACATCACCGTTTCGCAATACTTCGATAGGTTGATTACCTATATACAACCCTTTACCAGGTTCTTCGTGAATACCGTAATTATTATCCATCAGTACGCTTTTTGAATGGATAAGATTTAAAAATTTCGTAGCAACAGGATTATCTGTAGAATCTTCAGACACCGTTGCGAGTCTTTCATTTAATTTTACAAGTGGTTCTACTATAGGTTGATATCGTTCAACGCGTTCTTCGTGCTTTACCAATTTACCAAACTTTAATTCGTCGTATTTTTGTTGTAAAGCTCTGCTCGTATCGAGATATTCGTGCACCAATTTGTCCATATTGTTTTTCTTTCGGATTATAGGTAACACCTATTTATATTTTTTTCTAGCAAGGTTGAAAACCTAAAGTTAAGGTAATTTTTTCGCCTCTAAAACTAATTAAATTATTATCTTGATCGACTATACGTAAATGTAATTGAAATATGTGATCCGTATTGATGGGATAGTAACAAAGTGTGATAGGTCTTTCGATAATTTTTTCACCACTCTCACCTTTTAAAGGAAACTCGTATAACGTATTATCGCGTTGTTTTAAATTATCGATATTACATTTTATAAGATTACACCGTATCTTGATCGTATTCACCGTGAATACTTGTACAGGTAAATCGGATAAATGTTTTCTAAACGGCTGGAAAACATTCTCGCTAAAACCTAGAGTACGACCTATCGAGTTTGGTGATGTGAAATCCACGTGCCAATCGCTTTTAATTTCTACTTGGAAAGTATTTCTATTCAATTTCATGGTAGTATTACTGTCCTTCATTTCAGGATCGTCTAAAATCAATTTAAAAATTTCGTCCAATTCGTATGTACCAGTCGGTAATAGTATGATATGTTGAGCGGGTACTTCGCCATCGACAAAAACTATTTCGTTATTTTTTTCCGTAATATTCGGTATATTATTATAAGTAACGAAACTCTTAAGACACATTTCGTACGGACCATTTAATTTGATACCTTCGGTGTATTCGAGATTAATTTCCGATTTTGTATCGGTTATGGATATTTGGAAAGCCATTGTATACTGTTACGCGTATCGAAAGTCCATTTATACTTTTTTAAAAGATAATTTTTATACTGCCTAGCTTTATGTAAAGCGCAACGACCACGATTCGAAATATGATTAAGGCACGTATGCTTATCGAAAAATTCTTTTTTACCCTGTATAAAGTCGTCCAAGTCTACGATTGCTATTTCATCACTACATAATAAAGTTCGTAAAAATTGTACACGCTCGCTACCTTTTACGAAAATCGTACTTATGCTACGGTTTAAAAGTACGTGTTTGATAATACTGATCGTATCTTTGTAAGTAATGAAACCATCATCCCACCGAAGACCGTGGATATGTCTAGTTAGGTAATTTACCCTTCTTTGCATTATAGGCGATAGTGTTGAAAATGGTTGCGATGGTTTTACTAGTAAATTCAAGTCGTGCCGACTATCAAGTCTAACAATAGCGAATTCTTTTATAATAAATTCGTTATCGAGAGTTTTGAAAGCTTGGAAGTCGACAATAACAGCCATTATTAACAATTCTCTAATTTAGGGGTCTATTTATACTTTTTTAATGTAGAACTCGATTATTCAACGGGTTGTACACGGCTTTTTGGTCCATAATCATTACACAATGTATGGTCACATTATCGCTAGTTAAAGCCGCTCGCCAATTAAATAAAATTTTTATATTAATCAACGATTCCTTAATTACACTAGGCTGATGCGAACAGTCCACAACAATTACGGGGTAATGATCGAGAAAAGTTTTATAATCTACTAGCGGATCATCGTCGTTATAAACGTTAGGTTCGTAATAATAAGAATTTCGAAAAGCTTTAAACATTTCGTAAAGATTACCGCAACGATTTTCGGAAAATTTCAAATTCAATCTTTCGCGCGGATAATAAATATTATTATTCAACAACACCTGAACGTTTTCCAAGTCGAGTAGGTCAAATCGCGAATTATCAGAGTCCAACCTGTCGAACCTATCTTGTTGAAATGCGAGTAATATGTATTTAGTTTTAGCATAGGATACCGGTACATCCCAGGTATAGTCGGTTGTACCTCGTGGAGGTGAAATACTCTGATACAACCAGTGACGGAAAAGAAGTTCGTAATTTGTATTTTTTATAATCTCTTTGCGTACTTGCGTCTCGTAGACGAGTGAAAATTTTACTTGAGGAATACGCCATACGATTTCTTTCAAATTTAAATTAACTTTATAAGTAACGTTGTTTGAAATGAAACAATTATTATAACTACCTGTACTACGGTAGAAAATCAACTTTTGCGGAATATGGTATAAAAATTTCTTAAAGTCTTCGAAAAAACCCATAATCAAAGCCATAGGTATTACCACCGTATTTCTTCCACCAACTTAAAATAGCCTTTTTCAAGGCTGACCTTAGATTTATTATAAGATATATTTTTTTACTTACCTTATGACTCTACGTATTTTTTCATTTCAAGCTGAATTCAAAACTGAACTCTGTTTTCCGAACCGAACCTTATTTATCGAGATATTTCAATTGAAAGTTAAATATGTGTGTAATGCTTATGTAGACTAGATACTGATTAGAATGGGAGCACTTTTACTCGTTAGCATTATCTTTTCCATTTCATCAATTATATAATTTAATTCGTTATTCCTTCAATATGTTTTTACGCTTCCAATCTTCTTTCTCTTAATTTATGTCAATTTTTTCTTATTACTAACGTCTCCCTTTTATCAATTTTGGAATTTCACTATTTTTGTTAAAATTTGTTAATTACTTTATTATCTTCTTCTTCTTCTCCACACTTATAACACTAGTAATCATCAACGTTCATTTTTTTTCCCTCTCAACCTCGCAATGTTGTTAATCATGAAAGTTCATGCTCATAATGGTAACAAGTGTAAGTGCTTGTATACTAATCAGTACATGAACAATGTATGTATAATTTTCAATTGAGATATATCGTTAAATTGAGTACGGTTCGGGAAAGCGAGTTCAGTTTTGAATTCAGCGT
This sequence comes from Phenacoccus solenopsis, assembly GCA_009761765.1. NCBI lineage: Eukaryota > Metazoa > Arthropoda > Insecta > Hemiptera > Pseudococcidae > Phenacoccus > Phenacoccus solenopsis. Next base: position 10,817,483 of record CM019756.1, read on the forward strand.
GAAAAAAGTCTGTAGCAACTAAACTGTACCTGCAGAAGTAAATATCACTTTTCACGAGTTAAAGATAAAAAAAAAAACAAACCTAACTCGAGATATTATTTTATTTTTTTATAAAAATACAAAAATGATTATTAATAAAACAAACATAGTTTAAAGTGTAAAATTAAGAGTAATTTATAAAAAAATATATATTTTCGTGTTTTTTTTCTCGATCATCTGAAAAAACGAAAAACAAATTATTATTATATTTTAAGAAAATAATTAATGAAAAAACTTATACTTACATCGGTGTTGAAGTATGAACCCTTCTGAACGACGGTTCATTGGTTTCATAACCAAAATGTAAACGCCGTGGCCTGTTATAACATAAAAAATATTTATTAAAATAATTATTATAATTATAATTAATATATTATATAGAAATAGACTTACCATAAAGGTGACCGTGGCCATACAGGTGTCGAGGTATGAACACTTCTGAACGACGGTTCATTGCTTTCATAACCATAATCTAAACGCCGTGGCCTGTTATAACGTAAAAAATATTTATTAAAATAATTATTATAATTATAATTAATATATTATATAGAATTTGACTTACCATAAAGGTGACCGCGGCCTCGGTCGCGGTGTTTCGCTATAATAGCCCGAATCATCGGGCGCTTCTGATCGCCGCCACCACCACCATAACATTACAACCGTCATAATTATAATAATTATAATTATAGTAATCATAAACATTTCGAAAGGATATATTTTTTGAAAACGAAATAACAAGTCTTACACGTGCGTTATAATGTATGTGCGTTGTACGACGTAATCAGTAGATACCATGCTTCCTGGAAAAAAATCGCTTAGTCAGTAGTTAGTGGTGCTACAGCGTTGCGACATTTTTTTATCAGTTATTGATCATATTATCGGTAATATGGTCACGATTATTGTTTTTACCTAATCGTTTGGTAAAAAACACTGTGATTTTCACCGTAATTCTATATTACATAATTAGTCTGTTCTTTTATTCCAGATTTACATTTCATAATATTTTCGTGAAATTTTGGAAATGCATCGTAAATTTCTTTACGTGTTTTAGCATTAGTTACATGATATTTTCCGGATCGGAATACAACGAATGTTAATCCAAGGTACCGGTAAATTATACCTGGAAAAATTTCCGGCGTGTATTCGGTAAGGTCTTTATTTTGATTATAAAAATTTTCGAAATTTGGTTTTATATTTAAAGTACCGCTAGCGACTAGATTCGTGATGCGGTAATTTATGATTTTAACAGGATAGCCTAGTTTCTGAATAATACGACCGAATTTACGAAGACCTGTTCGAGCATCTTCTTCAGATTTATTTCCTACGCAGACGATACTACCAGAGGTGAAAATATTTGCTGTACATCGTGGATTACGAAGTCGTATAGTAAGACCGTTGAATGTTTTAGGATTATACTCTACATTGTATGTACATTTAGCAATATCGTACAAGTCTAGCGTACAATTTAAATGAGCCGTACATACGATATTTTGTATCGTAGGTTCCGTCATCATAATGTTTGAAAAAAAAACGCTAACACCTTCAGCTATTTATAGCAAATTCGAATTTGTTTTTATATTTCGATTTTTCATTTTCCACGTCGATCACCAAAAAACCGTACGGTTCGTGCCAACATTCGTTGCACATTTTTCTAAATCGATCAAACGTTACATCGGTAACGTATTCGTTGAAAATTTGTCTTAAATTTACTAAATCTTGTCTGAATAAAATTAAATAATTAAAATTCTCGCGTATACCACTTTTCTTCGGTATTTTAGTATACGTTTGGCTAAGATAAAATGCCGAAATATCGCGATGTCTACCTCTTAAAAAAATATTGGCGATTTTATCTTGTTTTTCGGTGAGAATATCGTCAAAAATTACAATAGATCCACGTGGGATTTCTTCAGGTTCAGGTAGATCGTCGACTTGTACGATGTCTTTCACCTGTATATTTTGTTTACGGCGGTTGCTATGACGACCGTGTTTACAATTACGCTTATTATATGTAGCGACTAGCTCGCGTAATGTTTCATACTTCTCTTGGTAACCGGTTTTTGTACACAGGTACACATGGTTGAATGGGCGCACATGTACGAGTATAGTAAGAAGGATGTTCGACTTTCCCGCCCCGCTCGGACCGAAGATACCGCATCGCATTATATTGGGAAACATCTCGACTTGCCGTTGTCTTCGTTGATGATTAGAAGAGTCATTATCAAAGTTAATTACTCGTATACTATTTTTTAATTTGTGTTTATGCATTTTTGTATTTAATCGCGACGCGTTCTTATTTATACTTTACGATAGCCGTAGGGATATGTATCGAAATTTTCACCGTTAATTACCCTTTTATCGAAATCAAATTTAAACGTTTTACTTTGCTCGACCGTTTGTAAATTTTTAGTCTTTTTATCGCGAACGATGTTCGTATCGGTAGTAACAATATTTTCCAAAAGACCGTCTATAACTTTTTCCATACCTTCACCGTTGATTTTTAAAGCGTTTTTATGGTGAAGAGTAAAACCTTTTACTTTTGTGCATTCTTGACCGTTATTTTTTTTATAATGATACGATTTTGGACCCGTACTCAGAAATTTGGTTATATACCCACCATCTAATTCGTCGGTCCATTCCCCTAAACAATCACCAGTATGTACACTATTTTGACCATTATCGGCATAGATGATCGAGTCGGTATCGCAGTATATAACAGCTTCGTTTAATTTAGCAAGCTGATCGTAAAGTCTAAGTCGGACATTAGCGGTGGTATAAACGGCCACAAAAATATTTGTATTAAAAACATTTTCGCGAAATTCGTATTTTTTCTTATAATTTACCTGAACAATATCGTCGTTTATCATATCGACATTAATATCCTTTAACGTGTCATCTAGTAAAATTTTGTAAAATTTACATGGGTCATCGATAAAATCGGTACTTCCCATATTATCGCGTTGACCAAATTTTCCCCATAAAGAATTTAGACATAATTTAGCTACCGCTCGTTTACCGGGATTTTCGGCGATTTTATCCGCATCTAATTTAATACCCATTTTAGTAAACGTATCGTTAATGTACTGTTCTTTGGTTCCAGAATGTTTACTAGTTTCTAATTTTATTTTCATAAACGTTTCGATATATTCGCGCCATAATTCGGTAGATTTTTCCAAATGCCAGACTTCGTAGATTTTTTTAATTTTATACCCCATTTGTAAAGCTTTATTAACTTCAACTGTCGACCACGTACCTACGAATTCGCGTTCCGACTCATCGTGTGTACATACTGCTTGATTGGTTGCAGCTGCGCATTTCAAACATAGGGGAAATATTAATTTCTCGCTTTTAGCCATTTTAACGCGAACCGGTAAAACAGGTAGATATAGATCTTGTGGCGGTAGTATTTTACATTTTATTAAACCAAACCAGTTTGTATCGAAATTTTCGGGATTTAAAATTTTTTGCGGATGACCTATCGGATACGGATCGTATGCCATAACAGTCGGATATAGGGAACAGACATCGATATATTTAATTTTTTCGTTTATACCGTCGCTAGTACGTTTCAATTTGAATACCTCCGTACGACCACCGAAGAACGCGTCGCGAGGATTAAGAGGCTCGTTAGGTACTTCGATTTTTTCGCCTTTTCTATATTGCATCGATTTTAACCAAATACATTCCCACGTTTCGATTATATGGTACCCGGCCTTAACTAGTTGATCGGTACGATCTAATGTTTTTTGATACAAATCACCCATACGCGTTTTATTTACATTGTTTACAGTATCTTCGTTATAGCATTTCGGACAACCGTGCCAGAAACATCCTTGATATTGGTACACGGTATTGGTGGCGGGATCATAGCCGTCTACTTTAGCGCCCAGAATTTTTACCTCCCCTCCGTTGGCCGCGTGAAGAATACTTTTCCAATTATCGAACGACTTGAGCCAAGCGACCGCTGCTTTAGAAACTGATCTCGCGGTTCATGATTTATCACGCCTATTGTCGCGGGTTTTAAGAATTTATCACGATACACAGCCATACATACGCTAGGTAAAGTAATGTATTGAAAAGGATCGATATTCGCAATTTCTAAAAATATTTCACGGAATTTCAGGCAACCTCTTCGAAGAATATCGACATCCGAATTACAGTATTCGTAAAGTTCTTTTTTCATATCGAATACGTAATTTTCGGCTACGCGTGCGTTATACCATTCTAAAAATTTTGATCGATTAGGTTCGCGAAATTTATCGTAGCCGTAAAAACGTTTATTAGGCATAGGACCTATGTAATTTCGGTTCTCTTGGGTGTTAAACAAATGAGGGAAATAACCTTTACGTAGTTCATTTTCTAGACCGAAAGTTTTTGGAAATTCTGAGAGTGCCGACATCACGAAACAGTTACTATCGATAATTCGTAATTTTAAGCACTCTACCTCTAAAAGCATTAATTTACCACCGTTATAAATTGTTTTAGGGATTACCGTATTTTTGATTAAATATTGTATAATGAAATGGCTATCGTAACCCCTAGCGTAATGAGCTATGGCTGTGTGATATTTGTGTGATTTATCGATTAACCAACTGCAAAATTCGTCGTTAGTATCGAACCGGTATACATTGCCCTCATAGTCATGAGCAACTATTAAATTCGGTATATGCATACCGGTTTCTTGTTGGGCTTCGTAATCGAAAAAGATGTATTTCTCGGTGTACGTACAGTATTTATTTATTTTATTTTTTTTATTCGGGTCACATTTTTGACAACCATACTTACACCTACCACCCTTACCCTGTACCTCTTTCATGTAACACCGATGTTCTTTAATTTTCACGAGTTCTTGACAGTTTCGGCATTTTTCAAAACCACACTCATCTTCGTTGTGATTTTGCGCGTTAGAACGTAAAATTATTTTATTACATTTTTCACATTTATACCGTTCCCCACAAACGACTTCTTTATGTTTTTCGAAACATTCTTTATTAAAAAAATATCTATTACACTCTGTACAGTACACACGGCGTATACTATCACCTTCGTGTTTTTTACCTTTACAAAAAGTGCAATTTTTTTCTCCATCTATTTTACAGATATGGGATAATTTATTATTATAGCCTGTGAAACATTTTTCACAAAAGTATACCCGACCATATAACGCGTTCATTTTAGTAATACAGTCGTAATGATTATCTTGCTTATATAAGTATATTTTTACAGGTCTGATATGGGAGCCCTTGTATATACACGCGTTATTAACTAAACTAGAGTCAGCGATGACAATCTGTACATCCAGATATTCTTCGACTTTTTTCATATCATCTAAACCGAAACCTTTACGTTCGTTTATTTCATCAATTGTATACCCTTGACCGAGACGATTACATAATTCTTTAGCTAATACCCCCTGTAAAAGCCTACCTTTACGTATATACGTTATATCGTTTTTACTTAATTTTCTACCTAAAATAGTATCAGTATGATACGTTAGACCTACGATTATAGCGCGCGGTGCGCATAAAAAATCTTTATTTTTAATTTCTACGATACTTGTTTTAGTATGTTTATCTTTAGCTAAATTTACAATTCTTGATCGACCTCCACCGTGGGGCATATGTGTTATAGTAATGGTAAATTTACAATCGAATAATTTAATAGAGGCAGCCGAAGTTAATATTTGTTCCATTTTTTCACCCATATTTTGCACGTGACCCTCTTCTCGGACACCGGTCGCTATATGTTTACCGAAAAAACTAGGATTTTCTATTATGAAATTTAATTTATCGCCTTTTTCAAATCCCGCTCTATTTTTGCCGTATTCCAAGATTTCTTCCAACACTTTATGAACGTAATCTTTAGGATTTTTTTTATCTAGTTTAGAATTTTTCTTTTCTTTAATTTTATACTCGCGCATTTCCCAATTAAATCTTTTATTTTCGCGAAAATAAATTTGTCGAATATCAGCGTAGTTGAGTTTACTACTTTCACGTATACGCGGTGCTTCGAAATAATCATCCGCGAAATCGAATGGAACCCCACCACCTCCTATGTACACATTTTCATTTTCATCTTCGGCATCCGACTGGTAACCTGAATCATCAGCGTGATTATTATTATTATTAGGTTGTTCATCGTCATCGTCTGTATCTGAAGAAGAAGAATCTGAGTCACTGTCATCGGTATCTGAAGAATCCGAGTTGGAGTCCGACGAGTCGGTATCTGAAGAATCCGAGTCGTCAGAGTCCGAATCCGTATCGTCGGAGTCCGAATCAGAGTCGTCAGAGTCCGAATCGGTATCTGAAGATTCAGAACTAGAAGTTTCAGATTCGCTCAGATTTACATCTTTAATTGATCGAACTAGATTTTCTATTCTCTCTCTATCAGGTAAGTCATCTTCGGTATCGCTTTCATCGGAATCTGACGAATCACTCAAATTTCGAACTACAACAGGTAAGTCATTATCGGAAGATTGACTTATAGGTTCGACATGGACAACGGGTTCATCATCATCATCCGAGTCTGAGTCGTCAGATTCGGAGTCGGTGTCAGAATAATCTATTTGTAATAGGGAGGGTCGGTTCGTCATCATCATCCGATACCTGTAGATCTCTAGCGACGAGTTCCTTCATTTCTTCACTAGTTAGAGCCCCACGACTAGCTAGTAAAGTACGAAGAAAATCGTCCATCGGTACCTCAGACCAACCGGGTTGTGGAGCTGGAGCCGGTATAGGAGTAGGAGGAGGCGGTAGGAAAGGACCATAAGGAGGTAAAACGTATCTATCTACAGGTAACGGTCGTGTTTGTTTTCGCACAACATACTGTGTGATATCGTCACTTTCGGGCTCAATCTGAAGATCTTGCAGTTAGTTCACGTTGGACTTTACTAGCGACAACATGTCTGTTCCCTACTATTGTTGCGATAAACGGTGCTTCGTTAAAGATACAGTAGAAGTTGATGGTATGGCTTGTGCTAGATGTCAAGCATACAGTCAATGCCATTGTCGTTGTATCACCTACATGGAGACACGTACCCGTAAATACTGTTGCGAATTAAAATGTTTCTCCATACATATCGATGAACCTTGGCATCTAGCTTATGGGATGGTTTGTGAAAATTGTCGGGGCTTAGGTAGATGTTACTGTAAATGCAAAACTCGTATGGATATTGTTGCTTACCATAAAATCTTAGAAGAACACGGGAAACGTTGTAAAGAATATAATATTCGTTAAAGGAGTGGGGGTAGTTGTCTATATAAAGAAAGGTAGTATGCTAGTCCCGTCAGTTACATTCTAGACACTAGTATGGCTCCTTTCAAAACTATCATTGACGATATTATCTACTGCTGTCCTAAAAAATGTTTTTCTTTAAAAGAAGCTAGATTTTTTAGGTTAGGTTCGCAAAAATGTAAAACTTATCGGCGCTGCTATTTTATAAAAATATTCTGTATCGATTGGAAATTTTGTAAAGGGCGTAAAAAACCTAAACCTCCGTCTTTACTTTCACTTTTATCATACTTTATCACATCGGTACTAAATGAAATTCAAGAAGAAGAAGAAGAAGACCGTATGATTTCTTTATTCAATCAATTTGCATATATGAGTGCGTTACACAACAAAACATCAGATATTGATCGCGAACATGAAATCATAGAAGAACACATGAGACATTATAAAGAATCTAATGTTTTTCAATGGAGTGGGGGTAAGTAGTTGGAGTGGGGGGAGACCCTAAATCTATAAATATAGGATAGGCACAGACGTATCCTCAGTTGTCTCCGACGCTTCGAACAAGATGGACGCTTTCATTAACAACTTTAACTTGCTCGGACAAGAGAAATCTTACCAACTTTTCGCCAAGTTCCAAGATTTCCCTATCGGTACCAAATTCAATGTTCTACATTTCGCTAGGTACCAAACTAAATTCGGTACTTCCATCGTCGCTATCACTGACGAATATAAATTCAATCTACCTAAACGCTTCGAAAAACTATTCGACTCCGATGACAAACTACAAAAATGGAACGAACAAAAAAATCTTGTCATCACTTATAAAGGTACCTCTAACCGTTCAGTACTAATCAATATTTCTTCCATAGCTTAAAATAGCCTTTTTCAAGGCTGACCTTAGATTTATTATAAGATATATTTTTTACTTACCTTACTTTTACCTAAATTTTAAAAATTCCAAAAAAAAAAATTTAAAAATACAAAAAAATTAAAAATACAAAAAATTAAAAATACAAAAAAATTTTTTTTTTCAAGACATTCCAAGATACTACATCCCTGATTAAGGGAGCGGATATACCGCGTGTCTTGGAATGTCTGCCCTACTACTGATATATTCTCCACCATTATCACATCTTGGGCGACCTACTGAATATTTTTCGCCAAACTCCCTCCTCATCTCCTTTATGTATTCCTTGAATACCTCCGATACTTCGCTTTTATGCTGTAGCGTATGTACGCAAGCATATCTACTATAATCGTCAATAAACGACACTAGAAACGTTCTATTGTTTTGGAACGAGTTTGGTAGTCCACACAAAATATCTGAGTGGAGCAGCTGGAGTGGCCGATCTGCTCTTCTCCTTTTAGAGTTGCACGGTAATCGTACAAACTTTCCCCTTAGGCACTCCTCACATTCTCCTATCTCCTTTCCAAATTCAGCCTTCTTCATCGACTCTACCTTCGTTGCCATAAGTTTCAAATACTCAGCATTTGGATGCCCTAATCTCTGATGCCACAGTAGACCAAGGTCCCTCCGATGCTCCTCTGTCTTCCTCCTCTTAGAGGTTGACTGCTCCTCTTTCTCCTCACATTTTCTTTTCTTCCCCTTTGCATTTTTAAGGGTTTCATCTCCAGCGTCTCTATCTGTTTCCATCTTGGTAACAGAATTCTCCTCAACTCCATCAGTTTCTAGAACTGATTTCTCCACAACTACTCCATCAGTCTCCATATCAGAAACTGATTTCTCCTCAACTAGGAGAAAAGCTTCTCCAGAGTCATCTTTCTCGATGCTTACTTTCATTCTCCATAGTTTCCCATCAAATGGGACAGAAAATACCTCCTTATCAGTCTTTTCGAGATTACCCTGGCGGAAATATCATCTAGGATGATGTAGTTCCCACTCAAGACCAACTTGCTCGCAGACAAAAGATTTGACGAGAAGTCTTTGTGAGCAAACGCCTCCGGTAGTACACACGCCGTTCCTTCCTTTAAACGCATGCAAACTTCTCCTTTCTCCTTTAAAGCAATTTTCTCTCTATTTGCACACCAAACTGTCTTTTCTCCCTTCAACTCCTCTTTATGCGACAAGAAATTTGTATCATTAAAGTAATGCTCCGTTGCTCCAGAGTCTAAAATTACTAACGACTTACCCCTATCACCAGCTCTTAATGCTTCTCCTGCCTCTTCATCGGTCATTGACTGGTCTGAGTCATAGGCTAAATGCGCTTTGTTTCTCCGATTCCTAATCTTTGGTTTTGATGGTGCTGCTTTGGTAGGGTGCTTTTTCAACCTAAGGCAGTCTTTAGCGATGTGTACTCCAATTTCACCGCAGGCATAACACTTTACTTTCTTCTTCTTTGGACATTCCGTGGCAATATGTCCTTCCTCCTTGCATTGATAACATAGCATGCTCTTTGTCTGATTGGGTTTAGATCTTTCGTGTCTGGGTCTTTCCGATCTTTCTCGAACCATGGGTTTTTGGGTGCTTGCTGCTAGGGCGCGAAGGTCCTCTCTCGTTTTCATGACGTTTGTTCTTTCTTGCTCGATCTCATGGACTAGAGAAATAACTAGTTCGAACGTGCATTCTTCTATTTTCAGCATTCGGACGTGGTTTTGGATTTTTCCCTGGGCTTTTGGAGGTAGTCTGACTATAAAGATGTCTCGTTTCATTCTTTGGGATAGGTGTTCCCCGCAGTTGTTATAGTTTGTTGTAATACGCTCGAACTCGGCGACGTTTTGTGAGACGTCTTTTGTTGTATCGTAACGCCAAAGTCACAACTCATTCCAAACTTCGATGGCACGCGCATTTGTGTTGGGCTTTCGATAGTCTATAATCTTCTTTAGAATTTCTTTAGGGTCCTCTACCCCTCGAACCAGCTGTTGGAGAGTAGTGCTCAGAAACGATAAAATTAGATTCCTGGCAATAAACGTTCGTTCTTCTACGTCCTCATCTGTTACTAGTGGACTGTTCTTTGTTTTGAAAAAGATGTCTTCGACGTCGTGGCATTGAGTGCTGAATTGAAAATCTATCAACCACTGATCGAAATTCGTTGAGTCTGCGAGTCAGTTAACTTGAATACAGTCCGGCTTTCGCCTTCTCCAGATCCTTCTTTTCCCCACAGGCTTAATTTCAGCATCGACGACCTTTTCCTGCTCCTCGACCTTTTCCTGCTCTTCGACCTTTTCCTGCTCTTCGACCTTTTCCTGCTCTTCGACCTTTTCCTGCTCCACGACCTTTTCCTGCTCCAACCCAGGACTACATTCTCCATTTGACTACAAAACATAAATTATGCATGTAAATTATCATGCAACTCCTCACCACTGGGTAACAGATGCAAGTCTCCGAGGAGGTATGAGATTTCAGCTGGCAAGATCGCAAGGATGTCCACCTTCTATCTCATGAACTCCCAAGAAACCTACATGTCCCCTATATGTCCAGGTAGATCGCATTTCCTTTGGATGATTAGCAAGACCACAAGGGTGTCTAATCAGTACCAAAAGAGAACACGAACCATCTTTCACACTCACTGGTCCAGGGCCTCCGCTAGCGCCAATCCCTTTCATCATTTCACATACTCTCAAGCTCCTAAAGGTACCTGTCCGATCCATCACTTTTTGTCTGTGACGTCGATCCGCTCCATTTGTTTATCATTCCGAAGTTTCGACTCCATGGCGAAGTTGTATATCTATGTCAACTTCGTCGATCTATGTACCTCGGCGTGAAACACATGTGTCGCACACACAATTCACAAAATAATTGACACGCCATCGCCCAATGGACATACATCGCGTGAAACGCAATCATTTTATGCGTCCACGAACGATATTTTTACTTTAGCACCTTCACCTAGATACTTTTCGCGTCGGATTTTTGGCCGTGGGTTACTATACACCTATGCCATGACCGAGCGAATTTCTACGTTCAAATGAAATTATTGATTCGTTTAACTATATAAGCTAATAATCTAATTGATCTAATTAATAACTACAAATAGAAATTAGTCGTTTGAACCACTTACAGTTACCATACGTTTTCGACGCCAATATGTCAGAAATATCGGTTCGCCAACAGAGAAACACGTTTATTTACAGGAAAGTGGAACTACAATGTATGCGATCCAAACATAAATACGTCAAACAATACTACAATTGAAGAATAAGTAACTCATAACGAAAAAGGTAAGTTCACTGCAATATACGTTAGACGCAATCTGTTCTAGCACATTGTTGCACATCGAACTGCCATGTTTGTTGTTGTTGATGATGATGTTGTAGTTGAAGTCAGTGTCGCCACCCTCCTTTACAACACTCCCTCCGTTTTTTGTTGATTTATTCGCTACCTATAAAACAACAAGAAAACAATCATTAGCGACACATTGGACAACTAAGTATGTCATGAGCCCATCATCAAGTTTGCATGCCTCAACCACACAGGTTAAGTACAATTTATCTTCTCATCTCCTTTCTCTCTTACCCACACAGCTTCACACAGGTTTTACTTAACTCCTAAGCACACAGCTCTACACCTCTCAAATGATTCTCTCTTGAGTGGTTTTGTCAGGAAGTCAGCAATTTGACTCTCTGAGTTAATCCACTGTAAATCTATTCTTCCACTTTCCACTAGCCACTTGACATGGTGGTAACTCACATCTACATGTCTCAGTCTGCCTACTTCCTTCGACTTAGCTAGACATATAGTTGAGCGATTATCTTCAAATACTACTGGGGTTTGTTTTAGGTCTCCTGTGGTCCTCTCCACCAAATCCACTAAGGCAATCAACTCTTTGGCCCCTACAGAAAGGGCTACATATTCCGCTTCAGCCGAGGATATCGACACACAAGACTGCTTCTTGCTCTTCCAAATCACTGAGTCACCAAAGATTTTAACCACATAGCCAGTCATAGATTTACGGTCCTTTTTATCTGAGGCAAAGCTTGCATCTACAAACATTTTTGCCCCCTCTTCCTTACCGGTATAAGTCAGTCCAAGGTCTCTTGTGTTTCTCAAGTAGTCTAATACCCTTTTTGCAGTTCTCTAATCAGCTAGTTGAGGGTTATCTTGACATCGGCTCAGCCAGTTAGTGACATATGCAATGTCAGGCCTTGTGCCACCAGCTAAGTACTGCAAACTACCCGTTACCTCCTTAAAGTTTAATTCCTGGTATTTTTCAATTATTTCTTCTGAGATTTCCAGTTCACTTTCTGTCATAGGTGTAGGAGCTTTCTTTTTCTTTCCTAGTTCAAATTTCCTTAGAATTTCCATTATGTACTCCTTCTGGGTTAGAGTCATGACCTTCTTTTCTATATCTCTACTTATTGAGATGCCGAGATATTTTGCTGGTTCTCCCAAGTCCTTGATCACAAAGTTTTCTTTCAAGGTATTCTGAATCCTGCCAATCATTTCTGAGTTTGTCCCAGTAATGAGTATATCATCCACGTAGAGGATCAGTAAGACAAACTCTTCCTTCTCCCTCCAAATGTATAGGCAGGGTTCAGCAGGGTCTGCCCTCACACCCAGTTTTTGCATCACCCTTTCGAACCTTTCATACCACTTTTTGGGGCTAATTTGAAGACCGTATACCGCTTTTTGTAGCTTCATCACATGAGTCTCTTTCATATCTTCTTCTTTGCCAAATCCTTTTGGAATTTCAACAAAGATATCTTCATCAATTTCTCCATATAGAAATGCTGTCTTGACATCCATTTGGCATATTGGTAACTGCCTTTTATTAGCTATCACTAATACTGTTCTCACTATACCCATATTGACCACAGGGGCATATGTCTCAAATTTTTGATATTTCTTATGATGCTGGAACCCTCAAATTACAAGCCTGGCCTTATATTTCACTCCATTTGGTTCATTCTTCTCTTTGAATATCCACTTAAATTGGAGTATTCGCATGTGCTCTTGCCTTTTTACCAACTTAAATACTTGGTTTATCCTGAATGATTCACTCTCCTCCTCCATTGCCTTTTGCCATTTTTCTGCTTCTGGGGTTGCTAGTTTTTCTTCAGTTTGTATCATTAGCGCATCTTCTCCCTCCAGTTCTTCCATTTCAATCTCAAATTCGTCAAAATCCGTCTCTTTATCCTCCGTAGGTTGGGATCTTATCTCTTGTTGCTTCTCACTCTCATGAGGATTTGTTCCTGGGATACTGTCCTCTTTTGAGTTCTCTATATTGTTCAGCCATTCCGCACCTTCCTCACTGTCTTCTATTTGAAGCCAGGTGTCTTCTGGTCTCCATTTCTTCGCTAGATGGTCCCCATATACTTTTGATTCAATAAATTTCGCGTGTTTTATGCACGAAATTCTGTTTGTTGCAGGGTCTAGCACTTTATAACCTGTATCAGTATAGCAGAGAAGGAACCTTGCCACTCCTCTTTCACTTAGCTTTTTTGCCTCTGGATCAGTGTTGATGGTATACACTAAGCTACCAAATTTCCTGAGGTTGTTATACTGTGCTTCTCTTCTGAACAATTTCTCGTAAGGGCATAGCATAGCAATGGATTTGTGAGGTAACCTATTGTATGTATGTGTGGCTACAGCAGCAGCATATTCCCACATAGTTGCTGGGTATCCTGCTTCGAATAAGAGTGTTCTCATTTTCTCCTGGAGTGATCTATTAAATCTTTCTGCCACTCCATTCAGTTGGCTGGTGTGTGGTGGGCATGGTTCCACAGCTACTCCCAGCTGTCTACACACAGTTTCTAGAGCTTCATTAACGTACTCGCCTCCATTGTCGCATCTCAGCCGTCCAATTGTATACGTGTCTCCAAATTCTCTCTTCACTTCTGCAATCAATTCTTTGAACATGTCAACCACCTCATTTTTGTGCTGCATGGTATACACATATGCATACCAACTATAGTCATCCACAAAGGTAACTATATATGTTCTTAGATTTTGATACGACTTTGGAAGTCTACACAGGACATCTGAGTGTATCAACTGTAGAGGTCTCTCAGCTCTTCTTCTATTCTTGTTGCACGGCTGTCTGCAGAATTTTCCCCTGATACAATCTTCACACTCGGATATTTCTGTGTAAAAGTCAGCTCTCTTCAATGCTCCCACCTTAGTGGCTAATATCTTCAGGTATTCAGGATTAGCATGACCCAATCGGCTATGCCACAGCAGACCTAAGCTCTTCTTGTTATCCTCAATCTTTTGTCTCTTCAACAACTCACTTTCATCTTGCTCTAATATCTCCAGTTTCCTCTTCTTTGGTTTAGGAGTGTTCTTCTAACCTCTTTGAGCGTTCTCACTAGACTCATTTGACTCCTTAGCTCTAGAAGATTGGGGAGGGACATTGGGTTCATTTACTACTGTCCACAGTGCTTTTCCAGCACCATCATCTGCTAACTGGACTCTCAATTTCCACATTTTTCCATCAAAGGGGACTTGAAAAACGAGTTTATTCGTTTGTTTATCTCGTATTTCTGCTTCATCCGCATTGAAGGTAACTGTGTATCCTGCTTGGACTAACCTACGCACTGAGAGGAGGTTTTCTGGGAAGTCCTCATGAGCATATACAGGGTTCACCACATAGGTATCACCAGCTACATTAAACTCCATACTTCCTTTATGCTCTATTATTAGCTTCCCTCCATTAGCACACGTTACCACCTTACTCTCACTCAGTTTCTCCTTGGACATTAGCATGACTGACTCATTCACGAAGTGTTCTGACGCTGCAGAGTCAAGGATTAATATATACTTACCAGAATCTGTAGCGGTGATAGAGTGTTCGGAGTCAGCCATCATCGCTTGGGCATCTGCTCTCTTCTTCTTTTTCAACATCGGCTTGTCTCTCTTGGTCTGGGTGGCTTTCTTCTCCTCCACCTTAGGTTTACGTCCCTTCTGTGGATCTGGGCAGTCACCGGCAAAGTGGTTATAACTCCCACAATTATAACATTTTCGCTCTCTTTCCTGCACCACTTTATTATGTGATCTTTTCTCCGCCCAACGTCTTGTCTCATCCCGACGCCTTATCTCATCATGACGCTTTAGATCACGCCTTTCACGGCTAGACGGCCTATCACGAGAGTAGTCTCTCCTGTAATGTTTTCGCTGATCATTTGATTTGAAACGTCGTTGGGATTCTCGTGCTAAGTATGCCTTTTCGGACTCCTTTTTCTCCAGTGCTCGCTCTCGTTCTAACTCATGGACCAAGGTAACCACACTGTCAAAAGTCGAAGTGTCTTGTTTAGCCAATCTCAGATGGGACAACACTTTGGTTCGCGCCTTACTAGGCAACGAATATACAAATATATCACGTTTCATTCTTAATGACAACTCCTCTCCACACGAATTGTACTTTGTTATAATTCTTTCATATTGTGCAATGTTTTCTGATACTCCTAATTGAGTGTCAAAACGCCATTCTCGTAAGGCCATCCAGGCTTCCATTGCATTTGCGTTTGTTTGAGGATCTCGGTAACTTTTGATTTTTTCAAAAATCTCTTTAGGGTCTTCCATCCCCATGACCCTTAGCTGGTGGGAGGTGTCCAGCCAGCTAAGGATAAGATTCTTCGCCACAAAGGCGCGATCTTCTTTGTCTTCTAGCTTGACTTCTGGCGTGTATTCTCCTTCAAAGAACATGTCTACCACGTCGTGACATGTTGCCGCAAATTTAAAATCAATCACCCATAGGTCAAATGGGATATTATCATTCAGTCTTTTGATCTCCAGCCCATCTGGCTTTCTTCTCTTCCAAATGCGTTTACTGACTGCATCCTATTAAACAAACACACACAGTCCACATTAACACCTTCTCTCCAGTGTCTCCTCAGTTAGGTGTTCCAATCAGCAAGACCTCAAGGGTGTCTAATTTTTCCACCTAGACTGCTGAGTAACACCTGGGAGCCTCAAACAGCATTCCTGAAATTATATCTCTTAACTGACCAGCAAGACCTTAAGGTGTCTGGTCAATATTAAGAGGATACATTCCAGGTTTGCGTTTGTTAGGTATATATCTCCCTGATGACGGGCAAGACTAGAATTTAGTGTCCCACCAGAACAGGAAGGATATAACCCCGCACCACATCTTACCATTTTGGGTTTCTCCGGCTCTTTAGGTTGGTCTTCAACCTCCTCATCTCCAGCCGCCTTTTTCCCAGACTCCTCTGATTTATCTCTTTCACCAGTTTCTTTTCTCCTTAAGAGCTCTAGGACAACGTCCGATATCAAAGAGGTAATTTCCTCCTCTCCTATCAATAACACCAGTTTTCTATTATAGCTATATATCATATTTAGTCCACAAAGGCTTGCTTTATAATGAATACATATACATATATATAGATCTTTTGCAAGACACGCGTGTATCACACAGAGAAGGCCTCAACTCAGTTCTTCCTGCGATACTGAGTATAAACGCAAGGGGTTTCCGAAGAGGGAGTGTAGAAGACCACTAGCACTCCCTCCCAACTCTATCTTTCACCCTTAGATATCTCAGTTCTAGGTGAGTTTATCGATATCCGATCTATTCCACATAGGTCGGTGTTCAGTGACCACCCAGGTCAAGAATTAACACCTGAAATCAGATACCTACCACACAGTTTCCTCACGATCACTTTTGATCTGTGACTTTCCATCTAGTGACGTCACCACAACAGGCGCACCCAGCACCACCACGCAGTTGGCCAATCTATTTTCTGTGGTGTTTAAGTCTTAGGTTGCGAAGTCGTACATCTATGTATGCCTCAGCGATCCAAGTACTCAAACTACCAAATCACGCGCAAAGAACCCTGACTGTACTACTAATTTAACCACTTTACATTCAACAAATTCCGTTCAGCATAGACACCACAATCCCCCGCATTCGACATCAAGATAACGATCACTTGATGTGCGAGCGAAAGGTCAAGTGGCACCACGCTTTTAATAATTAATATACACAAAATTACAATATGCAAAAGGGAATATAAATAGCTATAGAGGAATATTATTATTTATAACTACCTAAGCTACTATTAGAATTGATAATTAGATGACTTACGTAACCCATTATACTTTTCACCACATCCAGGCATGATTAGCAATTGAGAACTAAGATGATTGTTTTCTTGTTGTTTTATAGTGTCAGAAATATCGGTTCGCCAACAGAGAAACACGTTTATTTACAGGAAAGTGGAACTACAATGTATGCGATCCAAACATAAATACGTCAAACAATACTACAATTGAAGAATAAGTAACTCATAACGAAAAAGGTAAGTTCACTGCAATATACGTTAGACGCAATCTGTTCTAGCACATTGTTGCACATCGAACTGCCATGTTTGTTGTTGTTGATGATGATGTTGTAGTTGAAGTCAGTGTCGCCACCCTCCTTTACAACACAATAGTCACCAAACCTCTTGTTGTTTTATTTATAGTGTTGTAAATGCTGGAAAGTCGGAGACAAACTGCACAAGAACTCAAGAACATATATGTAGCGGTATTCCAAAAGAATATATTCAAATTAAACACGATACACGAAATATACAAGAGCCACACATTAGAGACGTACAATATCAACAACGGAAGCATTACAAAAAAGAAACGGTAAGTGTCAACAACATGGTTTCGAAAGACGTTCGCGACTGATTCATTAACAGTGCGTACATGCTTCTCCCAGGCCTGCCATGCAATCGCAATGGGCCGCTAGTATTTCCGCTTCGACTTGGTCCTCTTCTTCGACCCGGATAATCACCCAAGGGTGCAATGGACCCTCGTTTAATTTCATTGAATGTCGTACTTTCAATCGAAGGATTAGGCAAGCAATACTTCTGCGATGAACGATGATGAAAGCAAAGAGTAGTTGAAATATAAGTAATACTTACGCGACATTTTATTACGTAATATTCTTGGTTGAACGTTAAATATTTGATGCTGTCCACCCATCTGCTCTTAATTCTATCAGTAGA
Organism: Phenacoccus solenopsis; assembly: GCA_009761765.1. Classification (NCBI taxonomy): domain Eukaryota; kingdom Metazoa; phylum Arthropoda; class Insecta; order Hemiptera; family Pseudococcidae; genus Phenacoccus; species Phenacoccus solenopsis. The sequence goes on from CM019756.1 coordinate 10,835,660, forward strand.
TGTTAAAGCTTTAAATGCTTTTAATTCAGCGCCAGTGTAATAACTTCTTCTATTGATTAAAAATTCGACAACGTTACTTTTACTTAAACGAAATTTCAAATTAAGATTTTCAGAAAAACGATCGTCTTCAACTTTATAAGGGTCTAATCCTATAAAAGAAATTTTTTCGAGGTAACGAGTTCGCACATCCGGAGGCAGACCAGCTGTATAAAGACTTAATTGTATTTCAGTTCCCGCACTTCTTATTCTGGCAGGGTGGTCGCCCTGCCGCCAAGCTTAATCCACATTAACACACGATAATACATTTTAAATTTAAGAATTAAATCAGCATTAAACTTATTTTTTCTAAAATAAAGTACCAAAGTAGCGAATGATTGAAGCGCGCGAAAGATAATAATATCAAAATAGTACGAATCGACTACCAAAGTGATAAGAATCAGGCAGGTAAGTTATGCAACCCGCTTATCGCAACAAGCCCAATATCAAACGTTCAAAGTAGCCCCAAGTTACGGTAGGTTATTATGTTGTATGGACCACTGTAGATTGTTATTTTTGGGAAGTTGTTAGAGATAAGGAATGGGAAAAAAATATGAATATATTAAGAAAATTTTTTATCGATGTTTTTATACCCCATTGCTCCGCAGTATGAAGTTCATTAAATGGCAATTGAAAATGAAATGTGAAAAAATATTATGATTTTTTTTTGTATTATTGATTTTTTAATATAATATCAATCGAAAATGTTTGTTGTATAAGTATTTATATAGCCGGCCAAAAAAGTATACCATCATCAACCCCATCATTGTGAATTACCATGCCCCCTCCCGCAGAACAAAATTAATAACAACTTAAATATAAATACCCAACTTGAAAGAACTCATATAACTGGAAAAATGGAAAGAAAAAGAATTAATTAATTTTCATCTAAGAAGTTCATATATTATTACAAAATTTTCAAAATTAAACAAAAAATACTCTTTTTATTTCATTAAAAATACAAAATTTTATTATTATTAGTGAGCAATAATGTAAAATAAGAAAATGAAGAAAATCTGATTGGATTAAATTTAAACAAAAATAGATTGATTAATTCAATGTATGAACTATAAAAAACAAAATATTGATAAGTATGTTATTTAATATTAATCTTGGTACGAGAGTAGAACGTCGCCATCACTGTCTGCAACATTAATATCCTCGAGCTATAATTTAAAAAATATATATATATATATATTCAATAACTGATGCAAAATATTTAATTTATGCAATGAATATATCGTAATATCACACTTACTGAATCTGAATATAAATGCTCAGTCTCCTTTATCAGCGGACATTCTAAGTTTGTTAATGCTGCGCAAGTTTGCCATATAATGGTGGCATAATTTCGATATGTAGCTGGAATCAGCGATAATATTTTATACTTCTTGATGCGCTGTATTGCCCTTTCAACATGGATTCTGGCTTTTACTATACTTCTTGTCTGACTAACTTCTGAGACAATGAATTAAGGAGCTATTAAGAAAGGGGGAATATTCACTCTAAGAGGTTGAATCTCATGAATTAAAAAGCCTTTATCAGCGAGAATTACATCACCTTCTTTACATATCTCTAGAATACCACATTGACTAACAATTTGTTTATCGCTAATATTTCCAGTGAACAAATCGCTCACAAATATAAGTGCTCCATTTGGTGCTATTCCTACTAAGCCTTTGAATGTATGGCGATGTTTATAAGAACTATATGTTTTGTTACTTTCGGCCACTTTACTTGGTATTTCAATATACAGCTCCGTACAATCAATTACTATTCTAGTATTAGGGGAAGGAAGGAAGGAAGAGGGCATATACAGCAAGTTTTTTTGTCTGTTTGGTACTTCTGCTATGAAACACTTAAAGAGAACAGAGTGAAGCTCATTTAACCAAGTCATCCAAATATTATGAACCGTTGTAGTAAATATTTCAGAGGAAATCATTCCTGTGCGTAATCTCATAGCGCGTTGATCTGTTTTTATTCGTTCCCAAGTTAGTTGACGATTACATGAACGATTTTTGTGTTACACATTAAAATTATAAAATAGAATCAGGAAAAATTTCCAAAAATGGGAAAGATGATTTAAAAGTTGAAAGAGAATAATAAGAAGACACGAAGTATGAGCTTAATTACCTCTCCTATCTTCTAGCAATATGTTTTCAGCAGGGCTGTTAACAATAACTAAAACTCTAAACTTTAACTCAAACTGACTCGTATTTTCACGTATTAGGAATAAAACTGAATTTAACTATAACTATAAATCCGAATATGTGTAACTGAATAAAACTTGAACTAATATTTTCAGTCCCTGAAACTGAATTAAACTTTAACTTACACTTAAAAAAAAAATCGTTTTGGTTAAAATCTCAAGCCGATTTTCAATTTTCTAACTTTGAACGAACATTCAGCGACTTGAGGTTCATTTTAGACCCTTTGCAATGCAGTCTCAAGGGTCTATTTACTATTAATGATCTTTTGTTACTGCGAAATAATTATATTAAGTAGTTTTGAAAATTAAAATTTTAAATGTGAAATTATAAATTAAATTCATTTTATATTTTTGTAAATGCTTAATTTATTGAATTTGGAAACTCTTATGTCTTATTTCATCTTTTCATCGTACATAAAAAGCGGACATGATATAATCGGTAACTAGATTATTTCATTCTAACTTCAACTTCTTTAACTATTTTAAAAGAAGAATTAAACTTTACTAACTTTAACTTTTTTAACTATAAAGAAGAATTTAACTTTAACCTTAACTCTAAACTTTTATTTTATTCGAATTAAAACTGGTTTACATCAACTTTAACTATAACTTGAGCTTTAAGTGAAAAGAATAAAACTGCTAGCTTTAACTGTTATTTTTGTTTTGAAATACTAAAACTTTAACTGAATTCAACTAATATACGTTTAAGTTAACAGCCCTGGTAACTAACTTTAACTTTTTTAACTATAAAGAAGAATTTAACTTTAACCTTAACTCTAAACTTTTATTTTATTCGAATTAAAACTGGTTTACATCAACTTTAACTATAACTTGAGCTTCAAGTGAAAAGAATAAAACTGCTAACTTTAACTCTTATTTTTGTTTTGAAAGACTAAAACTTTAACTGTATTTAACTAATATACGTTTAAGTTAACAGCCCTAGTTAGCTGCAAAAAGTTTGAATCACTTCGTAAATTCTATACACATTTGTAATGATCCTGGTGATTGAAAAGTTTGTACATTTGTAGTAATCCTGGTGATTTCCTATCAATATAATTATATTTTTTTATTCATTGTGATCAAGCAGAACGGTCGTTCTGCGAGTCAAGTTCAAAACGCAACCAAATTGCCATGGAAACGAACGAAAGTGCGCGTACGTACGAGCAAACGGCCGACTATGCTTATATTCTGTGAACAGGATTTACTCTATAGCGTTTATGCAATTTTTACCGAAACTATTGGTCGTAATGGATATATTTATAGCTTATTTTGAAGATCTCGCCAAGAGCTTCAAAATAAGCCATAGATAATTACTGTACGATAAAAACTCGCCGAGTTATTAACATCTGAAGTAAGCGATTATGACAAATTTTTGAAGTTAAGTAAACTCATTTTCTCGACAACTAATAGAGATGAAAACGTGAAATTTTGTATGCTTCATCTGCATGATGTAAATGAGTGCGTGTGAGGTTTTCGTCCAAATTGGCCCCCTTTTACTCCTCCTCCCCCCTCAAATGGGCCTTAAAAATTTTTAAAATGGAACGAAAACTATAAAAGGCACTTCTACAGCATGTTTTCAATAAGTGTACCAAATTTCAGTTCATTTGCTTCATTACACTATTCCCTATCCTTGAGCAAAGTTTGGAAAATTTTAGAATATGTACAAGAGGGGAAAACGAAATAGGGGAACGGCGTAAGGCACGAAAGGGGAAATTGAAATAGGGGAAATTCATAGACGTTGTTTCAATGGATCTGACTTTTCTCATTCAAGTAGGTAAAAAAGGATGAAATTAAATAGGGAACTCCTATTGCTGTTTGTGGTGTGGTAATTCAGTAGTTGAATAGAATACAGTAAATATAATAATTTCGACTTTTCCTAATTTTCATTACATTTTCCAGAATGAACCTAAATCTCTCTATAGCTGCACGATGTGCAGAATTCTAGGAACATTTCCTCTGCGTATGGCGTTTATTGTAAAATAAGTATATTGTTTTTCCGAAAAATTATTTAATGAAATCATCATGATTTACTGATAAGTGACATTCTAAAAAGTTACAAAATAATGATGAATGTAAGTAATTATGATATAAACGTATTATTCATTTATTAAAATTTAAATTCATATACGTGTATTCCTCAGACAGGAGATCCACGAAAAGCGGCACATCGTGCAGCTATAGAGGGGTTCCGAACGGCTATGCGGGAAATTTCGATTCAATAAAAAAAATACGTTCTGAATGAAGCAGCGGAATATCTCAAAAGCCAACAACCCGAAAACAAAACTGTTGAGTAGATGGCGGTAAATTTAATAAAAAAAGTTGAATAATTAAGAAAAAAATTATTCAAATAAACATTTCCTCTCAATCATACGCACTTCAATTACTCGTTTACCATCTATGCCGCTAAACATTTTATAGGAATTTCAACAAAATACGTGATGGTAGCATTACTTTCTTTAAATATTATTTTCCAAAAAAAAACCTATGATATCCGCAAAAAAAACTTCTAACAAGCAAAAACGTCAACTTCAAAACATTTCTTAGTCACACCTATTTAAAAAAAAAAAAAAAAAAAAAAAAAATTAAGGTAAAAAATAATATGATACAAGCCCACAGATCAAGTTCCCCTCATTTCAACTTAGAACTTGACGGTCGTCAATAACGAAAACACAACGATTATCATGTACCTAAATATTATATTTTCATTTCACCAAACTTTAAAATTTAACTTGTAAGGGGATCGTATTACGACCGCAGATATGTTATTGTTACTTCTTTACTACCACTTCATAATGTTTAAACTCACCAATTACTACATTACATAACACATATTGCACCTACCTTTCGAATATGTGCGTTGCAATCGATATATATTTGAATTCAAGATTAAAATTAAATTAAATAGCAGTAATCAAATGATAATATTTAAAATTAGCAATTACTACATTACGTAATATATATTGTACATATTACAAATATGTGCGTTGAAATTGAGATCTATTTGAATTCACAATTACAATTACAACACATGAAAATACGTAATAAAATAAAATAATTATAAAAAATTTATTCACACACATTTGGAACTTTTTGTTCATGAAATCATTTCCATTCCATAAATTCATTGCCTATTCAGTTGTGTTGTTATGAAATAAACATTGTTCCATCCTTTCTTTCCATGCTCAGTAATTTGGAAGAAAAATGTTAACTCACATAACGAATTCACCCCAATTGAACAGTCACATCATTAGTGAGACATTTCAATTTATAGCGATCGTACTAAAAACTATCCTACAGTGAATGACGACCGTCAAGTTCTAAGTTGAAATGAGGGGAACTTGATCGCTGTGGGCTTGTATCATATTATTTTTTACCTTGATTTTTTTTTTTTTTTTTTTTTTTAAATAGGTGTGACTAAGAAATGTTTTGAAGTTGACGTTTTTGCTTGTTAGAAGTTTTTTTTGCTATGTATATTTTACACATAATTCACACTTTTAAAATGTCAACTGCTTTGATAACTAATTCTGTTTTAGGATAATAATTCCTTTAAATTATCGTGTTGTATTTTTACGATACCTGTTTATTCATTCAGTTATTTGTAAGTTACTTATAAAAAGTTTAAATTACTTCCTACTTTCTATATAAATTTGTAATGGTCCTGGCAATTGAAAAGTTTGTAGTAAGTTTTTGAAATCCTTACACATATGCAATAATCTTGGTGATTTCAGTACTATTTAAATATCTGTTATTCCATTGCCCCAATTCCATGAGAATGAAATAAAAATATAACGTTTTAATTTTTTATTTGAACTTGTTCATCAATCTCGTTTACAATTTTATCAATCAAGGTAAAAGCAAGATTATCTAATAAAAACTGTTCGAACTTCCGGTAAATAACTTCACTGTTTATAATTAATTTAAGTAACTCCTCACATGGAGTCTTTAATCCTCCCTTATTTAAACTATGTTTATAAAATTCCATATATTCTACCCCACTAACTGGTGTATTTAAAAACGAAGTACACTGTTCACATATTGTTTTCTTAAGCATTGCATTAATCGTACTACCACAAACATTAACCCTCAAAACGCACACGTGGTGAAATTCACCACCTTAAACATTTAAGGCGCGTTATAGGCAATACGGTAGGCGCAACGTACTGCAACGCTCGTGTGCGAGAATCCTCTTCAGCTTCTTAGCACAATACGCTATTCATCGAATTTTTTCTCTCATGTTTGGCGGAGGGGGGTGTGATGAAAGGTTTTTTCTTTTTTAATTTTTTCTTGTAAAAATTTAAATTTAAAAAAAAATTTTCAATACGTTTTGTAAAAAATGGAACCCGATAGTATGTTTTATGATGAATTTATAAAGATGACACAATTTTTAAGACAATGAAAAATTTTTTGCTCAAGTCATTTTTTTGCGGTAGTTGGTAACACTGCTTGTTTATTCCATCACTCCTGTAAACTGTCTAGCATGTTGTTGTAGCTACGATTTAAGGAAATTTTTACCATACCCCGTTATCTGTAGACCTAACAGTAATGCTGTAGCTAATTTTTAATATTTTTCGAGTGTGCATTCAGAGGGTTAAATAACAGATTCAAATCATATGAATTCAGTTTCAAATTTTTAAAATCTATTGTTGGGAACTTCAATTCTTCATCTAAGGGAGCGGATGTAGACGGCTTTGAACTTCCACCTTTATTGTCGTCGTTAAACGAGTTTATTAAAAATGCATCACTATCTGACATATAGCATGTGCGATTAATATCACTTATGAATTGACTCAGTGAAATTGTGCGGAACGCTCGAATACACTGAAGCGATGATGGTGTCTTTGATGATCGTCGACGTACCTGAGAGAAAAACATTTTCTAATGCATCTTGTGTAAAGCGATGTGTAAGCACAAAATCGAATCCATTCTTGAAACAAAATTCTGCAATATCCATTATAGATAACGAAGCTAAAATTATACCCCGATTCAATGGCTTCCAACCTTTCTTCGTAAAACTAATGAGTTGAAAAAGATCGGTGATTTTTCTTAAATATTCAAATTTCGACCTTTTATTTCGTTTTGTGATACTTGCTTTTCTTGTTTTGCTGTTCACTATCCCAAACCAATCCTCAATTAAACGTATAAAATGAGCTGTTGTTAAGGCTGCTTTTGGTAATAATTTCAAATGTACAGCAGTTTCAATGGCTGATGATGTTTTTTCCGAGAAAAATCTAATTGCCGCTCCTACATGCATTTTTTCGTAGTTGTCTGGATCTGGATAAATATCCCTCCGTTTTAGGTGATGAAGAAATCTTAAGTGTTTTTTATCACATGTTTCCGCTTCCCATAAGGCACGGACGTATTTGCCATCAACATTTTGGGTAGGTAAATTATTGCTTGTAACATACGACTCTGGTAATATGTTATTACCTTTCAAAACTGCATTTTTTAAATTCTTTAAGAGATGACGATAATCTGGCATAGCAAATTTGTGTTCTGTGGCATTCCCTGCCTGAAATTTATTCTATCTATGCCCATTTTTAGTGGCGAAGATTCCAGCTTTTGTCCATAAGCCTTGATTGGATGGGCCCATATCACTAGTTAATGACAACACATAAGCCTTTGCTTTCAATGAATTGAATACGTGCAATAAAATTGAACAAAATTGCTGGTGTTGTGCTTTTTCCAGTAACTTCTGCAACAATTACTTGTTTCCATCGATGCTTTATCCCACGAATTAAAACAGCTACTACTTTTGTTCCTTTTTCTTCAGTTGGATCACCAAGTGTGACATTTCCATAGATTTTTTTTTGCGATTTTTCAAAATCTCTCCTTCCATTAATTTCCATTTCATCTATACTCATTACGCAGAATTTATCTTCTGGGTCCATGGCATCAATCTTATATTGAAGGGGTTCAAGGAGATCTTCAAAGATAGCAAAACTCAAACCAAATTTTCTAACGCGGCGCAAGATCATGCTATAAGAGGGTAGAGGATAACAAGACTTTTCAAGATATTTGAACCTATGAACTCCTAGAGCAAAACGAAATTTCAAAGCTTTTATGACGGATGGCATTCCTCATTTTTCAAATAACTTATGACCATTTATTGTAGCATCTATCCGTTCTTTGTTGAGAAATTTCAATATACCGTCTTCTAATTTTGCAATTTAAGCTTTTAAATCATCATTTTCAGATTTCAGCTTCTGAAAGTCTTCAAAAGAATAGGTCTATAACAGATTAACAGGACAATATATACAAATCCTTTCAATATAATATTGTGATTATAATACGCTACGCATTTAATTCAGACATTAATTTATATTTCTTATTTGATTTAGTTATAAAATATTATATTAAGTAAGTAGTAAGTATCTTATGTGGATGGCATTATGCAACAATGTCCTAATGTAAGTAAAAACATCTATATATTCTATACTATAGGATCACAGAAAAAATTATAAGGAACCACAAAAAAAAACAAAATCAGTGTTACTAAAAAAAGTAAAGTACTGTCACATATGCTCAGGAATTTTTTTTTCAAATCAAAACAATAGCAAAAAAATTGAAAAGCGAAAGAAAGAAGAAAGAAAGTTCTATTATATAACAGTGTAAAAACACAACAAAAAAAATTTTATTTATTTATCTATACTGATTATAGTTCAAGGAGAATGTTATTTGTTATGTATATATATTTTCATTGACTCCATTAAGAGGTGTTAATGTCTTTGATAATCCCCTCCAGCCATTTGATACCCACTTTGGCCACCTTACCATGTAGGTGGTAGCCTCCTTTTGTGTATATGAAAGCTGCTGGTCTTCCTTTTTTTGAGTGCTAAATCCTTTTTGTGATTAGGTTTTCCATTCTCAACAACATCTTTGCTGCGTGGGTCATTACAATTACACGTTTTTCGAACTACTTGGCAATCTTCTCGAGTCCTTCTTGAAAGTTGGTATACTGATCATGTTTTTCATCTCTATCCATATTATGGGAGGGATGATAAACACCATTGCAACATTTCTTCTCTCTAATAACTCATGGAGGAGCGCATACAGGTCATCTATTTGATCTGTAATCTCTTCCTTTATCATTCTTTTTTTTAGATGCACATTGTTGAATGCTGTTAGAAGTACTTATGATTTCTTGCAATTTAATTTCGAGCTTTTCAATCGCTAATATAATGTCTTTGGCGTTACATCATCTCCCACATATGGACTTGATCCAAATTTTACGATTTTTTGATGCTCTATGTATTGGAAAAATGAATATAATAACGCCTTTTGTTAATTCGAAAAAATGTTTATTCCTTTTAGAACAAGAATTCATGAAAAATGCAATGAATCGCCATCTTATTTACTAATACGAAAATAGCGTGAAGCACATTAAGAGTAATCGAAAACATCGATGATAAAAGTAAACACGGATGAGCAGAGATGAGCAGATGACTCGGAAGTAGCCAACTGGAAGCCCAAAATCTATCACTATGATTTTCACTATATCTTTCGCTATTCCATTCCATTACCTATAATGCATACTTGTGATGCAACTTCCACTAGCTCATTGATTGGTGCTGTCCTAAGGACATTATTTGTTATAATGTTATTTTTTAATAAACGTACCTTATCTTTTCTTATGCTGAGTTCTTTCTTTAAATTTCGTATTTCTTCCTACTGTGCTTCCATCTTTAGATTCATGGCATGAATGGCCGTCTGTCTTAACTCTACCTCGCGCCTCATTTCTTCCATATATGGCTCCATTATTTTATGTGCGGGAAGATAGATATGAACCTGGGAAACGGATTCATTTTACCGCATCATTACACACAGTGTTGTAGGAACAAAGCCAAGAACGAGAACGAAGAACAACAAGAACAGAAAATTTTCATTGTTCCTGAGGAACAGAACCAAGAACGAGAACATAAAACTGATATGTATGAAGAACAAAGAACAGAACGAGAACAGAATATTTTCAAACTGAAAGATCAAAGAACGAAACGAGAACCAACTAATATAAAAAGGTGAAGAACGAGAACAAAAACAAGAACGCATGTAATTTCGGGTTGTTCTTCGTTCTTTTGAAAGTTAATGATTCATCACAAAATTAATAGATATCATGAGGGGAAAGAGAAAATAAAAAACTTCTAAAAGCGGACAAATGCTGCGTATACCGATATAAATCCTTTTTTTTTTTAAATTTATTTATTAATTAGCTTCAATTAATTTATTTTCAATTTCAACAACAACATAAACTGTAAACACGTTATCAAAAAAAAGAAAGAACAAAAGAAAAAGTTGAAGAACGAGAACAGAACAAAGAACGAACAAGAACGAGACCATAAAGGATTGAAAGAACAAAGAACAGAACGAGAACAACATTGTAAAGAATTAAAAGAATGAAGAACGGAATGAGAACAGTTAAAACATTGAGAATAAGAACGAGTTAGGAACAGGATCAAATGACTGGGTCTTTCCAGGAACAAGAACAGACATATGTTCGTTCCTACAACACTGCATTGTACAGATGAATTTTGAAGAAATAGGATGTTGAACAGTTCCACAATATGGTAGTCCATTTTCTCGATTTTTTTATGTTTTCATTTTTTTTCCAGTTGGCAGGGATCACTTGATGTCGCTTTTTTCGTTTTATTGATCGATCGTGTTTCATGGTTTTCATTAACAGTATGAATCCCACTAGAATCACTACGCAGAAAGAGAAGGGTAAATTGTTAATTATCAGTTGATTTATGAACATTAAAAAATTGCAAAATAACAAACCTGCCAGTATCACCATTTTCTTCTAAAATTTCGTTTTCGATATAATCTTCATTCAATTCACAATTATCTGGAAGCCACTCGTCATCGTTATCGTTTTAATCAGAATAAACATGATAAAAATAAATAACACAAACCTTTTTTGGTTAGGGGCAAGTGTTCATTTTCTTCAGTTAAAATGTGGTTTGATGGAATTGTTGGAGTAAGTGGAATTGAACTAGTTTCATCCAAGATGTCCAAATTATTATGGAAACCATTAACTTCAACAATAATATTATTTCTACTATCTGTGAAGCAATTTTAAAAAAGGCGATAGTTTAATAAAATGAAACGAATAAAAATCTTATATAAAAATAGGCAAAAATACTTTTGCCACTAACCATCATTAGCGAACACAGCAAAATCAAAAGAATCTTCAATGATAACATCTGCAACGTCGACTTCATTATTAGCACTGCTAATAAGACCTATAGAATTCAATCCAGCGTTTTAATAGCAATATTGATAGTTAATCTTAGTTCATAAATTATTTTGTATTGAATATAGAAAACTAACCTGTGATGGAATCCACTGGAAAAGAACTTGAGGCCTGCTCAAGGTTTTTGACATTTTGGTAGGAAATTTTCAAAATAGCAAAAAAAAACTTTGAAATCCACTCTTTAAGCTTATATGTGTAAAATACACTGCTGGGCGCGTTCAGGTTTTTTTTGAACGGCGTTCGTTCCCGTTCAATGAAATTCTCAAATTTGACGTTCACGTTCCGTTCCGTTCACTGGCCAAAAAATTCCGTTCCGTTCAGCGTTCCGTTCAATTATTTCCAAAATTTCACGCGTTCCGTTCCCGTTCACATTCATGAACGCTTCGTGAATAGACGATTATATTGAACCAAATTGAAATTCTTCAAAACATCTGCTTTTCACTTTTACTAAACGCAATTCAACATTAAAATAACGAATAATTAACAGTCAGCCAATTACGCCACGAGAAGTACACCGAATGAATAGTGATAGTGAATACCACGACACAAAACTTGAGAAAGACAAAGTGAAGAAATAGAAAATTGAGAAAAAAAACTAAAAAGGGTAAAAAGACAAGTTCTTTCTTGAACGATAAATGAACAGCGTTTAAAATTTACGTTCAAGAAAATAAAACGTTCCGTTCCGTTCCGTTCCAACTTTTATATTTATCCTTCCCGTTCCGTTCATCGTTCGTTCAATTGATAAGAGAATCTCACCCGTTCCGTTTGAACGCGCGTTCCTGAACGCGAACGCGCCCAGCAGTGGTAAAATATAACTGTGACACTACATTATGGTGTTTTTTTAATCATAATACCGCGAGAAATAATACAAATAGTACAGAAATAAAACTACAAAACGAGGCGAACGCATTCACTAGGTATTTTTGTTTGGCCCTTGCGCTATTTTAAAATTAGCGAATTTTTGCCGGTAAAATTACACGCGGTTTCAGAATTCAATTTTTAAAGCTTTTAAAAATGAAATTTTGGGCAGCTGAAATAATTAATGAGTAGAGAATTGTAAAGCCGAGGCAACACTGAAAAAAACTCATTTTCGCCAAAATGGCACTTACGCGGTCTTAGAATATTAGCGCGACGATATGCGTATTTTTCAAGCGCGTTGCTCGACTCTGCTTCATTTTGTAATTTTTTTTTGTGCGCAAAACGCATTCTAAAAACCGCGTTCTATTTTCAGGTTTGTCGAGCAGGGCTGTGTAATTTTTGACAATAACATTGTCAATTGCTATCATATTTGGATTGTAAAGTGTGTTTTAATTGTATTAATGACGCAAGACAAAATATACACGCAGTTTCCTTACATTCTTTTATCGCATCTTCAAATTGCTTTCTAATTTATTTTAGAAATGGCTGATGTAAGTAGTTTACCTTCGGACTATGCTCGCTCAAAAATGGATGTCGTTTGCATCGTTGATACCAACATACCAGCGAATTTAAATCACCGAAGACAGGTGCTCGAAGATATCACGCAAGTATGCGTAAATGTGAACGCGAATTTGCACCACATCGCAGTATGCAATTCTACATATTCTTCACCACGTTCGGTTACAATTAGACTTTAACCGAAATGTTTTACAGTTTGAAAAATTGGATTTCGGTGAAACAAATGGTATAGATGTATTCTATAACGCTGACGTCGCTATTGTTGATTTATCTGTACAAATTCAGCAAAGTTCGCTGTTCTACCATCTTGGTGTACGAGAAAGCTTTGGTATGAAACAAAATATTCTGTTATTCAACGATATTGCTACCGAGACCTCCCAACGGTTCAAAGTAATGCAGTGATAGTTTTGAGTGAGAATTAATACCTTATTCATGGCTGATTGTAATTAAATATTTTTCGTTAGAATTTCGATAATTATGCGTTAATTACGTATCGTTTGTCGGACTGCAATAAAATGTGTATTGCGACTAATCCTAGAGCTTCCAAAGATAACGACACAGCTATATCAGCTATTGAACATAAACAATCGTTTACCCCATTTACTTGTAAACTTTCCAAAATGTTATTGGATTTTGAAGTACAATCCAAGTAAGTTGAATTGCATTTGCGATTCCATTGAATGAATATGCCATTTTGTTACACTGGTGTGCAATTTCAGGGCTCATATCAAAGAAAAATTCTTGAACGATTTGAGAAAAGCTCGAGAAACGTATTCGGGAGATGAACTTCGTCAGGTCCTGCATAACATGAGAAAACGTCTAGATGACCCTAGACTGCTTTCAGGAGATGTTATATTGAACGTATTAATGTCCTTCAGAGATATACAAGTACATTGTCTATTATTTTGATAAAAGCTTGCGCAACTTCAGTACCAACTAACAAGTACTATGTTGCAGGATTATGACGCCATGGTTCAGTTGGTAGAAGATTTGCAAACTTTACCGAATAATGGAAATTGTCTTCAAACTCCTTTTCTAAGATACCTATATCCTTTCGCATTGAACAGGTGTGAAAATGAACTATTGAAGATTAAATTATATCGTTCACAGTTTACCATATTCTTATTTCTTAAATTGCTCAGGCGTAATCAACCAGGAGACAAACAAAAGGCGTTGCAAGTTATCGAGAAATTTTTGGAAAAAGAAGAGAATCATATACCCGATATGGTTTGTTTGTGTGGTCGTATTTACAAAGATATGTTCGTCGAATCCGATTATACGGATAAAACGGCCTTGAAAAACGCCATTCATTGGTATCAAAAAGGATTCGATGTGCAGCCCAACGAATATGCTGGTATTAATTTGGCCACTTTGTTGGTAATAAATGGAGAAGAATTTTCGAAATCTGAAAACCTTCAACATATCGGTGAGGTTTTGGGATTTAGTAGCCTAAAAAGTATTCCATCGATTAAATTCAGCTGATATTTTAATTGTGGTCAATTTAGGTATTTCATTGAACAACCTGATCGGTAAGAAAGGAAGCTTGTACTCGCTGAAGGAATATTGGGATGTAGCCACCTTCTTCGAAATTAGCGTTTTGGCCGAAGATTACGGTAAGGCTGTTCAAGCCGCCGAATGCATGTTCAAATTGAAGCCACCAGATTGGTAATTGATAATCACAATATTCCACTTTATTTTTATGGATTTCGTCAAAAGTATAACCTGGCTTGTAATTGTAGGTATTTGAAATCCACCATTGGTAATATATCGTTGATCGATCAATTCCGTAAGTCGTCCGAAGAAAATTATCGCGGCCCGGATGAACAAATATTTGCCTTTTGGATGGATTATTTCGTCGAAGCTATTAAAACGGACGCTAAACAAGTGATTCGTTTTCCGGTAAGCCATTAGAGGTGGCTTTTGTGTGTTGAAATTAAAGTCATATCGAACATTCAAAGAGAGATTATGTAGTTGGTCATTCGATACATCTCATGCTGGAACATAGCTGCGCGAAATATATATGATGAGTGGTGATACAAATTATGGAGAATGTTATCTCAACATTACTCCCTTCCCCAACACTACCATCAATGTAAACGGTCCATGTTATGAAAATTCTCAAATCTTTTATACCTCACAAAATCGAGTTGAAAAAGTCAAACTTCATTTGTGGAGTTAGTTAGGGACAGAGATGGAGCGATTCTGAATCGCGAGTAGGAATTGTGAGAAATTGCGGAATCAGAGTCTTAAAAACAAGGAATCGCTGCTTTATGGAATCGGTGTCCCAATCGATGGAATCGTATGCTTGCGATTTCCTTCGCGATTCTTGGCATTCCTTCAACATTAAAAGCTAGCTGTTGAAGTGGTCTAAAGCGAGTGAAAATTGATATTTTGAAATTTGAATGAAGTGAAGCATTAAATCTAAGGTGACAAAATCGCAAGTAAAGTATAATGGTTCAGTTGGTATTGTTTTGCAGCCTTAATGTCCTTAATTATATTATTAACAAGTTGAACTGTCCTAGATTTTTTTTTTTTAAAGAATCGCGAGCATTCGGAATCCTTGAGTGTAAGAAATCGAAGTCCATTTCTCATGGAATCGCAACTTCTGTTATCAGAGTCCTTCGAGCCTGGAATCGCCCCATCTCTAGTTGGGGACCAGAATATGATCTCTTAATTTCGTTTCTACAAGGTGGAGCAAAAGTCAGGGTGCACTGTCCCAAAATACGCATATGCTAGTTGTTCGCGCTTTTTTAAATGAGCATTACCCAGATTGGATTGGTCGAGGGGCCCCTACGGCCTATCCAGCACGCTCCCCTGATCTAACGCTGATGGACTTCTCTGTGTGGGGACTGCTGAAAGACCGGGTGTTCGCAAATTGTATCAATAACTTGGCGCAACTCCGAGAAATCATTACGACCTCACATTACTGAGCCATATGATAAAATCGACTGCAAAACGTTGTTTGAAGTGTATCGAGGTAGAAGGAAAACATTTCGAACACCTTTTATAAAAATCCTTATGAAAATAAACGTTCTGCTTTTGCAATCATTGTTACTTAATCATTGCTTGCAAATTTGCTCCACCTTGTACATGAATGCAAAATGACGTATGAGCAAAATTTAAGAAATTTGAGGCATCTCACATGGCTCAGATTTAATACATTTGAACTCAAATGATTACTGGTGCTTAGAATTATGCAGTATGTTAATTTAAGCTTAGAATGCTATTTTTGAGGGGAGGCGGAGAGGAAATTGTCTTATAAAAATATGATAGAAGTGAATAAAAGATGAAGAACGTTTCATTATGGTGTCAGATGATGAAGTGAGCTCAGGACTGCAAAACTCGAATCAAAACAAAAACAACCCTGAAACTTATTCCGGAATCAGAATGTAAAAAATTTTAAACCGTATTCAAACCCATAACAAAATGATGGGTTCCGGTTCCGCTTCTCAGTATATTTTATATTTTGGCTTTACAGTTTTCACATACTACAACAAAATGAACTCTCCAAGTTGAAATGTACGTCTGTACCAGCGAATTAGTAGCACTGTTGCAATTATTTTTGGTTGGCAATATAGTTTTTACCCATTTCAGCTATCCTTAAAATAGGAAAAATGAAGTTTTCAACAGCTAAAGTAGGTGGATACTCAAAACTGAGAAATTAAAATTGAAAAAATTAAAAATTTATATTAGAAATTTTCAGAGAAATCAGGTAATTTTTTAAGAAATTTCAATTTTATTTACAGAATTACTGATGATGTGATAAATATTGAGAAAAATAAAAAATCTTTTTTTTATAGTTAAAAATTAATATTGATTTTTTTTTTGAAATTTGAATCAGAACTATAACAATTTCGAAACCAAAGCCATAAACTTGGACTCAGAACCGGAGCTAACATTTTCCCGGTTATGGGGCCTTGAGTGATCCCATTTGACCAAGATAAAACGTCATCTTACCAATTTTACTCCATTTTCAGACCACCTCGCCTCCTCATATCATCTTACTTTAATACCTTTTCGAATATCATTCCTTTCAAAGCAATGTACTCTCTGTCATGTCGTAAATATTAAATAATTTCTTAAATGTAGAAAATTGCCTTCCGTATTTTAATAAATGCCCATATCAGATTATTTTTATATTTAAATAACATTACTCAATTCTAAATATGTACATCAAATCGTCATCGCTGCTGTAGTCCATTTCCTCGTTACTGACGTACTCGTCATCGTAATCGTAATCATCATCTGCGATGTTATAAATGATTAGCACTCTGGTATTGAATTTATTGCAAACGAGTTGGAACATGAAAAGGTATGCATTTTGGAAAAAGTTCGATAGATTTTTTGAATACTAAATTTCGAAGAATAAAAATTCTCAGGAGGTTGAAAAAAAACGAAAATTTGTTGAAGAAAAAAAATAAAACTGAATGTTCTCAAGTTTTGCCCTTACGATTAAAGGAAAACTGTATGCTTAGTGCGATAAATTTGAAAGGTTTAAATTGAAAACGCACGTAAGAATTTTTATTAAAAAAAAATTACAGCAAAAAATCACAATTATACTGATGAGAAAATAAAATGAGCCGGGAAAGTTATGCTGCAAAAATTACGAATGCGTGAAACCGTTAGTAGTCTCTGGCCGGCAGGGTTTGGGAATATTTTATGATTTTCATCCGCCATAACCTTTCACCGAAAAAGCCGATATCAGCGAGAACGAAAATTTTCACTCTTTGAGAGCCCCTTAGCCTCGTATTGATCACACTTTGGGTTGGAAACATAGCACATTTCGGCTTAACTCTTGTTCATTAAATCGAAGAATTTTACGTTTTCTAGAGCATTTTTTGGTTCACACAAAGTACTTTAGAATTGCCCCTATGACAATATGGACACAAAGGAATATAGCACATTAATTAAACCCTATGTTTTGCTAGATTCTGGTACTGGAATCATCGAAGGTATATATGCCGAGTTACGTTGTGGTCAATTTGGACGCCGAAGAGCCCGTAATACAGATATGGAACGTTTGCGTTAATTGTTTAAAAAAGAAATGCCAAGTTCTTCACGAATGGTTTTTCACCGCTAGCATGATACGTAGCGTGAGGTATGCGACGACGACGTACACGAGTAATCGTATCGTTAATGTGAATTGTAAATTTTCGCTTTTTTTTTTTGCCTCGTAGTTGTTACAAGCGTGACGAAAGATGTTTATTTTTATACGTACGCGAGAACGGCGACGATTTTCAAATGTTTTTCCCATCCGAATTATATCGTAAACGATTTTTAGACTTGATTTTGGAAATGACCAGAGATCAAGAAGGAATGGTTACTGATTTAGATTTGGATCGAAGCTCCGAGCAGTTGAAGGTGATAAATGGTGGCTAAGCGATGCAATCTTTGTTTTCAATGTTTAATCACATATTCATCTTGTTTCAGTTCGAGTACGAATTGGACGATCGTTTGAATAAAGTTGTATTAGGTAAAGGTAATTACGGTATTGTGTACGCTGCTCGAGATTTAAGCACGCAGGTTAGAATCGCAGTGAAAGAAATCCCGGAAAAAAATTTAGGGTATATTATAATCGCTTTTGTAAACCACCTGTTGGGTGATAACTCGTATTTTATATGCGTAATTTTCGTTCGCATAGAGATGTTCAACCACTTCACGAAGAAATCAAATTACATTCTCAATTACGTCATAGGAATATCGTACAATATTTAGGATCAGTTTCGGAAGATGGATATTTTAAAATCTTCATGGAACAAGTTCCCGGAGGTATATAATATATTGAGAGAGGTCGTAAAATTCTTACTCATTTTGGAAGAAATATAGTTTCTCATAAAGATTTATTTTTTAGGAAGTTTATCGGCTCTTCTTCGTTTGAAATGGGGCCCGTTGAAATCGAACGAATCGAGTATAATTTACTACACGAAACAGATTCTAGAAGGATTGAAATATTTGCACGCTCAGAAAATAGTCCATCGTGATATTAAAGGTTCCTAATAACTTATGATTTGGAAACGAGTTGAAGTACGTGGCTTCATAGGGAATTCTTATTCGCAGGCGATAACGTTTTGGTGAATACGTATAGCGGTGTCGTGAAGATATCCGATTTCGGTACATCCAAACGATTAGCAGGATTGTGTCCGAGTACTGAAACTTTCGCTGGAACTTTACAATATATGGCTCCCGAAGTGATCAATAAAGGGCAAAGAGGATATGGTGCCCCGGTGAGCACATTTTAAGCGTTATTCATAACGCTAATATTTTCTGACATATCGATCCGATATGTTCGATTGTGTTATCGATGTATCGTTGTACATGTTTATTGAAAACGTCATACTGTGCGTCCAAGTATCTCATTTTGTTGATAACATGATAAGAGTTGAACTACAATTTCTAAATCAGAAATCTCTCTATATATTAAAATCAAAATGAAATCGGTTTCGAGATGCGCGCGCATCCTTGTTTGGAATTGCAGATATAAACGGTATATAAAGGATGGCAGGTATACAAAGGAAAAAAATTCTGAATTTTAATAAAAGCCTTATACATTTGCAAGGGTAAAATCATAAAATTGTTTTGAATTTAAAATTCTGGAAAATATTACGTTGAGGTTTAATTCTACTAGAAAATTATCTCCCTTTATATCTGAATTATAACAATGAATTATATTACGTATTTCCGGATTTCGATATTTTTCTGGAAAATAACACTCGAACAATGAACTTAGCTAGAAATGCCTAGTACAACTTTAAATTCGATGCTATAGCTTAAATTGACTCGTTCATTTTGAATAACTGAAAGTCAAATGTAGTTGTACTTTTCGATTTTCATTAACTAGAGTTTGTATGAGTTGAACTATAACTTTAAATTTCAAGAACTACAACTTAAACTTGGAACTTAAATCAGATATGAGCTTTTTTTAAGTTCTTCATCAAGATGGCGGTACAAAAAAATTTAAAAAAATCTATGTAGTGTCTACTGCGTACTAGAAATCTTATCCTCATAATACATATCCATATGCATTTTTTTTTTTTTTTTCATTTTTACAGTTTTTATCATTTGTTGATTATTGAATTAAGATTAATTTACGAAGATTTAATGAAATACGAAATAATTCCAAGAAAAGAGAAATGAAAGCAAATTTATCAATTTTTTAAGAAAAAATGAGTAAATGGATTTTTCCTATTTTTTTATACTGTACTGTATGATTTCTTAAATACTGCGAATTTTTAGTCAGAAACTAGAATTAGAACTTAAATTAACTCAAATGTTTAACTAAAGAACAAAAACTCGAACTTGAACTCAAATTCTAAAAAATTAAAAACTTAAATTAAATTGGAACTCTACCAAATTTTTGCTAAATTTAGCACTCCTGAACTCAACAACGGACACAACATTTCCTTGAAACTCCTCATTTGCGAAAATAAGGCGCTATAAGAACAGGTATAATGGAGCCGCCATCTTGGCTCGTTTTTTATCGCTTCTAAAACTTTAAAAAAAAAAAAAAAAAAAAAAAAAAAACACGAAAACGGCGGCTCCAGGGAAATGTTGATAATAACATTTTTTGTCGAGGATGTAAAGAACTTTCCATTGACATATTGATCATTGAAATTTAATTTACTAATAATCTGTAATAGAGTGTTGAAAAAATTGAATTTTTTTCATGTGAAAATTTTCATCAAATATCAAATATTAATATACTATTGGAAAGCTCTCTACATTCTCCACAAAAATTGTTATTATCAAAAATTTCTTCAGACTCACTGTTCGCCAGCAATCAGTGGAGAAAGACGAAGAATTTCCCCATTCAAAACCATGTTGTTTACATTAAGTACAAGGAAGTCTGTGATTTATGCGCATGTAATGTAATAAACCTATTTTTGTCATTCTGCCTTCAATTTCCCCTCTAACAATTCACTTGATAACTTGAGGGAATAAAATTTCTTTATGATGGTTGATTTCTGGTAATGTACTCTCAAGAAACTGATCGGTAAGTTACCTGTAAACTGCAGGTAATTTAAGAAATTGAAGCCATTTATTCGTAATTATTATTTAAAAAATAAATAAATTTGAACCAAAACGACCAAATACATTGAAAAGAGCCAAAAATCTATTTTTAAGTTACCAGGAAAGTTTAAAGATTTTAATGGTACTGTAACTTACCGGTAATTTGCAGTGATTTTCTTTAATAATTAATTATCATTTCAAGTATCTAACCTCTTTAATGATGGTGTCTCAAGGTTGAGTGAGGTTAGTACGTGAATAAAAAAATTAAAAAAAAAATTGAATGAGAAAAGCCTAAA
Organism: Phenacoccus solenopsis; assembly: GCA_009761765.1. Lineage (NCBI taxonomy): Eukaryota > Metazoa > Arthropoda > Insecta > Hemiptera > Pseudococcidae > Phenacoccus > Phenacoccus solenopsis. The sequence continues at coordinate 10,856,892 of CM019756.1, forward strand.
TGGAAGACCAAAGTAAACACCTTTAACAAAATGAAATCGAGCTCAGTGAAGTTCATGTAAAAGATTGTAATTCAGTATGTGAGTTCATTTTAAAAAAATCGGAATTTAGTTTGGGTCTTTTTTATTTTGTAAAATTGCGAATTCAAGTTCATTTCGATGAAGTCATAGTTCTTAAATTAAATGACTGAACTTTAAGCATATTGTTTGAAATCGATGTTATTTTTAATACTTACGATGTATCGATTTATCGAAATCACTATAATAGAAAAAAAATCAAGAATTTAATGAGACGCTGAATTATTAATTAGGTTAGAATCAGTATTGTAAAATTATAATATATTCGATTATTTCGATTATTGATACATATAATGATAATAATCGATTCATTAAAATGGAAATATCGATATTTTAATTTTTGACTAGTGGATTAAAAATGAAATATTAGATTTATAAAGTAATGATGTTTTCTTTTATCAAGGTATCGATTTGTCCTGACTTTGTAATTTTGAAATATCAATATTTTCGATTTAATTCGTTCGACTAATAAGGATTTATTTATTTGAAAAATGGTATTTTTCGGCCTGCAAAACCAATACCAGTTTTGCACAATATGATAGTTTCTGTTCGGGGTGTTTTCAAACTTCCAGATTTATCATTTGAAAATCTTTTCACTAATTTTGAAAATTAAAATTATTTTTCTTGCAGGTAATAACTTGATAAATATTTGATTTTTTTCAACAGTTTTCAACATTTAATAATAATAATAATAAAAAAATAAATAAATAAAAAAACTTATGTTTCGTACGATGACTGAAAATTATTTCATAATTTCATTACCCATGTGAGTTGTGACTTGTGAATATTGACATGAAATATTTATTGGCTTTTGACACATAGATATAATTTTTTTTGGCAGGTGATTTTATTTATTTGTAAGTTATGATTTTTTTGCTCAAGGGTATTGTGGGCCAAAAAAAGCTTTGTTTTTTTTTTAATTAACGAAGGTTGAGAAGGGGTTGTCAACTTTTTTTATTAAAAAATTAATTGCTTAAAAATGTCAAAACGAAAACCTAATTTTTTTAAAAAAAAATTTAAAATCTTATTCAATCTCATAATTTTCTTTCTTGGAAACAAAATCACTGAAGGTATTTTACTTTTTTTTTTCGAAATAAATAGTTGGTATTTTTTCAGTTAATGGGAAATTTCTACAGGTTAGGTCGACTAAAAAAATTTGGAACTTAATGTTCAGTCAAATTTGCAGAAGAGAAGGTGAACGATAAAACAGAATCTTTTCGTTGTTATTCTGGTTGTGACTTTTTCATTTAATCGTTTCACTTCTCGAGTGTTGGCTGCGAATTTTCTCATGTTGCGTTTCTGGTTCTAGAATTTAAGATCATTTTTGGGTTTTCTGGGTAATGCATGTAATTCTGATTTGGCAGCCTAGATCTTTAAATATTGACGTTTTCTGAATATAAATGTTTTGGAGTAATCATTTGTCATTATTTTCGATGTATCGATATTTTGGATTTATCGATGTTAGAAAATGGATAAGTGTTGAATATTCGTGCTTAATGTTATTTTTAAAATTGAAGACCATTCTCTCTAACTCCTAAAATAAGATAGACCATAATAGTGTTACTTTTTATTGAAAACTCATCTAAAAATTATCGGTCGTATGTAATTAATATTGTATGCGTTTTTAGGCCGATATCTGGTCGTTGGGCTGTACCATAATCGAAATGGCGAACGGTAATCCACCCTTCATCGAACTAGGTTCGCCACAAGCGGCTGTCTTTAAAGTAGGTTATTATAAAATACACCCCGAGATACCGGCGGAGTTATCGGAAAAAGCCAAACAGTTTATTCTACGTTGTTTCGATCCGACGCCGGAAAATCGAGCTACAGCTGTCGAGTTATTAGAGGATCCGTTTTTAGTCGAGTTAGTACTCGATGAAGTTTATTTACGGTGTGTTTGCTCGAGTAAGAATAACGTAATGTGTGAAAAACATTTTTTTTCTCTCTCTTTAGGAAAAAGAAACCGTTGAGAGGTTTGAAAGTACCTCAAGAATACAATCGTACTCTTTCACAGCCCGAAGACAAGAACGCTAGTTTGCTTCAGAATGGCACGATTACGTCACCCGATATCGACGCTCCGTCGGTCACCAGCAGCGTGATTACGAACCATTATCCGACCATTTCGAATAGGTAATGGTGAATAAATAGAATTATCATCGTTGGCGTACCCATTATATAATATATATACACGTTTAAATTGTGCTCGTCTTGTACTTATAATAACCGTTATGTTTCATTGCTATATTAACATTGTTCATGTTATCCGTGTTCGGATTATCTAGCAAGATGTGGGGCTATAATTACCTAACTGTCGAATATCACCTGATCTTTTAACTTACGGAAAGAACTTCTAATTTAATCGCAGGTACTTAACGCCACCGAAGTGTGTACTATTATCAATTTTTTTTTTCGAGCTTGCAAATTGGCATGACATGTAAAGCATTTTGTAGCGTTGATAGTAGCTTGCGTAGATGTGAGGTGCAGTCGTTTTTATTTCGCGGTTATTCATTATGTACATTTAGTTGGTTTTTTTCCCATAAGTTTTAGGTTAGATATTTAAGAAAATTAACGCGTTATTATTTTTCAAGATACCCCTCGTATACGGAAAACGGTATTAATACGTCTACAGACGCACTCTCGCCGGAAATTTCGCAAGCGTCTACTAATCCTTGTAAGTTCGAATGCGATGGATTTTACGTGCTGAAAAAAGATCTGCAAAGGCGTACCACATTGTCGAAGGTGCTAACCAGCGATAAGGAGAATATCTGTAACGTGTGGATGGAAAGCATCGTACGAGAATTCGGTGATAATATTATTACCAAAGTACGTATCGTTTAGTCTGCAATGGCCAGGGCCGGATTTACGCATAGGCAACATAGGGGTTGTTTGAGGAGGCAGAAAATTTTTCGTTTTAATTTATTTGCGTATCTAAACGTAAGCAGCCATGTCGCATTACTAGAGCTGAGTTTTTTGACTCGGGCTTACTCAGGTTTGCAAATAACGTTGCTACCTCTTCATGACTACAGGCCACATCCAATACCAATTCCGCCACCTCATCCCTTTCTAAACCACTTGAGATAAAATGTAGAACAAATATAGTATTTCTTGCCATGCAGTAATCGTATGAACACATATTACTCTAATTATATCTACTTGAGGCCCCTCAAATTATCTTCAAATCCTAATGATCCGCCATTTTGGATCTATTTCGACCCAAATTGAAGAAGCCATATTCTGGTCATCATTTAATCCTGCACATAAAGTTTGACCTTTCCAAGTCCATTTGGTAAGGAGATATGGAAGAATCGTGAAATTTCCTGCCGCCATTTCCCCTCTAAAAGCAGTTTTTTGCTACAATTCCCCTCCAAATTCACTTGCGAAGCTAAAATCAGAATGAGATAGTCACTTGGAGTCATTTTATTATATAATTTCGCAATAAAAAATTTTCAGCCTTACGTGTACCCCCACCATATTTTCATATCGATAACCCCTCCTTGTCCCTCCAACATCATTTATGGAGATGAATTGGTGATATTGTGTACTTCTCATCTGCAATAATTATATGAGTTCTTATTGATTACATTTTTACAAATTTTGAGGCCCCTCAAGCTTTACTCAAATTTTGATAGTCGGCCATTTTGTATCCATTTTAACCCAAATTCAAGGGCTCATATTGCAATCACCATCCAACTCTACACACAAAGTTTGACCTTTCTATGTTGATTTGCTGAGAAGATATTATAAAAAATTCAAGAAGTTTTGTGACTCAGAACATCCTCAAAAAGCGGTTTTTTGCTCTAACTCCTCTCCAAATGCACTTATAAAGCTAAAATTTGGATACGATGGTGTCCGTGACTCACTCTTTCATATGAGATTAGGGGCAAAAAATTTGAGCCATTTGCCCTTTCTTCAGGCCCTCTTAAAATTTGAGCGATCCGCCATTTTAAGTGTATCGAAAAAACAAAGTAGGTAATTTTTTCGCATTTTTTAAAAGAGTCTCTCACCAAGTTTTGAGGAATTTCAGGAATACTTGCCGCGCACCTCGTGGGGGGAAAAATTTATGTATGTACTAAAAAGTTGGACATTTTACAAATAATCTGAAACACAAAGATTTGAAGACTCCACCCTCCCCTTACCCCCTTCCAACTTAGGTAGGCTATAACCTATGTTTTTTTCCTGTTTTCCTTTTTTTTTCAAATGCACTGAGATACGATCATATATTTGTAATATAAACAAACATTATTCAGTCCACCTCCCCACCCACCCCCTCCTTCCTAAAGCACTTCGAAAATATGATGTCTTTACATATATAACTAGATATCTGGTATACACAGGATATTATTAATTTTCAATCTCCCCCCAACGCTCGAAAAGAAAAACTTATGCCGATCCAGTTTGGCTGTGTTTCCATAGAGAAAAATCAAATCGAGTCCCTCCGAAAGGGCAACAATTTTTTACCTGTCTAGCGGCGCGTAAATGCTAAATCCGACCCCGCTGATGACCGATTATAATGGCTATAGAGTTTATAATTCGCTCAATATGTGTAGAAACAATTGGAAGAGTTGATGGACGGATTTCATTCGTTTATCGCGGAACGCGACAAACAACATTTATCAAGCATTATCAGTCGTCTGAAAAACGAGGAATCTTTCAGAAACAAGACGTGGATTTTAACTTCGATTGTTTGTTCGTTTCACGATGCTGTAAGTTGAAAAAACGCTGATATCGGTATTGAGGGAGAGTATAATTTTATTTCGATGAAATTCCATTTCTGTGCAGGTGAGTAATATACTGAAAATGCACAGTATTAAAACGTACTGGGTGTTCGCTCTGGATGATCTCATTAAAACGGCTGTAGAAGACGCGACCTGTATATTATCGACAGGTATGAAATTTTGTCGTTACTTTTTGACGATTTTTAACGAGCTCTGATTTAACGGAATTCGTTTAATAGAAACCGATTCTGTATCTGATGTGAATGAAACGGAAACGAAGACTCAGCGAGTACATGATTTAGACAGTCAAGATAAAACGAACGATTTACAGAAGAGTTTCACTGATAGCGTGAACGATAGATGTGGAACGCAGAAGTCGAATAGTTTAATCAACAGAATCTATCCTATTCATGTAGATAATGAAAGGTACTCATATGTGTGGTGAAATATGGTTAAGGGCGAGTATAATTGAGGTTCTAAGACTACCATTCTGGAACAGTATGACTCTGTCCTCGATGAGGAACGACCATGATTTCGCATGGAAACCCTTTGAACAGTTTCCTAAATTACGGTTTATTAAAAAAATGTGTATATTTTTGTCAAGCATGAAATTTAAAAAAAGTGTTTTCTCATTTTTAGATTCCTATTTTTTTTTTCTTGATACGAATAAATTAAAGTATTTTTCAAATTTTAAAACTTCTGAATAGTTGAAAATTTAAAAAATGATTTTTCGAATTTTTAAACTTCTAAAAACATTTACTAATGCGAAAAAAATATGAAATGAAAATCATTCCTTTTATTTTTTCAAACTCTTCTAACCCCCCCTCTTTTTTAAATCAGTGGGTGAAGGAATTTTTTAAACTATAAATTGCCTATGTCGAGAATTGAAGGAGCTATGATGAGATGTGCAGAATTTTGCTGGAAGTGTTCGAATGTTGAAAATCGATTTTTCACCCAGTTTCTTCCAGAGTTGACTCTATTACAGAAATATTTCAATAAAATTTAATTTATTCTGAATTTTGTATTGTTTTCACTTTAGGAATTTTTTTTACGAGACATAGATTCGTAATTGGGAACTTTCAAAAATTACGTTAATTCATATTAGCTTGAAAATATACCAAAGAAAAATTTGTTTCAACGTAATTAGAAATTTAGATGTACGACACTTTTTTCAAGTCAATACTTCGATTCTTTACTTTGGAATAGTGATACATTTTTTCGGTGCATCATGTATATCAAATTTTAATCCATAAAATTCGGAAGTAGGAGACACAAAAACGCCCTTAATTACTCTTCCCTCCTTTTATATCGATAATATATGTGTATTAGCATAGATTAACCATACATAGATAGCCCACCGGTATATCGAATTTATCACTCATAAATGTTGAAAAAGGAGCCAGAAAGTTTTTTATTAATATCTAGGCAAAAAATTGAGTTAGAGTGTTCGGAAATGGCTTATTCGAAAGAGCTTAACATTTTATACATGATTCAATACTAAAATATTATTGCCATCGATGTGAGTCTCGAGTTATTTTAATAAAACTAATTCATTTTTTAGAGCGCTCTCTGTGAATGAGCTCCAGTACTAAGAATAAATTAGACTTATTGCTTGGTTTTTTGCAAATATCTCAAGAAAGAATATAGATAGAAACTTTACAAGTAGCTCATTCGAAAGAGCATAAAATTCTGAATGTGTTTCACTATTAAAAAACAATCGTTATTGATTTACTTTTTGAGATAATTCATAGTAAGTAAAAAAATCGTTTTTCGAAATTAATTGCAAAAGTAAACGGACAGGAGTAACTTTAGAAAAATTAAATGATTCTCTATTCCAATCTCTTTAAAATGAGTCATTTGCAAGCCCTATATCTTGAATTGTTTCCAAGATATTAGCAAAAAACGATTCCAACTCAGTTTTTGAGTGATAAAAATTTAACGTACGGTGGGCTATCTATGTATGTTTCATCTATGGTATTAGTTTATATACGTATATTTTTTTTTTTTTTCAACAGGCAATTGCAACAATTACTAACCGACGAAAAAGAACTAAACTCTTTATTGAGCAGTTGGAATAGGAAGAATAGAATGCTGATTAACGTGTTGAAAAAATTCAAAGAAAAGCAATACTCAGAATTGTCAGAAGCGTGTAAAGATTTAAGCGGAGGCTCTCAAAAGCAAAGTCGTTCAGTTGGTTCGAAATCGTCGGATTCGAGGTATGAGTAGACATCATTTTGTATCACTTATCCATTGGTAATGCGCTTAAATTTTGTTTCTATTTTGTAGCCCTGGTTCTTTAATGAAATCGAAGTCTTGCGATTCAGAAGAAAGTACTTCTGCTACCAGTACAACGTTCACCAAAATCGAAGCTGATAATAATTTGATTAGTTGGTTAACCAACCTGAAATTAGATCAGCGTTCTATTCATAAGGTGTTTTTTTTTTATTTGATTACTTTCTTCAGTTTATCACTCTTAAAGCCCTACGTTTAAGAATAATGGCTTGACTATTATTTTGTTTTAGTTTATCGCCGAAGAGTATACATTGGATGATATGCTTCATTATATTACACGTTATGATCTCAGAAAAATGTCTCTCAAGTAATAATTTTGATTTTCCTTCAAATTGAATTTCTTTGGCGATGGAAAAATTCAACTCGTGCTGTTTATTTTTCAGAGGTGGTGTCGAATTACGTATATGGAGCGCCATTCAAAAATGGCGTAAAGATAATCACATTTCTGGCGAACATATGCCGGAAAGTATCGAATCGTAGTTTCGATAAATTAACCAATCGTTAAACTTCGTTATTCTCATGTTAACCTTCAAACCAACTTTTTTTTAGAATTAATAAAATTTTTGTTGAACGCTTTTTTCTACCACTCTGTTTTATTATTTATGTTTTTATATCGATTAAATCGTGCTTGTATTAATGAATAATAATTCTAGCTAATCTTTAGATTTAAGTTTTGACTATTTTTATTTCCTATTTTTTTTTTTTTCAAGTTATTCAGATTATATTCAACAATGGTGTCTCAAAATACATCCGTTGTAGTGATGAATATTTATCTGGTGAATGTTGTTAAATAAAAGTTTTAAATTGCGCTTTTTACGCGAGTTGTTTTATTTATTATAGGTAATCGGAAATATATCACGGTGTAGTTTTTTCTCGTTGCGCGTTGGAAGATGTAAAGATGCGTATTTTCGAACATCAAGAGTTTTCGTAAATGTTTTCATTCAAAATGATAAATATTTACGTCGGTAGATACGATGTGAAAATAAAGAAAGAAGTTTAGAAAATGATTGGCATTTTATTTATCATATGCTATAAATCAGCAGTGGTTTTTAAACGTTTGCTGCGATAATTAACGTAACAACAAAATTCATTCGCTAGATTATTCTTGTGCTTCGGTTCAAAAGTGGTTTTATTCGCATTGAGTATTTTTTTGACGAATGGTTCCATTACAGCACCTGTGGAACAATTATTAAAATCAAGTAATTAAGAAAGAAAAACGTATAACTTATTTGAGTATATGAGGTGAGTTTTCTCATTACCTGTGCAAATTAGTATTTTATTTTTAGCCAGAAATTTGGCGGTTACGGCGCATTTCAGGAAGCACTCTTCGGAAAGAAATGGCGGATCTAAAATAACGATATCGAAATAATTTTTCCATTTATCTTTCATACTTTGCGGTAACGGGTCGTTGTAATCATAATAAATAAAATCGTCTTTATAAGCTTCGAATCGTTTGTCAACATCCAGTAATTTGACTGAAATAGAAAATGGTAATTTTTATTCAAGTATAAATTAAAATTTAATTAGCGCCAACTAAAGATTACCATTTACAGAATGGTCAATTTGTTTTTTAAAGAAATAATACAAAGATGGGCATCCAATGAGGGCGATATTTCCTCGATTGTCGATTTCATTCAGAGCTTCTGTACAAAGTTCTCGGGCGGTTTCATCATTATACCAGAACTGACTCAGTTGCTACGTGAGAACAAAACTTGATTAGATTTTCAAAATCAACGAAGAAATTACGACGCTCTGACTAATCGATCAGATATTCCGGGAAAACTGTTTTATTTGAAATGATAGCGATGTTTACCCAGTTTTCTTCGATATCGTTTACTTTCAGCGTCTCTTCAACGAGCGAACGATTGGCAACTAAATTTTCTTGTAGTTGTTTCGTGGAAAGGAATTCCTGGAGGGCTAACATAGTCTCGGCGGATAAGCTCGGAATATCGTCGTCGTCGTTCATTGCGATTTAACCAGCGTTACTGAGAAAACAAGAATACATTCATTTTTCGCTGCAATCTCGAGTAAGTACTCAATGGTAGTCAAGTGTCTAAAAATTGTGATTTATGAACATGAACAGAAAATTAGAGAAGATTAGAGATATCAGTTTTTGGTATGCCAGTCGATCGAAACAAGAAATTTAAGAAGTACGTATCTACGCTCATTTCGAAATAACTGGGACAGGAACATGGGCGATGTACTTTCGTAACTTAATACACTGTTCATTTGCGATTTCTCGTTGATGTGATTTTTTCACCTATTACGTTGGTTAATCGGCGCGAATGTTTTTTTCAGATATGTCACGTCTATCGATAAAGCTCTCAAGAGCTTCGAGTACACCAGTGACTGGGCCGATTTGATCTCGTTTCTCGGAAAACTCAACAAAGTACGTTGATTCATTGAGGTGAATGGTAATGGAAGTTGATAACTGATGGGTTCATTTGTTGTAGATTCTGTTGAGTCATACGAAATATCCAGTGATACCGCGACGTATGAAAATTAGCAAACGATTGGCGCAATGTTTGCACCCGCATTTACCTTCGGGCGTTCATTTAAAAGCTTTAGACACTTACGACATAATGTTCAAAACGATGGGAACGAAGAGACTCAGTCAAGAATTATTTATTTACGGTTCCGGTAATTAAACACCATATAGTTTTATCTAGCATTCGGAACTGTAATAATTTGAGATTCTGTAGGTTTATTCCCTCTATTCGCGCACGCTTACACGAACGTGAAACAATGCTTATTAACGATTTACGAAACGCATTTCGTACCATTACACGAACAGTTGGTTCCTGGTTTGAATGGATTCCTCAGCGGTGTTTTGCCAGGACTGGAAGAAGGCACTGATTATTACGAAAGGTTCGTGGTACAAATATCGATTTAATTTCAACGTAGCCTTGACTTTTGAAACGGTTCGTTTGTTTTCAGAGCTAATTCATTACTAGAGAAAGTTTGCGTCGGTGTAAATCCGTCGGTTTTTTATACATGTTTATGGGAATGTTTAACGTCAAACGCGGCAGTTCGTTTGCCAGCAATTTCGTTCATTTTATCGCATTTCGATAGACACCTAACGATGAAAGAGCAAACCTATTTAATGGGCAATGATGTCGATTTGATGGTTGGTAGTGGTAAAATCACCATGTATTCCTCATCACCTATATCCTACAACTATTATTTACTTCGCAGGTGAAAGGACTATGTACTTGTTTTCAAGATTCGAGTGTTTTGATACAACGAAGCGCCTTAGATTTTTTACTAGCCGGATTTCCAATGCATAATAATATTTTATCCAAAGAACACTGTCAGCAGCTGCTCACATCTGTTCTAGTCACGTTGTTGAGGCGCGACATGTCCTTGAACAGGTATTCCCAACTTGTGCTATCGATTTCGCATTTTATCCTATTATTGAAATGATTCGTAATGCCAGTCGCATCGACAACATTTAACTTATCGATTAATATCAATGTTGAGCTACAACAGATTGTACAAATAAATTAAATATTCAGCATTACGTACAGTAACGTGACGTTATTCGATAAATATAACAGATGGCTAATTTTCAATTTTTTTTTTTTTCGCAGACGTTTATACGCTTGGTTATTAGGATCGGATATCACATCGAATTCCACATCTCCCAGCAAAGATTTATCCGATCATATAAAAAATTCATCCGATACGAAAAAATTGGAAACCGTTGACGAATATTTTAAAGCATATTCGAAAGATTTACTAATCAGTGTAAGTGTGCGAAATTACGTATATTGTTGTAATATTGGTCGGAATATTTATCTATATGGTTGAAAAACTGTGATAATTTTGTCTCTGGTTATGTTATCTATTATTATTTTTTTAATGTTTGTCCTATAAATTGAAACGACCTCGTTTAAAATTAGCACACCGCGAATTTCGGTGTTAATAATTCATTAACTTCATTAAACTACGGTTTCGTTAGATTGCACCAATGCTCGATATGAAGTGATAAATTATAATTGACTCGAATTTCGCATTGTTTATATAAATTCATATTTTAATTGGTGCTCTTTCGAATACGATTTGTGTTATCTCCGGTGTATAATCGTCAGACCAATCACCTGTGGTATGAATCGTGTTCGAAAGCTGGGTAATTAGGAAAATAAGAAGTGAAAAATTCTAAATATGCGTGATAAGCTTTTTAAATGAGAAGTTCATTGATGACGTGATAGTTATTAAAAAAAAATGGATGAATTGAAAGTTTTAACCCAATTTCCTATATTAAAACGAATACGTATTATTTGCTATTAAATTATAAAATAAATGAATGAATGAAATAATGCAAAGGGTACGAGGGCATGTATGGATAAGCATGGTAAATTTGCCTTGGAGTGATTTGGGGTCATTACGTAGCTAGTAGGGGCCTTATTTTGAAGGAGTTTTCGGTACAAAAATTTCCTCCAAAACAAGACTCTTTGAGTGCATCATTAGCTTATTTGATCTTGAACGCGAGATCCACCCTTAGTAGGTAACACATGGTGCATTAATTTTTTTCCGCCAAGGGGCCAATTCCGTCAGTTTTGGTTATAATTAATTTTTTTGGGTTTGAACTAATGTATAGATGAACAAAATTTGCAAATTACGATAACAAACTAAAATGTAAAATAACGAAGAAATTCCAAAAATATCGATAATCAATCGATACTACCATTAGTATCGATACTCAGTCGATATTACGAAATATTGATATTATCGATACATATCGATATTCATAAGACCCCTGTAGCTGGTCGGTTGGTACTATCGAGAAACATCATCGATCAAAATTTTGGAGCCCCAACTCGTCTCGTTTTTGAGAGGGGACACTTCAAGTGAAAAATGGATAAAAAATTATCAAACGAAAATTGATCGATTTGAACAATTTTTTTTTGTGTTGTAGATCCATGTAAGAGGTCAATACCCTCCCCCACCCTAAATTTCTCCCAAAAATAACGTTTTGCAATTTTATTTGATTCTTCTATTGACGATTGTAATCTGGCGCAAAAATTAAATAAGATTTTTCGTACATATTATTGATTTTTTAATAACGTATATTTTTTTCAAAATTTTAACTCTAGTACGCCATAGTCAAAATTAGTAAAAACTGAAATAGACGCTGGAGACATTACAACGAGAATAATTGAATTAAGATGCTCTTTGTAGATTTTGATTTTGAAAACTATATCTGAGTTTAAAATCCATAGCCCAGATTTTCTTACAATTTTATTTTATTTTGTACATTGATTGTCAATAGTAGGAAAAAAGTGCGATACTTTACAATGCATTTTGTTTTCATTAAAGCTCTTAAAATGATGAAGGAAAAATTATAGAACGTTTGAAAACTCTTAAAACATTGGTCTTCAACTGAAATGCAATTTTTTTTGCAAGCCTTTTCTGTACCTTGAAAGGTGCGCGAAATGATTTTTTCAACTTGAAATATTTGTGATGTTGTTTAAAATGTTCAAATTATTGCAGAAAAACCAAAAAAAAAAAAAATTAATATAAAAATATTCTGAATGAATACTTGACATGAGATAAATCTGAAAAGGTTGAATTCTGTTTTTATCTATTTGGGGAAGAATTGTTTTAAATGCGTTGTATTTTTTTCATGTGTAAAATAAAGGTTTCATTGAATAATAAAAAATTAATAAATAACAAACATCAATTAAATTAAATTTAAAAAATATATATTATTTCACTAATAAAAACAAGTATAATAGGTTCATTTAAATTTAAATTGAAAATTAATAGAAAAAAGAAATATGTATATATATATATATATATATATATATTATGTGTGCCACTGTCTTTGTCAGGCCCTGGACCATAGATACCAAACAGACGTTCCGAGACCCGCTCTTATTTAAAGAGCTAGAGAGGCTTACGTGAGCTTTTTGGAGATCACTTGAACATAGCACATTAGGAACCCTTAGAGGCGTAGGAAAAATTTAAATTCACGTGTACAAATGATATGCAAAGATTCTTTGAAATACGCTTTAGATTTATTACTATCCTTATCAGGCCCAAGTGGGCCTCTCCAAAATAGCACCATGTCCAGAGTTTCCCAAGGTTTGTATAAAACTGAAAACTATACGCTCAGATGTACACACAAAACGTTGCAAGATCCAGAAGTGGTCTCGCAACGTAGGATCGGGTCTCGGAACCCCCTAAAACTTCAGCTGTGGACCCAGGGTAGTGAGACGATCATTTTCTGATAGTTTTTAGCTTGAAACCCTTGTGGCACCCGATTTCGACTCCACAACGTTAAAAACGGGCAACACAATGACTTCGTATGCTTAAAACAGACACCACTATGACTAAAATTATATTATATAAAATGAATGCTAAAAAATAATTTCTTTTTTATAAAAATTCAATTCCGATTTTTATAAAAGTTATATTATAAGCCAACAATAGCATAAAATATAATTTTAATGAATTAAATGTAAGAAAAACAATTAAATTATTAAAATATTTAAATTTATCTTATAATTTAAAATTAAAATGAAACTAATTATATTTATGTAAATGATAGAAGAATTCTTCCCCATTTTTTGGAACTTTTCGAGAAATATAAAATAGTTTAATAATAAATAAATAAATAAATAAATAAATAAATAAATAAATGTTCAATAATGGAAGAAATAACTTTTGAAATGTAATAAATAAAAAAACGAGTAAATAAAAACAAGCAAACCAATGAATAAATAAATAAATAAATAAATAAAACGATAAAATCTCTAAAAAAATCAATTTTATTAATGTAAGAACTCTAGTTAATTATTAAACTACTAATTTTCAAAATTTAAAATTCACAAAATCTTATTAAAAACTTACTTTATCAACAGATCATGAAGTGTTCATTTAATTTTTGGATTTTGATTCAATAAACAATTGTAATAAAAAATGTAAGCCAAAAAATCAAGATAATGGTCAAATTTGCATAAGGAAATGAATTCAATCTAACCATCTTATTAATTTCCAATTCTAACCGTTTTTTAACCCTTTTTTTCTTATTTTTAGCTGAGTTTTTAACAAAACGACAGCTATTACAGCCTACCTGATTTGGGAAGGGAAGGGGGGGAGGGAGGGTGGGGTCTTCAAATCTTTGCGTTTCAGACCATTTGTAATCATCTGGCAAATGTCCAACTTTTTGGTATATATATATTTTTCCCCCACGCAGTATTCATAAAATTCGCTCAAAATTTGGTGAGGAACTCTTCTTGAAAATGCGCAGAACTTTTTTTGTTTTTTCGAAAAATTTCAAAATGGCGGATCACTCAAATTTTGAGGGGGCTGGAGAAGGGCAAATAGCTCAAATTTTTCGTTTTTGATCTCATATGAAAGAGTGAGTCACGGACACCAACATATTTAAATTTCAGCTTCCTAAGTGCATTTTGAGGAGAGTTAGCAAAAACCTGTTTTTGAGGAAATTGGTTTTTTGTGTCACTCCCTTGCGCAGGCGGGTGTGGATAAAATTCGCTCAAAATTCGGTGAGGAACTCTTCTTGAAAACGCAAAAATAGTTTTTTTGTTTTTTCGATAAATTTCAAAATGGCGGATCACTCAAATTTTGAGGGGCTGGAGAAGGGAATACTCAAATTTTTCGTTTTTGATTTCATATGAAAGAGTGAGTCACGGATACTAACATATCCAAATTTCAGCTTCTAAGTGCATATTGAGAGGAGTTAGATCAAAAAACGGCTTTTTGAGGAAGTTTTGAGTCATGAAATTTCTTGAATCTTCCATATCTCCCCACCAAATCAAGTTAAAGAGGTCAAATTTTGTGTGTGAGGTTAGTTGGTGACCACAATATGACCTCTTGAATTTGGATCAAAATGGATTCCAAAATGGCGGATTATCAAAATTTTGAGTAGAGCTTGAGGAGCCTCAAGTTGGTAAAAATGTAATTAATATGAATTCATATGGTTATTGGGGATAAGTTGTATACTATATCCCGAATTCACTTCCATACATGATGTTGGAGGGGGAAGGGGGGTTATAACCTAAAATAGTGGTGGGGGTACAGGAGGGGTCGAAAATTTTTTATTGCTGTGTCATATGATAAAATGAGCCCAAGTGACAAACGTATTTTGATTTTAGCTTCCTCAGTGATTTTGGAGGGGAGTTAGAGCAAAAAACGGCTTTTGGAGGGGAAATTGCTGCAGGAAATTTCATGAATCTTCCATATCTCATCACCAAATCGGCCTAGAATGGTCAAACTTTGTGTGTAGGATTAGTTTGTGACCAGAATATAACCTCTTAAATTTGAGTCAAAATGGATCCAAAATGGCGGATTATCAAGATTTGAAGATAATTTGAGGACCCTCAAATAGTTATAATTTGAGAAATATGTGTTCACATGATTATTTCATGGCAAGAAATACTACATTTGTGCCAAATTCAACTTCTTAAGTGTTTTTGGAAAGGATAGGGTAGGGGTTTTCAGACTTGGTATTGGGTGTGGCCTGTAGTCATGAACGGTTAAGCAAGGTTATTACTAAATCAAAACAAGCTCCAGTAATGCGGCATGGCTGCTTACGTTTTTTTGTTATCTTTTTTCATCAAATTTCCTATTAAAATATCAAAATTAAACATATTAAAAATTTTTTATTAATAAATAAATGAATAGATTGAGGATTCAGTTAGAAGAAACGTTTAAAATCAAAAGATCAAAAACTCAAAATGTATTTATTATAAGGTTTAGTTTAAATTAAAAAATCATAAACTTTTTTAGTAAATTAAATACTTATTCTAAAAAAATAATAACTTTTAAATATCACATGCTCGTAAATGTTTAAAAAATAAAATGATGAATCGTAAACATTAGAATAAGAAATTTTTGATCGGTAATGATAAAAAAAAAAATAGTCTGTTAATAAGTAAATTTTTTCCTTTTTGTATCTAGTGTTGTAATATTATTGTAACGGAATAGTTGCAATACAAAATAATGATAATTTTCCAACATCAGATGTTCGAAGGATTTATAAAATGAAATAATAAGTCAAGGAATTTATAATAAAAAATTTGCTCTAAAAAAAGAACAATCTAATGATAAGTAGATTATTTCTCTCTTTCTTTCCAGATTTAGTGCATAATAATATGATTAGACTTACTAATACTTTGTTTTTTTATCAGGCAATAAAATGTGTCTTGAAAAAAGCAACTTGCGAAAATCCGCACGATTTAAGACCCTACAGAATATTAATTTCGCTGCTGGATAAATCTGACATAGGACCGGTAATACTGGATGATATCTTATTCGAAGTATTCAGGTTAGTACTAGCGCAATTTAAACGAGGCGCACGCGTGTGAAATAAACGCGAACCTTGAATCCGTATTAATTTTCTCAGGCTTCTATATTTGAGCTGGAGAGATCCCGGTAATAAAGCATCAAACGGAGGCGAACTTTTGAAATCGGCCAATCTACTCTTCAGCTCCTTAGAACCTCGTTACTTATGGCAATACGTTGGCGTTCTGTTTTCGGACGCTTGTCGCAAAATGCCCCTTTGTAATGTAAACGAAAACGAAGAAAATAGCGTTAAACCAGTCGGAAGCGGTGATCCTTCTTTGATGGAGGTAAAGTAATGTCATTGCATTACGTGATTTGGAAAACTCGCATTAAATTTATCTTCGAAATTACAGGTTTGCAGTATAATCATGTTTTTGTTGGATTCGCTGTCGTTGGAAATCTATTCGGAGACGTTTAGCGAATACCTACCGGATTTATTTTTACACGTTATTACATCGTTGAACGATCACTGTGATATAATTAACGCGGCTCAAGTGGCCGCCTCGTTGAAATTATGTTTGAAAATTCTCTCTAAAGTACGCTCTCCAGTATTAATATCGCAGTCGAACTCGATATGCGATTACGAAACCGATAACTACGCTAACTCCATGGTGGCGGAGAATAAAATAGCCGAACCGGGTAAAGTGGTGCAGCTCCATGGCGACGATGAGAACGCCGAGAAATCCGATAGAAAAGTGATTCCTAAAATCGTATCTAGTCCTAGTCGCGAGTCTGAATCGAAAGATACCGATCACGGGACTGATTCGGAACCAAATAAAGAGGTTACCACTATGGAGAAATGCCTAGAGTATTATAAAAAATTTTACGTCACTTTTATCTACGGCGTGAGACTAAAATTAGGCGAGACTAGAAGTATTTCGAGCCTGTTTAAATTATTGTTGGTAAAATCTCCGGATGCGGCTGCCGAAGATAAAGCCAAATATTTGGAATTATTGTTACGCGAAATTCTGAGCAGGAATTCTCGTCAAACGTACGCGAACGTCAATTCGTTCAGTTCGTATTGTTACGCTTCGCAGAAAGATCTCGACGATAGTTTCTTAAATTTAAGCCAATCTAAGAAAACAATCGGATTGGAGTGGAAAGAGGCTGTGGCTTTTGCGTCCAAATTGTTAATCGAATTATCTACATTCCAGACGTCCGTTCCGTCGAATAAATTATTTTCCGGTGAGTTGAGACGATGAAGAATGTAAAAATTCGATATTCGATGACATCGTGATTATTCTGTCATAAAAATTAGGGTGTTTAACAGATGGCGGAATTTTTTCTCACCGATGAAAAAGTGATGAATTTTTACGTTTTTTGTTAGAAATTATTATTATTTCATGTATTTATTTTTATTTTTTTCCATTTGAAAATTTCAATTTTTTTCAAAGCACATTCTAAAAATATTATGAGTTGAAATTATTTTCATTGGCAATTTAAAGAAAAATTCACTTTGTTTATAAGTTTTTTTTTTTTTTGTTTTGTTTTGTTTTATAAAAAATGTCCAAAAAGTATGTTCCCAATGTTGCAATTCAATGGCATATGAAAAATTGTAGTGATGATTCAGTTCGTGAAAAATTGTAATTTCGAGAATTTTGAAGAAAAAAAAAACGTAATTTTTAATTTTTTTTTTGTCCAATTTTTGAAAAATATAGTATCAAAATTTAATAATTTTCAAAATTAAAAAAAAAATTACATCGAAAAAAATTCTAGTTTAACTTTTTATAGCCTATTTACGGTGTTGCCATTGTAATTTCAATTCTTAGAAATATTCATTTTCAAAAAAATATTTTTATTTTTTTTTCCATAAAAAAAATGCATGAAAATTTAATTTACAAGTGATACATTACTCTATCATGATCTAAAAAAAAAAAAAAAAAAAAAAATTAAAAACTTTTCAAGTTTTTTCATTACAATATTTGAATTTTACAATTTTGTTTTTTTTTTTCAATATGCGTTTATTTCTTACGAGAGGGGAGAAACGTGCTTTACGACTTGAAAAAATGTTTAAAGGCGATGAAAAAGTTACGAATTTCCATATTTCGAAATCGTTAGACACCCTGAAAATTGTGAAATTTTTTCTTATAATCAAACGCGTAAATTTTTCATGCCATTTAGATACTGAAACTGATAAAGAAAATATGCTACCGGAATGGTTGAAATCATTGATAATATGTTCATGTTGGTTGGGTAATATCGCTGTGCCTCTACAATTAGTGGCTATTTCCACCCTATTGGACTTAGCTCTGCTTTGTCGTCGTACCGAAGCGTATACTCAACGTGCGGTACCCTCGAATGGGAACTTATCGGCGTCGAATCAAGTAGTCACTGTGGTAGTTTTCGTACCGCTGTTGACGACTAGTCAGTTAACTTTTATCGAGTACCAAACCAATGTATTTCAGGTGCGATTTTTTTTTTCACGTCTTTTAATTTAAAACGAAAATTTAGAAATTGACGAGATAATGAATGGATTCGTAGGTGATAATACATTGGCTTTGGTTGCATCTTGGTGATCCAGCGTATGAAGTTAAATGCGCCGAGTTGATATGTCAGTTGCAAAATACGCTTCAAATTCCCAACATTGTGGAGAATTGTATTGGTAGGTTGGAAAATTTTTTAGGTTTTGAGTTTTTTCAGAATTTTTATTTTTATTTATTATAGTCGATTATTTTAATTTTCTTACAGAATTTAGAAATATGAAAATAATTAGAATAAATAAATATACTTATTCGATACTCGTACGTGTAAAAGAAAACATAAAACATGAAATAATGCGGAAAATGAAACTATTTCACTTGAACAAGAATTTTATAATTCTACTTCGAAAAATATTAAAAAAAAAAAAGTGAATAGTCAATTCACATTATAAAGTCGAGTTTTCATTCTGTTAATTACTTTACCCTCCCTCCAAATAGCTATAAAATTCGTCTGGGAAGCTATACTGCATGTCATTACTCATTAAATTTGGGCTGTTTGGTACCATTCAAGTTTTCTTCAAATCTCGATTCATCAGTTTGAACTTCAGCGGTAATAGTATTAATCTAGCCTTCAATACGAAATTTAAGCCTACTTGGTACGTTTGTGAAGAAATGCGATCGATTTAACAAAGTGTTTAATAGAGTGTAGCGAATTTCGTTTTCTTCTCTCTCTCAAAAAGTGGAAGAATCTAGGTCGCAACAGTTCCTAAACGGTTTCAAAAGTCATGAAAATTTCAGCACCCTAATTCTAGATTCTCTCCCACTTCTCTAAAAAGTCAAAGTTTTAAAATTTTTCATTTAAAAACGATGTTCGATTTTATTTCACAGGGGTCCCTAAAATTTGAGTTTTTCGATGTGGAAACATTTATACGAAGTAATTTTGGTAAGAATACAATATTTTAGGGAACTGTGAGGTAAACATTGAGAACATTATCCTTCACGAGTCCAAAATAGCCTTAATCAAGCCCATACTTCCACCATTAAATTAACAATTTGGTGTTCATTTTAATTACTGTGATAAGAAAAGAAAAAAAAAAAAGGCTCGGTGAGGAGATGGAAGATTCATGAAATTTCCTGCGGCATATTTCCCCACTAAAAATTATTTTTTTCTCTTACTCCCTTCCAAATGCGCTTGGAAAGCTAAAATCATAGTTAGTTAGTCACTTGGGCTCATTTTATCATGTAAAACTGCAACAAAAAATTTTCGACCTTGAGTGCACCACCACCAGCACATTTTGAGGTCGATAACCTCTCCTTCACCCCTCCAACATTATGTATGAAAGTAAATTAGGGATATTGTTGTATTTTTCATTCCCAATAATCATATTAGTTCGTACTAATTAAATTTTTACAAATTTGAGGCTGCTCAAGCTCCACTCAAATTTTGATAATCTGCCATTTTGTATCCATTTTGAGCCAAATTCAAGAGGTTATATTCTAGTCACCAACCAACCCTACATACAAAGTTTGACTTTTGTAAATTAATTTGGTGAGGATATATGGAAGATTCAAGAAATTTCATGACTCAAAACATCCTCAAAAAGACATTCTTCCCTCCAACTCTCCTTCAAATTCACTAAAAAAGGTCTAAAAAAGGTAAAATCAAAATAAGGTAGCCATCTGAGCTCATTTTATCATATGACACACCAATAAGAAATTTTGGATATCTCGTGTATCCCTACCACATTTTCAGGTCGATAACTCCCCCCCCCCTTCTCCCTCCAACATCAAGTACGGAGGTAAATTAGCGCTATTGTATACTTCTCCTCCACAATAATCTTATGAGTTCATATTGATTACATTTTTATAAATGTTGAGGCTCCTCAAGCTCCACTCAAATGTTGATGATTCGCCATTTTCATCCATTTTGACCCAAATTCAAAAGGTCATATTTTTATCATCAGCTAACCTTACGCATGAAGTTTGACGTTTCTAGTTTAATTTGGTGAGGAGATATGGAAAATGCAAGAAACTTCATGACTCAGAACTTTCCCAAAAATCATTTTTTTTTCTCTAAATCCCCTTCATATGTACTTGAGGTGCTGAAATTTGGATAGATCGTTGTTCTTGGCTCATTCTTTTATATGAGATGGAAAACGTAAATCTGAAGCTATTTTCCCCCTCTCAGGCCCCCCTTAAAATTTGTGTGATCTCCCATTTTGTGGTGTATTGAAAAAATGAAAAATGTACTTTTTTCGCATCCTCAAGAAGAGCCTCTCACCAAATTTTGAGCTAATTTCATGACTACCCGCCAGTGCTACGCGAGGGGAGGGGGGAGTATATATTATAATACATATCAAAAAGTTGAACATTTTCCAAATGATTATAAATGGTTTTGAAGGTAATGATTTGAAAGCCCCCTTCCCGATCCGCCTTGCCAATTCAGGTAGACCGTAATAGCTTTCGTTTTCATGTCATAAACATAGCTAACAAAGGGGATGAATTTGAGTAAAGAGTGAGGAATTTTTCATTTTTTCCTTGAAATAAAACGAAATTTAATTTTTTTTTAGCACTCATTTTAGTTTGCAAATCTTCTATTTCTTTGTTTTTTGAAAATTTCGCTATTTCAAATTTTTATTGAATAAAAATTAACTTTTTTGTTCCTCGTAAAAAGTTCTGGTAAAAGCCTGAAAATAAGATTAGAACGTAAAAAGTGCCGATTTTTGATTCGGAAAGTTTGTCAAACAATGTTCAAGGTACTTATGATCCAGTCTCGCTCCAAATATCATTCTATCCTTAGCTTCCCTTTCACTTTATGTAGGAGGGTTATTTTTATATGTATCTCGATATTAATTGTTTGAACTAAAAACATGTCTTATGATAGCATAATCACTGAATTTCCATGCTTCATTTTCCCCCACCACATTTAAAGTGCGATAACCATGATGAAAAATTATGGGTGTAGACGTAGAGGGTATAGGGGGGGGGGAGATACAAGGAGATTAGTTCCAAAAAAATATAAAAATACTTGTAATTTTACTTTTCAAATTGTATTATTAAAAACCCTCTTGGAAAATTTTTTAGTAACTGTGAATATATATTGTGCAATTTGTGCTGAGTAGATGCTCCCTAGATAGCATGGATATTGAAAAAAAAAAAATTAAAAATTAATTTTTTTTTTTCATTTTTTATAAAAATGAAATTTTTATACCTGAAAATAGGGGTAGCACATATTAACTGCGACATTCATGTTAACACACGAAGCATACGATATCCTTTTATTGAGTAAAAAATGGTGTAGAAGTAAAGAGGAGGCATATGTATGCGAAGATAATTATCCAAAAATCAAAAGTGAAAATGGAGGATTTTTACATTTTTTCCATTTTAAATTAACGTATTTAGATTTACTGGATTATGTCTAATTGAAATTATTGAGATAAAAAATGCAATAAGAAAATTTCTTATTCTTGTGAAGTTAAAATATGTGAAAAAATTATGTTAAAAAATAATGTTATTGAATTAGCTTAGATTATTATTATTTATTTATTTATTTTTTGATAGGAGAAAAAATAATATTTATCATTTTCAGGCGATTCGTTATCTCACCTACTACCTGAATCGAAGCGTCTGGAAGGGTTTAAAAAATTTGTTAAATTATGGCACATCAATAGAGAAATAGTCAAGTGTACAAATCCACCTCGGACCGAAGATACGTTTTACAAGTATATATTTAAAATTTTTTTTTTTTATTTATTATTATTATTTATTTACACATTTTTAATAACCCGGCTAAAATGAGAACAAAACACATTTGCAGATGTATGCTGAAAATCTTGGACGTGCTGCCTTTGAAGGAAAGCAACTGTTTGAAATTAGAAGCCGAAAGCTGGCTCTTTCACTCGTTGATGCGAGGCGATTGCGCTCGTATCGTTGAACCTCTGCTGTTGATATTAATCGACCGTAGCACCGCTCGTATTGGTATATCGCACGCTAAAATCCAACAGCATTTGCAGTGCGATAATCAATCAGCGGACGCGGAAAATTCGGCGGTATTCGCGATTTGCTCGGTTTTCGGTAACCCGATCACGTATCACTTGATACAAAACGTTCAGAACGACGTTCCGACGCAGGACGCTAATTTCAACGTAATCAACGATCAGATTACGTTGACGAAGAATGACGCTATCGACGATGCTAAGAACGGTAAAAACGTGAGCGCCGAGAGCGTACCGTGTCGCGAGTACGTGAAGAAATTGCCGTTCTTGCAGAATATCTCGGTGTTCGTGGATCGCGGTTCGTCCATCGACGATTCCATCGATATGTCTCAGACAACTGGTTCGGATTTCGATTCGATGGATCAGGAGAGAAGTACGGCGTCCGAGGATGGCAATAGTGTGCAGAGGTTTAATACGTTGCCGTTGATTAAGGATAAGTTAGGTGTGTAGGGTGAGAGGTTTTAGATTTTAATGGAATATTGAAATATTTACATTTTTTTTTTCATTATTATGCAGGTTCGGTGGATACAATTAAATGTAACACCGGAGAGATGAAGAAATCTCGTAGTTTCGTTTCCGATAACGGATTCTCGAAGGAGAACGCGGATAATACGGAGTTGGTTCGTAGTCTGTCATTTTCGGGTAGAGATAACACGACGAACAATTCGAGCAGTTTTAGGAATACGTCGTTTCCGCATCTAACGAACGATAAATCGGACGGTGGCATTTCTGTGGCCAAAGCAGTCGTAGCGGATATTTTGTCCGAGATTGTAGATAACGTTGTCGGCACCAAGAAATCAGTAAGTTATGGTTACATTAGGTGCATTGAAAATGGCAAAAAAATTCACTAAAGTAAATGTGAAGGGGGGTTATCTATCTGAAAAATGTGGTGGGGTATGCCAAATGTAGAAAAAATTTTTATTGCGGCCTCATACGATAAAATGAGCCCGAGTGACTAACCTATTCTAATTTTAGTTTCTCGAATGCATTTGGAAGGGAGTTAGAGCAAAAAACGATTTTTTTCAGGGGAAATTGCGACAGAAAATTTCATAAATTTTTCACCTCCTCAATAAGTCGACTCGGAAAAGTCAAAGTTTATATGTAGGGTTAGTTGAGGACCAAAATATGACCTGTTCATTTTGGGTCAAAATGGACCGAAAATGGTGGGTCGTTAAAATTTGAAGATAATTTGTGGAGTCTTAAGTAGTTATAATGTGAAAAATATGTGTTAATTTGCATGCCAAGAAATACTAAATTTGTTCTAAATTTGACTCTTAACTGGTTTTGGAAGGGATAGAGTTGGGGTTTTCAGACTTAGTATGTGGTGTGGCCTGTAGACATGAAAGAATTAGCAATGTTTTTTGCAAACCTCAACATGTCTCAATTAAAAACTCGGCTCCAATAATGCGTCATGGCTGCTTACATTTCTTGTTTTTTCAATTAAGTATAATCAATATGAATTTATATTACGACTTTCTTGTAGAAGAATTATGTGGCTTAGCAACGTATAAATATTTAGGAGATCTACCTCATGGGATTTCTGAAGCTTCCCCGCTACTGCCATGCAGCACCCTCAGGGTTTAAAATAATAAATTGTTTTTAAATTTCAGTTCATTTTTAATTAAATTAATAACAGCTTTTGTCAAATTTAATTATTCAATAGCTTGATGTAATGTAAAATATTTAAAAAAAAAACGTAAGCAGCCATGCCGCATTACTAGAGCTGAGTTTTTAACTGGAGCTTGTTTTTATTTAGTAATAACCTTGCTTAACCGTTCATGTAATTTGTGCCAAATATAGTATTTCTTGCCATGAAATAATCATGTGAACATATATTTCTCAAACTATAACTATTTGAGGGTCCTCAAATTATCTTCAAATCTTGATAATCCGCCATTTTGGATCCATTTTGACTCAAATTTAAGTGGTCATATTCTGGTCACTAACTAATCCTACACACAAAGTTTGACCATTCTAGGCCGATTTGGTGATGAGATATGGAAGATTCATGAAATTTCCTGCAGCAATTTCCCCTCCAAAAGCTGTTTTTTGCTCTAACTCCCCTCCAAAATCACTGAGGAAGCTAAAATCAAAATACGTTTGTCACTTGGGCTTATTTTATCATATGATACAGCAATAAAAAATTTTCGACCCCTCCTGTACCCCCACCACTATTTTAGGTTGATAACCCCGCCTTCCCCCTCCAACATCATGTATGGAAGTGAATTCGGGATATAGTATACAACTTATCCCCAATAACCATATGAATTCATATTAATTACATTTTTACCAACTTGAGGCTCCTCAAGCTCTACTCAAAATTTTGATAATCCGCCATTTTGGATCCATTTTGATCCAAATTCAAGAGGTCATATTGTGGTCACCAACTAACCTCACACACAAAATTTGACCTCTTTAACTTGATTTGGTGGGAGATATGGAAGATTCAAGAAATTTCATGACTCAAAACTTCCTCAAAAAGCCGTTTTTTGATCTAACTCCTCTCAATATGCACTTAGGAAGCTGAAATTTGGATATGTTAGTGTCCGTGACTCACTCTTTCATATGAGATCAAAAACGAAAAATTTGAGGTATTCACCCTTTCTCCAGCTCTCCTCAAAATTTGAGTGATCCGCCATTTTGAAATTTTTCGAAAAAACAAAAAAAGCACTTCTGCGCATTTTCAAGAAGAATTCCTCACCGAATTTTGAACGAATTTTATCCACACCCGCCTGCGCAAGGGGAGTGACACAAAAAACGAAATTTCCTCAAAAACAGGGTTTTGCTCTAACTCTCCTCAAAATGCACTTAGGAAGCTGAAATTTAGATATGTTGATGTCCGTAACTCACTCTTTCATATGAGATCAAAAACGAAAAATTTGAGCAACTTGCCCCTTCTCCAGCCCCCCTCAAAATTTGAGTGATCCGCCATTTTGAAATTTATCGAAAAAACAAAAAAGGCTGTTCTGCGCATTTTTAAGAAGAGTCTCTCACCAAATTTTGAGCGAATCTTATGAATACTCGCCTGCGCTACGCGTGGGGAGAAAAAATATATACATTTATACCAAAAAGTTGGACATTTGCCAAATGATTACAAATGGTCTGAAACGCAAAGATTTGAAGACCCCACCCTTCCCTGACCTTCCCTTCCCAAATCAGGTAGGCTGTAATAGCTGTCGTTTTTAAGTTAAAAACTCAGCTAAAAAAAAAAATTAAATCAGTGTTGAATATGATTAAAAAATTGAAAAATATCTCGAATCAGATGCGCAATAGTTCGAGTTTTTTCATTTAGTCAACTCATTTTTAGCCAGAAAGACTTCGAAGAAAGTATTAAAAATTCGATTTTCGGAGTTACAACTTACGAGAATAAATGTCGAGATTTTTAAAAAAAATTCTTTCGCCAAAATTCTACATACTTGGAATGATAGAAGGCAATTTTTTTCTAAAAAATTCCTCAAGTTTTTTTTGATCCATTTTAATGTTTAAGAATGTTCGACCCGTTTCCAATGCTCGATCATCATAACGATATTTATTTGCAGCAGAAGGAGCAAAAAAGCGTATCGGAGGGCGAAAAAGAAGAGGAAACCGATTCGGCGATCAGTTGCAACAGTGGATGTTCGTCTGTTACGTTGGAATACGAAAAGGAAGATTTATACGGCGACGACGAGCACACAACGCGAATAAAAAATACACCGAAATCGATAACAAACAGTTGGAAACGAATGGCTCGAGTTTAGGAGCGGTTCGATTTTATTCTCATATGCTGTTATATTGCGACCTATACGATAAGAATAGAATCATTTACACGTTAAATAAATTTCGCGATATTTTGAGCGTAAACGCGAAAGCGTTTTTATTCGCGACCTCTACCACAGCGGTGTCGTCTCAGTCGCCGTTGGTGTCGTTGAGGATGAAACACCGCAATTCGATTTTCGCCAGAGGCTTCCAGTGCGATGATAAATCGATGGATGCGTTGAACAAAAATACCACTTATCTAGAGGTTTTAATTACCGTGTGCTTGTATTATATGCGAAGCTATTACCCGAATAGTGGCAATCCTAAATTAAACGAGAGCGAAATATTCGGAAACAAACAAGTACGTCGTGTGTTATAGAGTGCATAATCAAATTTAGTTCAGTCAATAGAGGTTTCGTAATGTAAGTGGTTGCTGTAGGAATTTTCACGATTTGATGGAAATATTGCTTCGATTTACATCTCAACCTTTATTGACTGAAGTAATTCGAAAATAGAGATTTTTGATTTTAATATTCGTTTTTCAGGTTCAGTTGGCTAGCATCGAATTGCTATCGCAGATATTCTTCCAGCTAAGCGGAGTAGTTCAGAGTAACCGTGCCGAAATGGCGTCGTTTATTCGCGTTTTACTGAATCGCTGTAAAGTGCAGAAAATCGCTTTACATTGCGTTTGGTGTTGCTTATACGACGATAATCAAAATTTACATTTATTTATTAAAGAAATTTTAGCCTTCAATAGGAAACGCGATAAATCACACGATAACGTCGCAGAGTATAATCAAGCTTTTCAGATACAATTTTTGAGGTAAATTCTTATTTGCAAAAAAAATATCAACGAAATTATTTCATTTCATTCTTTAACATCGGACAAGAATTAATTTAATTATATTTCTTAGACTATTACTATCACTGATCGTACTGGAAAACGATATCTATGCGGAAGAAAATACCATCAATATGATGGACACCGACGAAGACGTTTCGATTAAATGTGATTACATATGCGACAGACAAATCATACAGCAACCAATTTTCATGCATTTACTTAAGAAAATGCTCGAGCCGAGTCCTTCGGCTAGACCTAATCACGAACGCGTTATTTCCTTCGTGATAGCCAGCTTACCGTATTTTAAGAAGTCGATGGCTAAAATCGTAGTCAAAGTAATCCGACAGATTTGTTGGAATATTGAAGTCTCCTCGGACGTTTACACCAAATCGGTGGATTATCGTACTAAACAAAGGTGAATAGAGAGTTCAGTCGTTTATTCGAACTATAATATCGTGCAAAAAAATACTCAAAAATGCTAGTAGTAAAAAAAAAAGGAAAAATGTCCAGTACTGGAAAAAAATGGAAGAAAAAAAATATTGCAAAAATTTTCATTTTTTTCGACTTTTCTTATTTTTGAATATTTTTCCTTATTTCTGTTTTGTATAATTTCCTTTTTTTTATATATTCTTTCATTTCTGAGTATTTTTTATTAAATATTGTTTTTTTTTTTCTTTCCTTTTTAGCGGCTTTACTTAGTCCGCTACTGCGTTCATTCGGTTTTTTACTTAGTCCGCTACTGCGTTCATTCGGTTTTTTTTTAAAATGATTTTTCTCCTTTTTTGAATTTTTTCGAGAAATATAAAGTAGCTCAATAATGATAAATTAAAAAAAAAATCAATAATGGAAAAAATACCTTTAAAGTACAATAAATAAAAACCAGCAGACCAATGGATAAATGAATAAAATAATAAAATCTTCAAAAAGGTAAACAATAGCAGTAAAAAAAATATAAGCTAAAAAATTTAGAAAATTGCCAAAATTCCAAAAAGGAAATGAATGGTCACCCTTAAAAAAAAAATGAAGTTAATCCCCAAAAATTAAAAAACAATATGTTTTAGTCATTTTTCATTTTTTGTCCTTCGAACTTTTAAGCATTTTTTATGATTAACTTTTTAGACTATTTCTTTTTCTGGACTTATTCTAAATTCGTATATTATTCTTAGGTTTTTTTTTGTTCATTTTAATGTCTCCATTTTTTGGACATTTTTTAGGAATGAAAAATAGTCAATAATTGTCTAAAAGTAGGAAAAATTGCTTAAAAATTTGAAAAATGAATGACAAAGGAAAAACAATTAGAATTACAAGTTATTCAACAATGAGTATAAATGTCTCGAAACAAAAACAAAAAAAATGAGAAAATGGGATTTCTCTTTTTTTTGTTCTAACCCAATTTTTAGACAGTTTTTATCGAATTTTACATGTTTTTCTTTTCCTTTTTTTGTCATTTTGATATTTTTATTTTTTTGTGTGTTTTAAGAAAATTTAAAATGTCAAGAAATATAAAATATCCAAAAATGAAGTAAATTTTGGAAAATACAAAAATTGTTGAAATGGGTGAGAAATGAAAAAATACGCAAATATGGAAAGAAACCGTTAAATCCCAAGAATAATTGAAGGTGGAAAATGGTTTTGGCTACATTCATTTTAGGACGTCTCTCATGTTCATTTTTTTTTCATTTGTTGTTGATTGTTAGCTTTTTTGTCTTTGTTTAGTCTGTTTTTTTTTTTTTTTTTTTACATATAATATAATATATATATCTTTCGAATTATCTCCCAATTGATGCAATTGATGTAGAATACCTAAACAAACAAATAAATTAATTAATTAAAAAAATATTCAATTATAGGAAAACCCCTCCCTCTCTTTTCCCCACCTCCCAACCCCTTCTAAAAAATAAATAAGTAAAAACTTAGAGTATTTAAAAAAATAAAATAAAAAATGATTTAAAAGCCCAAAAATAAGAAAATTATCGGACATTTTTCATTTTTCAACATATTTTCGTTTTTGCGTATCTTGTTTATTTTGTTTTATTTTATTTTTGGAACTCCCTCAATTTTAAGCTTTTTTGCATGTTTGATTTTTTTTATACATTTTTACATTTTTTTTCAAGTCTATTTCAAATGTATAAACATAACTTGAAGAATAATTATAGCTAAAATGAGGAAAGACATTTAAATAACATGAAAAATATTTCGATGTGGCAAAGAAATCCTCAAAAATTGATCCAGTGCTGAGCATTATCTTTTTAATTTTAATTTTGAATTTTTTTCATATTCCAGATTTTTACCTAATTTCGTGGCTTTTTTTTGTTTTTGAGTTTTATATTTCATTCATTCTTTCTTTTCCAGAAGAGTTTTTCCTTTATTAAAATTTTTTTATTTATTATGAAACATTATTTTCACTTTTGGACGTATCTTTATTTTTTTATTCATTTGATCGTTTCCATATTTTAACATGAGTAATGAGAAATTTCAATTTTTGAAGAGTTTAATTATAATATTTTCATGTAATTAAAAATCTGCTGATATTTAAAACCCTCCAGCACCTTGGTTCTTTACAAAATAATTTCATTCGCAAATTTTTGATGTTTGATTTCTCACAGTATACCTTTCAACTATATGGTCGTTTTACTGGACGCATTAACAATCTTATCTCATTATTGTTTACTGGATCACGTGGCTCAATTGACGTTAAAACCTGTCACCGATTCGACGTCGTTGAGAACGTTCAACGGTTTGTTTCAAATGTACAGCGATTTTCCCAACATCGGGGTAATTCTATTGGGATATTTTTTATCGCGAATCGATACTCTCTTACCAACGATGTGTATTTTTACGCGTGCACTTTTGTATTAGATATTTTGCAACGGGAACCGAAACAGTTGCTCGGAAGCCCGCGAAGCGGTGTTGCATAATTTACCGAAAATTTTCGCCAGTATTTCGACGTTATGGCAGACGATAACGTCGTCGAAACAGAGGTACGAATTAACATAATTATAGCGCTGAAATCGCTCAGTGAGCCAGTTCTACGTGATTCTCGTTTTCAGGGAGTACGAAAACGTGGCCGGCAGTTTGCTGGTGGTGCGAAGTCAGGTAGTGAATTTGCTGAACTCCGTAGTCGTACCGCATAGTATGCATTTCTTCGTATCCGTCGCCATCGTGTGGAAAGAGAAGAGGAATTACGTTGACGCGAATACCTCTAAATTGGTAGGTCTAGGTGAATAATTTTTCCGAGCGAACGTGTTATTTTAGTCACGAATGAAAATTATTTTTAGACCGTTATCCCGGAAGCCAACAAAGATCAATCGGTTGTGGTGCATTTGCTGACGTCATTGAATTCGGTTACTTCGGATATTTTGATCAGTACCGTTCACCGCATCGTGAAGCAACAGTTTACATTTAATCAGGAAAATAGTACGGAAATCGAAATCAGCACGTTGGAAGTGCTGGTACACTATATTCAATTAATAACGATAGCTCGTTTAATGGAATGTTGGAATTGTCTATTTCCGTTACTGAAAGAAGCGGCTAATGTGAGCACAAGGTCTCAGTTTCTGTTGTGCGCCGCCGTTAGTCATTTCGTTAATCGAATGCCATCGACGCCGGATCGCCTTATGGATAGGAAAGATTTCAAAGACCTTCAAGATATTATTATTAAGGTTGGTACGAAAAATCGACGCGTTTGTAATTCGTTCGCGATATTTGTTACGTTATAATTGTAACGATTTTTTTTTTTTCGTTTCCCGTAGTTGGTAGAATTGTGTACGCAAATCGCCGGAGCTTGTTTGGAACAGACGACGTGGTTAAGGAGGAATTTGGCGGTAAGAGAGAACGATTCTTCGTCTAGTGGCGGCGTCAGTAGTGTCTTGACGCCGAGTATTTTATTCAGTAAAGATTATTCCGATAAACAAAGTGAGTATGGGAGAGATGAGTTATTGTCGCGTGTACCGGACGCTATAATGTGTGATTTTTATGCTCAGATTCCGCGACCGCCCAGTACAGCGTTGCCGCTCAGCTGGTGTTGGCGGAGTTGCTGATCCCGTTACTCGATATCGTGTATTCGAATCAAGATAAGGAGAAGTTGGTCACATTGTTGATTAACGTCATGTATAATATTACGCCGTATCTGAAAAATCACACGTACGTAAACTCACGGGTATTATGTGAAGGAAAAAATACCTGCGAGAATGATACTAATTTAAGCGTCCTTCACACGATGCTAGTTTTTGAAGATAGACGAATAGAAGCTAGTTGTCTATCAATCATGTACAAATGAAAGATACTAACATCATTATAATAATATGCGGATAATAGTCTGATTCTGATAAGAACTTATTTTCAAATTATTGTCATAATTTTAATTGTGGGATAAAATTATAGAGATATCTTCGTGAAAGAAGTTAACGCTGATGTCTCATTGAGGTAGATGCGGTTAATAAATTGATGAAAACATCGCATTATCTTTGCTGTTCCAATTCGTTATATTGAAATAATAGAACAGTCGAAATAAAAAAAAAAAATAATAAGCAGCCATGCCACATTAATGGAGCTGAGTTCTTGATGGAGGCTTGTTCTGGTTTGATTACTAAACCTTTAATGACTACAGGATACACCCAATACCAAGTGTGAAAACCCCTACCCTATACTTTCCAAACCACTTAAGAAGTTGAACTTGCCATGAAATAATCATAAATGAACAAATATTTCTCAAATTATAAATACTTGAGGCTCTTCAAATTATCTTCAGATCCTTATGATGGGCCATTTCGTATCCATTTTGACAGAAATTGAGCAGATCATATTCTGGTCATCAATTATCCTACACACAAAGTTTGATTTTTTTAAGTCGATTTGGTGACGAGATATAAATGATTCAAGAAATTTCCTACCCCAATTTCCCCTCAAAAAGTCGTTTTTTGCTCCAGCTCCCCTCCAAATATGCACGCGAAAAACTAAAATTAGAATAGGTTAGTCCCTTGGGCTCATTTTATCGTATGAAGATAAAAAATTTTCGATGTCTCGCGTACCCCCACCACATTTTCAGATAGATTACCCCCTTCTCCCCTCTGACATTATGTGGGGAGGTGAGTTAGGGATATAGTATAACTCTAATGCCCAATAATCATATGAGTTCATATTAATTACATTTCTACAAATTTGAGGCTCCTCAAGCTCTACTCAAATTTTGATAATCCGCCATTTTGCATCAATTTTGAGCCAAAATCAAGAAGTTATATTTTGGTCACGAACCAAACCTACGTACAAAGTTTGACTTTCGTAAATTAATTTGGTGAAGATATATGGAAGATTACAGAAATTTCATGACTCAAAACATCTTCAAAAAGTCATTCTTTGCTCCAAATCCCCTCCAAATTCACTTAGGAAGCTAAAATCAGAATAAAGTAGTCACTTAGCCTCATTTTATCACATGACACACCAATAAAAAATTTTCGATATCTCATGTATCCCTACCACATTTTCAGGTCGATAACCTCTCCTTTTCGTCTCCAACATCAAGTACGGAGGTGAATTACGGCTGTTGTATACTTCTCATGCCCAATAATCATATGAGTTCGTATTAATTACATTTTTACAAATTTTGAGGCTCCTCAAGCTCCACTCAAATTTTGATATCCGCCATTTTGTATCGATTTTGACTCAAATCCAAAATCTCATATTCTGATCACCCACTAACCCCACATACAAAGTTAGACCTTTCTGGGCTGATGTAGCGAGGAGATGCAAAAGATTCAAGAAATTTTATAACTCAGCACTTCCTCAAAAAACCGTTTTTTGCCCTAAATCTCTTCCAAATGCACTTCGGAAGCTGAAATTTGAGTATGTTGATGTCCGTGCCTCACTCTTTCGTATGAGATGAAAAACGAAAGATTTGAGCTATTTGCCCCTTCTCCAGCCTCCCTTAAAATTTAAGTGATCCGCCATTTTGAAATTTATCGAACAAAACAAAAAAGTCCATCTGCGCATTTTCAAGAAGACTCTCTCACCAAGTTGTAAAGGAATTTTATGAATATCCGCCGGCATTACCGGAAGGAGGGGGGGGGGTGAAGTGAATATATATACCAGAAAGTTGGACATTTGCCACATGATTACAAATGGTCTGAAACGCAAAGATTTGAAGACTTCACCCTTCCTCCGATGCTCCCTTCGCAAATCAGGTTGGCTGTAATACCTATCGTTATTATGTTAAAAACTCACCTAAAAATATGTCGTTACATTGAAAAAATTACTACAGAAGCGTTTCACGGGAGAGAATCCACTCCATCACATACTGCAAATAGTTCCCAATCCGCCCCCTTTAGAAACTTTTTTCGAGGGCACAGTTCCCTCAAAACCTGTGTTTCGCTTCTTGCTGGTTAGGGTTCAACTTTAGAGGGAAAGTCACCTCAATAAAAGTTATTCTACGCAAAATTTACCTATCAATTGGTATTCTTAATTTTTTTGTGCGACTCAAAGGGGGTAGCGGTGGAGTTTCAAAAATATGCCTCAACTACAACTATTTGGAGAATACGCATATTTTTTGGTGTGCTAGAAATGTTTTCTAACGCTTGGATACCTTACAATTCATGACATACTTGCATGTAATATTATTTTATGCTCGTGACTAATAATCCCATAGAAGATTGATAACCCTTCCCACCCCTTCATTCATGATCTCGTGCGATAATTTAGTGTACAAAAAAAGAAATTAAAAATTATTTCTCACCAAAGTATTA
Organism: Phenacoccus solenopsis; assembly: GCA_009761765.1. Lineage (NCBI taxonomy): Eukaryota > Metazoa > Arthropoda > Insecta > Hemiptera > Pseudococcidae > Phenacoccus > Phenacoccus solenopsis. The sequence goes on from CM019756.1 coordinate 10,891,014, forward strand.
TCGTTCAATTTTTTTTTTTTTTGCTACAAAAATTATTTTTTTTTAGATTTATATTTACTTATGTAAATTATGCATGTAAACAAGAAATTTAAAATGAACATTTTCAGAAAAAATTGAAAACAAATCGAAAATTGGTAAAGAAAGGACATATTTTTGTTAAATGAAAAAATTAATTTTTTTTTTTTGAAAATAACCAAAACTGAGGTTTTTTGGAAAAAAAAAATTTGAAAACCGTTTCCTCCCCTCAATTTAAAAAAAAAAAAAAAAAAAAAAACAGGTGAAAATCATTCATTCTCTGAACGATAAATTATTTAAATTTATATTAATTAAATCATTTTTCATATTAAAATTATACATAAAAGAAGAAATTTTAATTGAATAAACTATTAAAAAAAAAATAAATTTCATAATAATTAATATAAGTTTTAATATTGCAGATGAAGGGATGAGAAGAGGTACCAGCCTCTAGGGAATTTCTAATCACGAGTATAAATATTGTATTTAAATATATGTCATCAGTTGTTAGATATACCGTGCATTCGTTTGAACCACATGTATCCAAAGCAGCAACATTTTTTTTTTTATGATACTTCAAAATGATTTCATATCATATCATTGGCTGTAAATGCATTGAGATTAGTTGTGGAAATATAAATCAGTGTTATCAACATGTTATGTGTTGCTGGTTCTTGATTGGAAGGGAATTTGTAATTTTGCCTGTATGGGGTTCAATCGAATGTGCAGTATAAGTGTAAAAATGATTCTAGCACACTGAATAATATGCATATTCTCCAAATAGTCTCAGTCACGTGTAAATTATGATTTCTAATAGTCAATTATTGTAAAAATTTTATTGTTCTCAAAGTATTCATCAATTTTAATGAATATCTTTTCTTTTCTATGTAAAAAAAAAAAAAATACAAATGAGAATGATATTCTGATAACACAATGTTAATTTGTAATATTGAATGCATTATTTTGTAAAGCACCAGATTGTACTACTTTTTGCATATCCTGTATGCTAGGCAGACCGTCAAAGTGTTTTGGTCGGTCAGTAGTGACTATCTTTACTAGTAAACTAGCATCGTGCGAATGGTCCCTTATTTTTAAAAATGTTCCCAACATAATTTTTTTCAATTCGAACGATCGAATCGATTTATAAGTAATCGAGCATAATTTCAAGCAAAGGTTTTCTTTAATGGAAAATTTTTAGATGGTCAGTATGAATAACATACCTTAAGTCACCATCCATATGATATAAACTATTCTCTCTATCAGTTATCGTATTTTTCTCACAAATGGGGCGTGATAGGAAACATAGTGTGGTAATACAGTACTGTTGCTTTGATTATCTATGAAATAAGCTACTAAGCTAAAAGTTGGTGGCACACTGTAGGAACGGTAAGTAACCTTGTCGCGTTATTAGCATTTTATATCATCACTAGAGTGTGATTTTAACAATATAAGCTCATAAGACGTTTTTCTAGAAGTTGTGACTTTGCTGTTAACTAGAAAAAGGATTACAATTTTGAGAGTGAACGAATTTTGCTGCGCTCTTAGCACCTTTCAGCGTGCACAAAAATTGCTTAAAGTTTATACTCAGATTTTTTGAGAGTGATTTTCGGTTCATCTACATATAGCCGAGTGAGTTGAAGAGCCCAATATGTGCACATTTCAGTTTCTTGAGTGAATTTGAAGAGAAGTTAGAATTAAAAAAAAAAAAAAAAACGACATTAAGGAAAGCGGTAGCACATGGAACGTAAAAAAAAAAGAAAATTTTTAGTCATTAAATTTGTCGAATTTTTCATATCTTCTCATAAAAATGATCAGTTAGTTCTATACTCCCCCAATGTACACGTTGTCTACTGCTTTACTTTTAAAGTAACTTGCTTATTTTTTTTTTTTTTGCTTTTGATTACCAACTCACCATTATTTGTAGTATTTGTCATAATTTTCATCGTAAAATTCGGTGATTCTTGTTGTTTTATTTGAAGAAATTGATTTTTTTTCCTGCGACTTTCAATAATATTATTTGGTTTTTTTCTGCCTTAATTCTATGTTTAAAAATAAGTAATGTTAGGCTTCATAACTTCATAACTTACTCTTCCAAATGAGACCGTGAACAAATACTATGAGACATTTTTTTGAATTTTGAGTGAACTATTATTTTGATTCTTGTCAAAATGTCAGTTCATTCAAATTTTTAGAGAGGTTGAAGGTAGGAAAATACCTCAGTGAAGCAGCGATTTCGTAAAATTTGTATTTTTGACGAAAGAGCGCCGAGTTACCCTACATTTAGCACAAACGCAACTCATTACTTAATGATCGAAAAATATTATATGACATCAGCATTTCGATATAATAATTTATCAATATGTTCCCAATTTTTCTTGCCGATAATATCGATATGTTTCCATGATGTACCAATAATATTGATATTTTTTAATATTTTGATAGTATCGATATGATCCATTATATCAGTAGTATCACTATGATTCAAGATATCTATTATTGGTATGTGGTGTCATTTTATTAACCTTTATATAGACTTATCGTACAATTTGATATTTTGATAAATTTGATATTATTTTACACTGGAGATATGGATAATATCTATAGCTGTCGCTCAGTATATATAGGTATCATTAGAGAAATAGATAATATTAATATGATTCGATATATCAATAATATCAAAATGATTTGATGATTGATAATATCAATATGTTTGTATATAATTATTATGTACCGATATTGCGATATAATTTGATGTATTGATGGTATCAATATATTTTGATGAGTCATATATCGTAGTGTTTGCATATAGAGAGCATATCGATACTGTGGATATATTGAATTATAACGATAATATCGATTATTGAATCATATCGATAATATCGATATATTGAATCATATCGATAATATCGATATATTGAATCATATCGATTATATTGATTGTTGAATCATATCGATTATATCGATATATTGAATCATATCAATAATACCGATATATTGAATCATATCGATACTATCAATATATTAAAAAATATCGATATATGTTGTTATGGAGACATGCTGATGTATTGAATATCAGAACATATTATGTTATCAATATATCGAATCATATCGATATTATCGATCAACAAATCAAATCGTTTTGATTTTGATATTATTGATATTAATATATCGAATTATATCAATATTATTTATCTGTATTAGGAAACATATTGGTATTACTGATCATCAAATCATTTTGATTTTGATATTATTGTTATCTCCATCATTCGTAATAAATATTTGTTCGATCATTAAGAAATAGGAGAACTGTGGTCAATTTCGATGTTATCGATATCCTTTCATTCCGATACTAGCATCATCGGTATTAAATTTTGCTCGATATGTCGAACATCATGATCACCTGTTATGTGGATGTAGAAGCCTCTGTGATGCGCGCGCACAGTGAAGTAGGGATGATGAGTCGCGTTGATGGGAGACTACATAGAAAGTTATAAATATAAGTAGACAACCTTCCTGGGCTCAGTATTTAAGTTCGTGTTGACGTGCGAACATATCCCTTTGTATTGCACGTTGAATGTCTTGTGTAGCTTATTCTTATTATTTGTGCGCGTTGTAAATTAGCAACTTGTGTTGTTATGCGTATTAGTTCGTGCGATTTTTCATGTGTGTTGAAGTACTTTTGACAATTTGAGCAAAAAGGTAAGATTTTTTAATTATTTTGTGAAGTTGTATTTCTCGTTTATAGGCTTCGGTGCTTGCATATTTTATTGTTTCACATAACATGTTGTGTGTTTGTGTCGTATCTTTGTTCTGAGCAAATTATTAGTAGAATCGCCCTGTCTTGGAATGATCTATAGGGTGCCACTAGAATGCAGTATCGTCACAGAAAAAGTTGAACCTATGTTTTTTTATGGAACTGTTTATAATAGCCAGTGAATCAGGCAATGAAAGATTCTTTGGGTTTTGGTGAAAAGTTAAAATTTTCAGTGAATTTTTATGGTGTCAAACATTTGTTTGTTCCTATTACTCTGTTATCACTTCAAAGTAATGGAGATTTTTTGGATAGTTCTAGCCATTCCGTGAAAATTTCATGGACTCGGTCAGTGCTATGATAACCTATGCTTAACATGTGCCCCATTTCAGCACCCGGTTAATGGCATGTACATTAGATCTATAGAGACTTTTAGTATGTTGTTAGCTTGACCATTTACTCTCATTCAATAAACCTTTGCTCGGAACGATGTTTCAGTTCATCCCTTTGCTACATTACCTGTGTAGAAATGAAAAATTATAGAATTGTTAAACTTGTGCTAAATATAGACTCTGTATTTAGCGATATGAGGTGTATTATGATAACGATTATAGAATTGTTAAACTTGTGCTAAATATAGACTCTGTATTTAGCGATATGAGGTGTATTATGATAACGTGGGTACTTTTATAGGCAAAAAAATGCGAATAGTTTCTACGCTTGTTCGCAACTAGTAGCGAGTATTTCTGGATATCAATATACACGAAAGGCTTGGCGTAAAGATGTGATGGATTTATTGCTAGATCCGAGTTTGTTTCAAATGGAAGTGAGAAGCTTGAGGCATTGGCGAACGATAGTCGATAATTTGATGTCTCAGGATATATCGACGTTCAGAGATTTATTAAGTAAGAAATAATAATATAAAGTACTCGTGTGAAGATGCGAAGCCTTCTTGGGAATTATAACTTACTTTTGTATCTCCAGGTCGTGTACCCATTAATCAAAATAACGCGTTGAATTTATTCTCGAGTAAAGATCAAGAATATGAACAAAGATCTCAGCTACTAAAGAGGTTAGCTTTTGTGATACTTTGCAGCGAGCAAGACCAATTCCACAAACATATGCCAGAAATTCAAGGTATAAGATCTTATCCTTGTAGAAGAACTACAGCTTAAGATCCGTCTCATGTGTTCTTTTATTCATGTCCTGTAGAAAAAATAACGGATAGTCTAAAACTACCGCAAAGCACGCCTGGTATCCAAGCCCAGGTCTTTCTTTGTTTTCGTGTTTTATTGTTACGAATGTCCTCTCACCATATTACCTCTCTGTGGCCAGCTATTATCACGGAAATGGTGCAGGTTATGCTACAAATGGAGCACGAGCTATCCACAGATACCGAAGAATTCGGGTATGTAAACTAAACCCCATAGCAGTACCATATAAATGTGATGAAATGTATTGTTTCGGTTCGCATACTTTAGGTCACATATTCGTATGCTTTCTTCTTTGGACTGGCCGTGGATTGTAAATAGTAACAATGGTCTGCATGCCAGTGGTCATCCGCATTGGTTGCAGTTACATTTAGGCGCCGCAAAGCTACTGAAGTTAGCCGTTCAATTACCTGCCGATAAATTACCGCAGTTTCAAATGTAAGTAATATAGAAAATTGAGATGAAGGGTAAAACTTGATGTAAAACGATTTTATCTCCAGGTATAGATGGGCTTTCGTTGGAAGTGCAGCTCAGTCTGATGTATCTAAGAATTTATCATTTAGTCCGCCAAGTAGTTGTTCAGCCGATTTTGTACCACATGTGGTACGAATAGCATCTTTAATGAAGAATAAGGTAAATAACGGTCAGAATTTTTTTTCCATTTATTCGATGAAAAGTATATGGTTCATTTCGTGTTTACATGCAGTTTGGAGAATGTGCACCTTATACATCTAACAAATTTCTTCCATCAGCCCGAGAAATTCGCACCTTACAAGACTTACAGCCGTTCTTCACAGCTCTAAGTAAAGGCGATGTAGGCCATGTCAGCTGCCTCACAGAGTTAGAAGATGAAATCGAACTCGATTTTTTGGAACAGTTACCCTATTCATCATCTTCACAGCCAAAATAAAGAAATGAAGGAAGATGATTCTAACTTGTTGCATAACTTGGAATAACATTTGAACGAATTTATCCTTTCGGGAAAGTGTCGTTGTTGGAGTTGATGAATGTATTCGTGTATAATGAAGGAATCGTATGCAGTTTCTCCATATCTTCAGCGAAATGGATTCGTTGTTTTTTTTTTCTTTTGTTTCACCTTACCCATTTACACTGTTGTTTTTATATAAAAGTTTGTTTTTGTTTTTTCTTTTTGTTTTTGATGTGATTCATATTTTATGAAGTAATATAAAGTATTTTGAAACATACTCCTTCATACCATGAATTATTTTAATTATAACTCTCATTATGTCAGATATGGGGAAATGTGGTTGTGTGCTACGTATCTATGAGCCATGATCAACAATAATAGTCCTCAAAAAATTATTGCGATTAAAGGTTGTCAAAGGGTCGAACATAAATCAGCGTGTAATTACCTGCATGATACTTATCGAAATGTACTTACGCTTAGGTTACCAATGAGATCCATAATTTCGTCTATAGTAGAGTTGTGGTTGTTGGATGACATGTCGATAGGTGAAACAACTTTTGAGCAAGTTGAGATACTGAAATTGTCAGTGCCTAGTGCTGGACACGTGTGAAATTAGTCCTCAAAACAGCAGGACAAGCGAGACTCATCCGGGGAAGATGTAGCTCCCTCTAATTCCTTGTCCAACATTTTGCATATTTACGATTCTGAAGGGGCGACAAATACAATTGCATCATTTTCACTTTTTTGTTTTTATTGTTTGATGGCTTTAATTTCCTCCATCCGTAAATTTGAATCTCTTTTCTTTTATGATGAGGGAAGTCCATGTTGAATAATTGGCGTAATTGTTGCAATTCATAAAAGAACATTGATTATATAGTAGACACAAGAACTTTGAACATATTGTTGTGAACATATTGTGGACATTCTCGTTCATTCCGCATTTATGTGCTTAAGGATACTTGGCTGCCAGCAATTCAGTTTGTGAATGTTACTAGACCCCGGAGCCTAGGCAACTTAGAGTTGGATTTGAAATTTCACTCTGGACTGTTCCAGACTGCAGGAATCAGGTTGATCATTTGACTCAAGACTCCACATTGACTCCGTAGTAAATTTCAAAGCCCCACTCCGGCTCGCAAATTTGACTCGACTCGTACCCCTTGACTCTGGATGATTCTAACTTTACTCCGAAGTCTGGTTTAAGATTTCATGCAGACTCCAGCCCCCGACTCTGGAGTATTTCTCCAGACATTAGCTCAACTCGACTTGAACCTCCATCTGAAGTGACTTCTGGTCTTTATTTATCAACCCTCATGCGTGCAAATTAAAAATGAAGTTATTTTGTTAACACGTTGATGGACACTGGTCAAGTGGTTGACACTGTTGTGGTGCGCACTTCAACTTCGTATCCCGTCGATTAGTAATTTTTTTTCTCCCCAAAATGTATAAGATCTTATGGAAGTGTATAAAGGATTCTATACCCGAGTGTGGTTGTAAAGGGACCCTCGGTGACCTGAAAGTAATTCAATACAACAGTTCCAAGGTAAAGCTAGTACATTATGTATGAGGAGGATGCTCAGAGTTTCAGATCTATGGTATTTTCCTCTGTTAATCTGGCTCTAAACATGTTCTCTTCTTTTCACCTTTCTGTCTGGACTGGACATAAATGCTCTACCTTCTTCCTCTTTAAGATACAATACATGAGAAAAAGAAATATCTTGAAATTAAAGAAAAACTAGAGATAGATCCAATATTAAAATACAATGAGACTTATATTCCATTTTTCATTCCTCAATTTAAATATTGAATTAGAGAACTACAATAATAGTGTTTCAACGCTTCGAACCAAAATCCTTTGTTCGCGTCTGAAGGAATGCGAATCTTCCGCGAACATGTGTGTATTTACACCAGTTCATTCACTTTTATTAGGAAGCGGCATGGACGCGCGCGATTATTGGCTCGCTTTACGAACCAGTTCATGAGTACCAGACGATAGAAAGGATGACCCGATCGAATGAGATCGATGTACAATATTTTGAATAGGTATGGATTGTATTATACCCGAATGGACAAATGAAACCGATGAGTTTCCAGATGATTATTTCATCTTCGATTGTTTATTTTTCTTGCAGATTGAATGAATACAATTTACGCGTAGAAACTACGAAGCAAATCGAAGTAATGTAATTGCAATAGAGGGGGAATGTAATTCATGGCCTCGACTTTCTCCGACATCAGTTGCTGCCACAATACCAGTACGTATTCCTGTGTAATCGCTGATATTTTCGCGCTAACTAGTGGCTGGATGTTATGCTCGTTAATTTAAATTTTTCATTTCGTAAAAATGATAAAGTAGCTGATCGTGCTGTGTATGAAATAATAAGTATAATAACGTAGCAACCGAATAACGACGTATTGAAACTTGCGTTTTACCTATAAAAGCGGTAAAAAATATTTAATTATTTACAATATGATTACATGCAAACAGTTTTGGTAGGTAATCGGGAAGATAGCAGGGTCATCACTATGTTGTTATGAATTTTTTTAAATTTCCTTTCGACAATTTCTTCTCATACCTATTCTTACCTTCATACCCACTCGAGTTTTTCGTTCGCATTTCGCGTATGAACAATGATGATTTCTGAAGAAAGTTTTGTTCGAATTTTCGAAAGTTACTTTCATTCGCTGATGAAGAAGATTAACGTGGAAGTTTTATTTTCATTTCTTATGAAAATTATGGAAAACTTAATCGAAAATATGTTAACTTCTTTGATTTGAAGCGAGTAAGTTCAATCTTTATTACACGAGACCCGGTACCCGGTTGCCGACTCTGGAACAGGTTTATGAAGGTTATAGTGGTACTTCTGTGCGGAATTACGAAAACAAGCGGTAAAACAATAAAACGTACTTAATGTTAAGTCATACGAAGTGCTCAAATGTACTTACCGGTTACGTAAAAACATTTGATAAATGACATGATTCGTTAAAAAAAATAATTACCATCTTTTCTTCAATTGAATATTCAACGTTATTATAGGAAATTATGATTAGATGTCTTTACTATGTGCATAATTACACCAAGTAGCACACTCGTTTCACCAGTTGCACACTAAACTTCGAATCTAAATACATTAATTATATTTTCAGATTATGCAAAGACCTATATCCTTCGTTAGAGATGACTGTCATGACCGACGAGCATAATAAGAATGGCATTTTGCAAAAAAGAATCGTAACTGCCGAAGAATTCAATAAAAATGCCAGCCCAGTCGGAGAAAACCGCTTCGAATCGACGGATAAAAAGATCGATAGCGATGACAAAGAACGAAAATCCGAATTAAATTCTAAGAAAAATATCAAATTATTGTCTGTGTGCGAAGTACCACATCATTTAGCTTTTAATCAAAACATTCGTAAAGGGTATCGCAGTGCTCTATCGTTGCAACAATGCGTCGCCAGGTAAATTTCATAAAGTTTTAAGTTGTTATAATTCTAATTCCAGTTTCTTGTATCGAAAGGATAATTATGACGTTAAATAGGGCATAAAATAATGTATCGAAACAATAAGCCCCAATCCATTTTATCAAGGGGTAGTATGTTTCCAAAATTCTGCAAGTCCTCTTATTGGTTCATTTGTTATCATCAACCAATGACAAGCCTCACAACATTTTGGAAACATTCATTCTGTAAATTTTTTAGTTATGTTGGAAAACACATATCTATTATTTCTGTTTATTTAGTTTACACATTGTGTTCCGAAATGTTACTGAGTCCTTTCATTGGTTGATTTCTTATTGTTAACCAATGAGAAGTCTGTAAGGAAACATTCATCGTTACATTTTTCTTATGTTGTTGAACACATTCCTATTTTGTTTATTTAGTTTCTGCATTGTGTTTCTATAATGTTACAAGTTCTCTTATGGCTTGATTTCTCATCATTGAATGTCTTTTGACGTTCAAGAACCACAATAAGTATAATTTCTAGTGCTTCATATCTAACATTGTTTGTAACGCTTGTTTTCAGCATATTTTGGTTAACCAACGAAACGATAAACATATGGAGTCATTTATTCGGTTGTTTTCTATTCATGGGCATGCTTCTATATGATTTATGTTTATTAAATTTCCACGCATCTATAACTGATAAATTCATAGTTGGCGGTTTATTGATTTGCTTTCAAGTACGTAATTTTTATTTTCTTACTATTTATAATTGTAGATACCTAGCAAAGTAACATCGCTGCATGAAACGTTTTGCATAATTCATAAGTAGTACAATTAGGTATTCGTGATGGAAAAACGATTTCCGATTAATTTTAAATGAACCAATTTTACGTTTTTTTTTTTTTTTTTTTTTTTTTTAATAGGGTTGCATGATTACCAGCGTTTTATACCATACATTCAATTGTCGATCAGAGAGACACTTCCATAATCTATTGAAATATGACTTATATGGAATCAGTTTTAGTTTACTTGCAATTTATTTATCGGGAATTTACTACGCATTTTGGTGTAACGTCGTAAGTATCAATCAAAATGAAGGACTAAACAATTTAAAATTATAAACTGTCGTTAATCTAGGTACCTACTACCTACCTACACAATTATTAGTATTTAAATAAAAAACACTATCATTACACATCCGTTTTAACTTGACCGAATTATTCATACGGAGATAAGATTTTAATTGTAATGTAATATTTGTTTATTATAGAGATGGTGTGTTTTTTATTCAGTGACCGTTGCTGGATTTTTCGGCGCAGTTGTGGCGATACAAATATTCTCTAAGCAGGATGTTTTGAAAATTGGAATATTTGTCTTGTGGGCTGCGTATGGAGTAATTCCTACCATTCATTGGATGTTTACGATGGGTGGCTGGGACAATCCGATAGTACAGGTTTGCGATAAACGCTTTACTTATGTATTTGATTTTCAACGAACAACGTGTATTTACTATTTTGTATTTTATTTATAGAAACTGCTGCCCAGAGTAATTAACATGTATGTGATTAGTGGTGTAGCCTTTTTATTCTACATCACGTATATTCCAGAAAGATTTTTTCCAGGTAAGAGTTTGTAGATGAGAATCGATTCAGCCCTCAACGAATAAAAAAATTAATTTAATTCTTAAATCATGTTCTATTCACTTCAGTGTATCTATATATGTACATATGTCAACGTGAAGTTAAAAGAAAACGTGTTTTGTTCCACAGGTCGATTTGATTTCATTGGTTCATCACATCAAGCTTGGCATTGCTTGATCGTGTACGCGTTGTACTATTGGCATAATACTGGAATACATTATATAGAATACCGAATGAATCATAGTTGTTTTCCAGTTTGACATTTGTTGAGTTTTCTTACGTTGATTGCAATGAGAAAATTGGATCATATATGTAATGCACTCTCATCTCTATTGCCACATTTCATCATTTTTCAATAAAATCTCGAGAATCGAAATTGCATAAGCCATTTATTATAACACTTAAATTCAATTAATTATGCTCCTAGGAGGGAGTTGTAGCCTGATGTAAAGTTCCATCATGTTAATACAGTCACATTGATAAAATCACAGGATGGAACCCCTAATATCAGGCATATCCTATACATGGAATGTTATTATAAATTTAACAGTCACATTGATAAAATCACAGGATGGAACCCCTAATATCAGGCATATCCTATACATGGAATGTTATTATAAATTTAACAGTCACATTGATAAAATCACAGGATGGAACCCCCAATATCAGGCATATCCTATACATGGAATGTTATTATAAATTCAACTGACACCTCTTACTGTTTTAATTCGCATGCATTTCTACGAAGGTGTTGAAGATGACGCCTCTGGGTAATCAAAATTATGGAAGAATATATAAAATAAACAATAAGAAAATTGTATTGAAAAACTTATAAAAAGTAGTAGTGTTACATTATTAAAATCATAAGATGATTAACGCCTCTAATTAGTCAATCATACATATGAGAAAAGAATGAATGTAATGGATCATAATGTCTCTGGTTGGTCGATAACACCTACGGACGATGTATTTTTCGCACATTATAATCAAAATATTTTTAGGTATATGACCTAGTGTATGAAAAGGAGGCTTAGGTATCAAGGAATCGTTTTACACTTTTTTGTCTATTAGGATTGCCCCGAAAACTGGACATTTGTATATCCATTTTTTGCTAATTCGGATGGTATGTAAGCTACTCTTTCTCATGAAACTGAAAAGTCATTCATTAAAAATTTGTGAGAGTATGTAAATTTACGTCGAAAAAATCGATATATTACATAATAGAAAGTTATTGTAATTCATAATCGATATCTCTATTTGCATCAAGAAAATCGATATAATTAAATAATAGGCAGTTATCGTAATCTATAGTCGATATCGATATTTACATCGAGAAAAGAATATCGATATAATAAAACACGCAGCTATCGCAAATGGATATCGCTATTTACCCTGATAGATATTCAGATGCGCTCCCGCCCTTGTTATCGCTGCTGTTGTCAAATTGAGGTTACTCAACCCACTTTCGATACCTCGCCGACAACACTTTTGTATGTCGAGGAACAATACAATTGCCATATTATGCCCATTTTTTGTGATTGTTACCCTGTCAAAACTGTGTTTAGCTTGACTTGTCGTTATGGCATCAAGGTTAGTTTTCTTGACTCGGTTGAAGGGATACTCGATTTGATTTTGATAATCGAGAAGCTTTTACTGGGTTTCGCGATGGCTACGTCGAATATATAAAAAAAAAAAAAAAACTGTTAGGAATGAAACAGTATATTTTTCATTTTCTTGAAATAATTTACATCGGAAAAACCTTGAATGCCTTCCCATTCGATGGAAGAAAATCGTTCACTCATTTTGGCAGGTTCATTCTAAAACTGTAGAGGTGTAGATATATCACCCTATAGGGAGCCCCATGCATACCCGCCACCCTTTCCAACACATTCAGGTTGAATATTCAAGTCTTGATATAATTCTTCATTTATGTTGGGAACAGCTGTGTGCGTAGAAGTTGATTAAATTAAAAATCGTAATTAGGTAAAATTAGTGCCTAAAATTAGTGCCTCCTCGCCACTTTAGAGCTCGCAATAAAAAAAAATTAAATGAAGAAAAAAGTTACTTTATTAGACAATTACTACTACATTGCAAACTGCACAACCCAATTCATTCTTTTTGTTACCCCCACCAAGAGTTCTTCCTTTCAGGATGAGTTCGCCCCTTTATATCTTTGTATACCTGCCATTTTAAACAATTTTACAACTTTACCCTTACTCTTGCTTATGTACAAAGCTTCTATTGAAATTTATCACCTTTTTTTCTTTTCAACTACATACCTGCTACTCAAAATAATAAGGGTTTTATTAAAATTTATAACCACATCACAATAGAAGCTTGAATTCACAGTCTGTTCTTGAGGTACAAATTCTTTGTGTACAATTCCCCGAATGTCGAAAACACAATGAGCATGCTCTTCACGTTGCTTTTCACCTGCCTGCATTTTTTTGGTCACGGTGAATCAACACTTTTCCACTGACTCGATTGCTGTTTTGTTTCTGGATCATACCCATAAATCCATGTTTCGTCGCTGGTAATCGCTCGAGAAAGAAAGTTTTTGTCTTTTGAAGGACTTCTTAGAGGTCTGAGCAGACGTCAATTCTTTCCTGCCTCTGATCCGCTGTCCAACAGTCTTGGAACAAACTTTGCCACTATGCGATGCATTCTTAATTCCTCAATCAAAATTCCCTGATAAGTTCTATAACCGATTCCAAATTCATTAGCAACATCTTCAATGGTCTGCCGTCGATCTTCACAGATGCATTTTTGGATTTACGTGATGTTTTCTGGTGTAGTAGATGTGGAAAGTCATCCACTTCGTTCATCATCTGTAAGTTCTTTCCTGCAGGCTTTAAATCGGGCATGCCATTCAAATACCTGTGTTCGACTCATTGCATGTTCTTTAAATCCTTGCTGAATCATTTCATACGTTTCAGTAGCCTTTTTTCTGAGGTCAAAACAAAATTTAATGCAAGTATGTTGTTCTAATTTTTCGTTCATCTTAAAAATCATAGGAGCATACATGTAACACGTTACGAAAACACACGTAGAATGAAGTATGTTGAGCCGAGCAAGTTCAAACTCGCAACCTACACTTACAAAACCTCCATCTATCCCCACTCATTGATAGGTCTCTGTACAGCTTTGTGTTTTCGAGTTATGACATCAGTTTGGGAAGTTTTGGATCACACCCCGTATTGTGTTACACAATTTTTACACATTTTTACTAATATTCTTGGCCTTCCTTTTCTTCCACAGTAAATCTTCATTACCATCAGTATTACTAAAAATCAAGTTCGTCTTTTAATAACTCTAAACAGTCGTCTCTCATACTCTAAATCATTTCTTGTGATATGATGATTATATAAAATCATAATTATGACTTAGGTACTTCGCTTTCATAATTCTCATTTTCATGGCCTCTAAAGTGCTCAAAAGCGTCTGAATCTCTTGTTGAAAAATGTTTATCACTGCTAAATAACTACCTAGATGCTTTTCAAATTTTCAAGTGAAAAGATGAGTTCTGTAATTAGATTTTTCTCAAACGATTCTTCGCCCATAATGGAGGAAATAGTAGATGAAGATACTCTTTTCACAACAATGTCTCAATGACTACGCTGCTGGAATTTGCTTTAGAGTTATATAGGCAGACCTTAAGATTAACTGCAACAGTCCTTCAGTTTGCAAAATTTTCAGCTCATTAGAAAAAAGTTGAAGAAACAAATTCATACTCGTATTTAGTTTCTTCTCGTTGATCCATAATGCATCGTGTTTACCCTCCTAGAAGGTATAGAAAGTTCGTTCATAACTATTTGAATGAGCCATAATTAAAACTTTGGTAAACAAAATTTGGAGAGGAGACACCAATCAAATAGTAGGTAATTGCCATACAATTTTGGAGAGGGTGTGTAGCAGCGTGGCCTCCTTTCACTTCACTGATTGGTAAACTAAGATTATCAATAATCAATAAGTCAAGTAAAAGCAGAATGAAACCATGGTGAGATAAGGAAGCTACATGGTCTTATAGAGTAGGTATGTAATGGATTTCCCCAAATCTATTATGGTATTCCTTCATAAAGAAGGTTACCAATCTTTGTATGCAACCATGTTATAAATTAGGCAGAGTAATCAAAGTAGATGTTGCAACTGTGTAACCTGCCTCTACATCTCTGATTAGTAAACAAAATTTGGAGAGGGGACACTAATCATATAGTTGAAGGTCAGCATAAAATTTTAGAGAGGGTGTGTAGCTGTGTGGCCTCCTACTTCACTGATTGGTAAACCAAAATTGTAGAGGGGGTATTGGTCATGTAGTGGGAGGTCGCTAAAAATCTATTTATACTGATGCACAGCCACTTTGCAAGCTGTCCCGGTTTACGGTGCTTGGCGGCTGGATGGTGTCATCGGCCTTTCTCATTTGGTGAGAACTGATTCCTCGCCACCTAGAGTGCTCTGTGCAGTAAGTAGTTCTCATGCCTGTAAAAGGGCATGGGCTGTGTGCTTTGCGCGTGGAGGTGACTCGGTTAGCCACAGAGAGAGGAGGATGGACTTACCAGTGGGAAATGTCTATGGCATCTGAAGGTCGTCGAGAGAGATTGACCCCGCAGTTGTGTAGACCCTAAGCAGTGTGGGCATCGCTTTGAGTGGCCGTTGTCAGCCTCGGCGTTGTAAGGGGAGCACTATAGCACTAGCTATTGGTTGCATACCGGTGAAAAGTACTTCTAAAAGTACAATCGGGTGAGGTTAAGAGTTGATGTCGCTCTGTTGAAGACTCACGCTGCCATGTGGTTCAATCTCAAATTTATTAGTCTTTTGGGTCAAGATAGGAGTGCGTGTGATTAGAATGGGGGTAAACAGAAGAAAAAACAATGAAGAATGAAGACAGAAGAAGAAAAAGCAAGTAATGAAGAACTGAAGAGCAGTATTTAGCCAAAACAAAGGAGTCAAAATTTCGGAAATGTAGTAAGTAAAAAAATTTGTTATAAATTAGTTTCAATCATAAATAATAACTTGGTTTTTATTTGAAGTTTAGATGCTTATATTTTTATTAGTTAAAATTCGTAATACTTCGGCTGCATACATTTTAGCTGAAAAAATTTTTACATTAAAGTGATCTCCCACATAATAATTTTTACCATTCTTCAAAACTTATTTTTCAAGGAAACACCAGTGCTTCTGAGGAAGAAAGTTGAAGCTGAAGAACTTGATCAGGTAAGATTTATTTTTGTATAATATTACAATGATTTTGAAAAGATTTTTTTATTTTTGTAATTAAATTTAGTTCAACTTTTTTCTCTACAATTGCACTCTTTTGTACTTGAATAATTTTACTGTTACAACAAATTAGTAATTTGGTTTATACTGAATATCGGAGTTTTCCGCATAGGTAATTTTTAAAATATTTAATTCAAGGGTAATTTTAATATATATTTTGTACTTCGTAATTTCATCATTTTTTTTTTTTTTAAATAAGAAACCATTATTACTATGTATGATTTTTTCAATGTTTTGAAATGTTTTTTATAATAATGGAAACCTTATTTTTCAAATGATTTTTTTTAAGCTTTATTATACTGTACAGTGATACAATGTACTTCCGCATAGGTACCTAAATTTGTTTAATGTTTTGCATTTTGTAATTTATAAATTTTTTCATTGACATTTTGAAGCTTTTGTTTATAATAACGTATAGAAAGAAGGACTTTATTCCAAAGGGTAATTTTTTATAATAATGGAAACCTTATTTTTCAAATGATTTTTTTTAAAGCTTTGTTATACTGTACAGTGATACAATGTACTTCCGCGTAGGTACCTAAATTTGTTCAATGTTTGGCATTTTGTAATAATTTATAATCATTGACATTTTGAAGCTTTTATTTATAATAACGTATAGAAAGAAATACTTTATTCTAAAGGGTAATTTTAATATGTGTTTTGTACTTCGTAATTTTGTAAGTTTTTTTCTCTTTTAATAAGGAATCATTCGCATGTATAATTTTTTTTTAATGTTTTGAACTGTTTTTTATAATAATTGGAACCTTTTCACAAATGATGTATTTTCTGTGCTTAGTTGTACGGTGTATTTATTAATTCAAACACCAGACCTATTAGGAAGAAAATTGAGATGTAAGAACTTCTTGAAGTGTTAGAACTCCATCGGCCAAGATTTATTTTTGGGTAATTAAAGATTTTTCACATCAAGTTACGATTTAAATTTGATTAATTTTTTTATAACAGTTGTAAAAATTAATTTTGGTTATATTAAAATATCGGAGTTGCACACAATGTGCTTCCGCACAGATAACTTTTTCAATATTCAATTTGATTTAATGTTATCAATTTTGTAATTTGTAATTTTTTCATTGACATTTTGAAACTTTTATAATAATGTATAGAAGAGAACTTCACACTTAATAATTTTGTTTTTTTTTCCTTCATTTTAATAGGCAACATTTTGAAGTGTTTTGAAGTGCTATCTCAAAAAAAAAATTTTTTTTTCATAGGTTAGTTATACCGTGCGTCTAAGTGATTGGGGTACAATCAGCGAAAAATTTCAATTTCTATTTTAAATTTATTTTTTCAAATGCAAAGATGCAGTTGAAATGAGTTTATCAGCCTTAGAATTGTTTAAACTTCAAAGTAATTTTAAGAATAATCTCTGATTCAGAAATTGTTTTTCAACTCTTATGTTATCAACAAACTGAGATTTTTGTGCCGATTGTACCCGAATTACTTGTACGCACGGTATAGTTTATGTTGAAAACTCAGTTTAAAAAATTCGGAGAAAAATAATAATAATTTTCCGCATTCTGTAATTTGTAATTTATTTTGAAATGTTTGAACAAAAATCTGAGTAACGCAGCTCTGTAAATTTTTATTATACACCAAATATAGTTGATAATTTTAAATTATAACTCTTATTATGCTCAGAACAAATAAATCATTGCAAGAAAATGAAATTTTTAGAGTAATAGAAAGAAGTTGAATAAATTAAATCGAGCATTAAAAACATAAGTCTCTTGAACATGGGTTGCCATATTAATACTGAATGATGGTGTTTTTTCTCATTACATAGAGGGGAAGTGAATACTTTTGCATTTAATAATTGAAAAAAAAGATTCTTCAAAATGCAAAACACATTCCTTTGGTGTGGAACCAGTTTTTATCCAAATTCAAACCAACATTATAAACATATTATAAACGTAGTAGAATCCGCTTAATGTAAGCAGCTCAATGAAAAGCCTACTCACCGGGGTTTTGATCGGTTTGATCACTTTAGATGACGTAATTCACGTGTAAATAGAACAAGAAATCGGGACCAAAGCATTTTGATAACATTATCTGAATTATAACATTAAGCCGCTTTTAACAAAAAAATTATTATGTTGGATAGTTGAAAAAAATTAAAATAATTTCACAGAAATTTGAGGATTTTAAAACCATCCAAAACAATTATCAACAAAATGCAGAAATGCTGCCTATTTTGTTATTGAAACAAGAAAAATTACAAATACTTTCTATTTGTTATTCCAAAAAAACACTTCAAAATATCAATATACTAATAACAAAATGCAAAAAACTGCCTATCTATTTTCTTTCTTATTTTATATTTATTCTTAAACATAATATTTTAAATCAAAATCAAACATTTAAATATGTGGAATAACATTGCATATAATTCCGATACTCAATATAAACTTGTTATTACTAATTTCTTCCCAAAGGTTACAAAAAATCATTTGAAAAATAAGGTTACTATTATTATAAAAAACACTTCAAAACGTGAAAAAAATTATACACACTAATGGTTTCTTATTAAAAGAAAGAAAAAAAAATGATGAAATTACAAAGTACAAAACGCATAAAATCGCCTTTGAATTAAATATTTAAAAAGTTACCTACTTATGTGGAAAACTCAGATATTCAATATAAACCAAATTACTAATTTGTTGTAACAGTAAAACTATGCAGTACAAAAGAGTAATTAATAAAATTTAAATTGTCACTTTATGCGAAAAATGTTTTCAAAACAATTACGCAAAAATAAGTCTTACCCGATGGAGTTCGTAGCTTCAATTTTCTTCCTAATAGGTTTAGTGTTTTAATAAATACACCGTACAACTAAGCACAGAAAATACATCATTTGTGAAAAGGTTCCAATTATTATAAAAAACAGTTCAAAACATTAAAAAAAAATTATACATGCGAATGATTCCTTATTAAAAGAGAAAAAAACTTACAAAATTACGAAGTACAAAACACATATTAAAATTACCCTTTAGAATAAAGTATTTCTTTCTATACGTTATTATAAATAAAAGCTTCAAAATGTCAATGATTATAAATTATTACAAAATGCCAAACATTGAACAAATTTAGGTACCTACGCGGAAGTACATTGTATCACTGTACAGTATAACAAAGCTTTAAAAAAAATCATTTGAAAAATAAGGTTTCCATTATTATAAAAAATTACCCTTTGGAATAAAGTCCTTCTTTCTATACGTTATTATAAACAAAAGCTTCAAAATGTCAATGAAAAAATTTATAAATTACAAAATGCAAAACATTAAACAAATTTAGGTACCTATGCGGAAGTACATTGTATCACTGTACAGTATAATAAAGCTTAAAAAAAATCATTTGAAAAATAAGGTTTCCATTATTATAAAAAACATTTCAAAACATTGAAAAAATCATACATAGTAATAATGGTTTCTTATTTAAAAAAAAAAAAAATGATGAAATTACGAAGTACAAAATATATATTAAAATTACCCTTGAATTAAATATTTTAAAAATTACCTATGCGGAAAACTCCGATATTCAGTATAAACCAAATTACTAATTTGTTGTAACAGTAAAATTATTCAAGTACAAAAGAGTGCAATTGTAGAGAAAAAAGTTGAACTAAATTTAATTACAAAAATAAAAAAATCTTTTCAAAATCATTGTAATATTATACAAAAATAAATCTTACCTGATCAAGTTCTTCAGCTTCAACTTTCTTCCTCAGAAGCACTGGTGTTTCCTTGAAAAATAAGTTTTGAAGAATGGTAAAAATTATTATGTGGGAGATCACTTTAATGTAAAAATTTTTTCAGCTAAAATGTATGCAGCCGAAGTATTACGAATTTTAACTAATAAAAATATAAGCATCTAAACTTCAAATAAAAACCAAGTTATTATTTATGATTGAAACTAATTTATAACAAATTTTTTTACTTACTACATTTCCGAAATTTTGACTCCTTTGTTTTGGCTAAATACTGCTCTTCAGTTCTTCATTACTTGCTTTTTCTTCTTCTGTCTTCATTCTTCATTGTTTTTTCTTCTGTTTACCCCCATTCTAATCACACGCACTCCTATCTTGACCCAAAAGACTAATAAATTTGAGATTGAACCACATGGCAGCGTGAGTCTTCAACAGAGCGACATCAACTCTTAACCTCACCCGATTGTACTTTTAGAAGTACTTTTCACCGGTATGCAACCAATAGCTAGTGCTATAGTGCTCCCCTTACAACGCCGAGGCTGACAACGGCCACTCAAAGCGATGCCCACACTGCTTAGGGTCTACACAACTGCGGGGTCAATCTCTCTCGACGACCTTCAGATGCCATAGACATTTCCCACTGGTAAGTCCATCCTCCTCTCTCTGTGGCTAACCGAGTCACCTCCACGCGCAAAGCACACAGCCCATGCCCTTTTACAGGCATGAGAACTACTTACTGCACAGAGCACTCTAGGTGGCGAGGAATCAGTTCTCACCAAATGAGAAAGGCCGATGACACCATCCAGCCGCCAAGCACCGTAAACCGGGACAGCTTGCAAAGTGGCTGTGCATCAGTATAAATAGATTTTTAGCGACCTCCCACTACATGACCAATACCCCCTCTACAATTTTGGTTTACCAATCAGTGAAGTAGGAGGCCACACAGCTACACACCCTCTCTAAAATTTTATGCTGACCTTCAACTATATGATTAGTGTCCCCTCTCCAAATTTTGTTTACTAATCAGAGATGTAGAGGCAGGTTACACAGTTGCAACATCTACTTTGATTACTCTGCCTAATTTATAACATGGTTGCATACAAAGATTGGTAACCTTCTTTATGAAGGAATACCATAATAGATTTGGGGAAATCCATTACATACCTACTCTATAAGACCATGTAGCTTCCTTATCTCACCATGGTTTCATTCTGCTTTTACTTGACTTATTGATTATTGATAATTTCCCATTACATTATCTCTGTTTCCTCTGGTTCACGATACCATGAAAGGCGTATTCAAGTCATGAAACCCTCATACAATGTAAAAAGCGTAGAAAAGTTATTAAATAATAATGAAAATAAAATTCTCACATACGACTCCAAAGAAAATAAATACTCAAATATTACATTTTAATAAAAAAAAATAAAATAAAATAAAAATACTTCAGAGCAAGAAATTAAATACTTAGTGAAAATTCTTAATGTGTTGCAAGTTTTTAATTTAGATTTAGCAAACATGCTTGCATAAATTAAAAAATAATTTCTTTTATGACGAAAATAAATTTATACCAGAAAAAATATTACATAAAAACTAGATTCTTAATTCAACCCACGTGAAATTTACTATTACTCTGGCAACTAAAGTATTATTTTCATAGAAACAAACAATTAATTGTAAATCCACGCAGAGAAAAAATACAGAACACGAACTAATTGATTATGTAAAATGAGAGCAATTCTTTACCTGCTTACAGTTAATACGTGCACGTGCTTGCTTCGATGAAGAAATATTTATTGCTTCATAAACCACGTTATTTTTTTTAATTTGAAAAATACAACTACTTATTATGGCACAAAAGTAAAATATCAATAAAAAATCAAAAAAGTGAAAACAAAAGTAAATCTACGCAGAAAGAAAATGAAGACTTCAGTAAAAACTTACTTGCTATTAGTAAGGTATATAATATAGGTGCTACTTTCATTGGGAAACTATTCCCGCAAGATATTAAAAAAATCTTTAAAGGAAAAACCACTTTTTAAAATTATAATCGCAGTACATAAACATAAGCTAATTCGTAGTGTTTAAACTACAAAATCTACGAGTGCATATTATGGCGCCACACAATATATAGAAAAATAAACACAAGTGCATTAAAAATCCTACACACTGTTCCTCCTGAAAATTACTCCTCAACATATAACATGATCTTATCCGTAGCAAAATGGACAATGATTCTCCTGTCTATAGCGTCACATTCCAATCTACAATATCAAACTTGAATACTGTTGCAAACTCTCAGTTCCTTGCAGGCTTTACGAAGCACTTTTTCAGGAAACACATTAATTAATCAAATTTAAAACTTAATACACTCCCTTATTCAAGTAGGAAATAAAATAGAAATCGCGTATATTCCCAGCTACGTAAAAATCGAAGGTAATGATCAAGTCGACTACCTTGCAAAAACCGCACTTCGTTACAGATTTCAAATCTTACTTCACATTAATTACCACCCAAAAATGGCAATCAGAATGATCTCACCAAAACACATCTAAACTCCACATTCATAAAAATTAGTCTTACCATAGAAACACCTCGACCACCTAGATCTAAAAAGCAAAATAATTAATCACTAGACTATGACTTGGCCACATTAAAGGCACTTATAGTTTACCTTTTAGAAAGACTCACAAAACTGATTTGCAACTTATGCTACCAGTAACATACCACTGTCAATCCCCTCTTTCTGTGTCCAAAATTGAACGATATCGGTAAATTCCTAACAATTAAACACTGAATAACTGACAACCAACAAAATATCCACAACATCTTGACTCTTCTACAATGACACGGCCTCCTTTTTATAATTTAACCACCGTAGAGATAGCGTAATCACCAAAGCAGTTAAAAACGCCACCAAAAAATAAATACATAGGTAAATAAATAAATAAATAAAAATTTTACAAAGAATACATAACAGTTAAAACACAAAAAAAATCACTACATAGGTAATTTAAAGCAGTGTTGTAGGAAGAAACCCAAGAACGAGAACGAAGAACAACAAGAATGAAGAATTTTCATTGTTCCTGAGGAACAAGACTAAGAACAAGAACATAACACTGATATGTTTGGAGAACAAGGGACAGAATGAAAACAGAATATTTTTAAACTGAAAGATTGAAGAACGAAACGAGAATCAAGTAATGTACAATGTTGAGGTACAAGAAGCAAGAACAAGAACGATGTAATTTTTGGTTGTTCTTCGTTCTTTTGAAAATTCACGATTCATCGTAAAATCAATAGAAATTATGAAGGGAAAGAGAAAATGAAAAAATAAAAAAAGAACGCGAGTGCTACGTACCTATACCCATTTAAGTCTTTTTTTTTTTTATTAATTAGCTCCAGTTAATTAATTAATTTTTAATTTCAACAAGAACATAAACAGTAAACACGTTATCAAAAAAAAAAAAAAAAGTCTAAAGAACGAGAACACAACGCAGAATAAGAACACAACGAAGAACGAACAAGAATGAGACCATAAAGGATTGAAAGAACGTAGAACAGAACAAGAACGAGATTGTAAAGAATTTAAAGAACGAACAACGAAACGAAGAATAAGAACACAATGAAGAACGAACAAGAATGAGACCATAAAGGATTGAAAGAACGAAGAACGGAACAAGAATGAGATTGTTGAGAATTCAAAGAACGAACAACGGAACGAAAACAATTAAAGCATTGAGAATAAGAACGAGTCAGGAATGGGATCAAATGACTGTGTCTTTCAAGGAACGAGAACAGGAACAAGAACAGACTTATGTTCGTTCCTACAACACTGATTTAAAGAACTTTGTTAAAACTTCTGTTAAATATTCTTAACAGCACGCTGAACAAGTGCATAAACAAATTATATGTATTTCTGCTACTTTATAGTCTAAAACTAATTTTCATTATTTGGAGCTGAGTAAATTATCCTAGAGTCTAGAGAACATCTCTTTGATGCCGCAAATTTGAATTTTAAACTTATGATGATGATGATGATGATGACTAGTATGAATATGAAGATACCGATATACCACCAATTCTTGCTGGCATTTATACTTGCACATTCTTTACTAAAGTCATTCTGGCTTGTTAGAGAAGAACAATCTGGTAGTTTCGTAATGCAACAGATCTTCATGTCATCCACCACGCTTTAAAATGGAAAAAAATAAAATTAAGAGGGGAAAATGCAGGTTTTCCCACGGATAGTAGAATATTTTTAGATTATACTCACACAGCTATTAAATCAGTTGTGTAGTAGAAAAGCTTTGGATCTACCTCATGAAGTGTATTGTCTGTTAGATTTCTGTAGTACGAAAAAATGAGAAATAAGTAAATAACTGAAGTTTGGTATCGAGTATAGCTAAATCATTGACTTACAAAATTTGCAGTTGAAATTATGTATCAAAAGTGGACAGCTCGATTTTTGAAATATTATTCTTAGCTAATAAAATTTAGAGTGTATCGAGATTTGCAAATGTATAAGCTACCAGTTTTATTAATTTGTTCTGACTCAAATCTCTACAAAATTAAAGAGTACGAATAAGAGTATATAATACAGTGTTAATAATTGGTTAATAAGTAAAACATAATAAATAGGTAGGTATATACCTTGCGTCCCTCCAACTTATAATCAAGGCTGCAAAACTGAGACTGGAAAACCAGAACAAGAATCCGCAAAAAGCAAAAATAATATAAAAACAGAAATCAAACCCAAAACGAACTAGACAGCTAAGCATTAGCTGGATGAGTGTGCGCAACGTATGAATAAAACAAAGTACACAAAAAAATTTAAATTTTACTCGAGTTTCTCAACACAAAGAATCGGTGTAATTTCTTCAAGATTCATAATTTCAAAAAAACTAGACAAAAAGAGAAAAATGTCAACAAAAAAAGTAAATAAAATGTATATAATAATTCAAAACTAAAACTTTCCACTTACCTTCGTTGTAATTCTTTGAATAATCACAAATAAAAAACTTTATAACGAAAAATTCACCCGAAGTTGACGAGTGTAGTATGAATTTTAAAAACATATGTAAGTAATTAAGTACAGATTAAGATCCTTCCAGGAAGACATTTGAACGCATACTAGCTACCCTTGCAACTGTAGAAGGCTTTTATTAAAATTTATTGCTCTTTTTCCTCTTTGTTTACCTAGCTATCCTTTATACCTTTGTATACCTGCTATTCAAAACAATTTTATGACTTTATCCTTATTGAATCATACCAGCGTATTGTGTAGTCTCTATTTCTCCTTATTCCCTCTTTTTTTATGATAATCCCCAATTTTCTGATTAATTCTTGCTGCAAATTAATATTTGGTCTAAAGAAATTTAAAATTTCAAAATATAACTATTATGTGGCACGCACACTGAAATGTATTAGATACAAGAACCATACTAGAACCTGGTAAACCTAATATTTTTCCAAAACCTAAACTGGAATCAAAACAAAAATAAAACTAGAACCAGAATAAAAACTGGAACCACAAACTTGAAACCAGAACTCAGAGCAAAACTGTTGCAGTTGTTTTGTAGTCCTCGTTTAACTGATCTTGGTAGGCTGGGGAGCTATAAATTTTCTTTATCCAAAAAATATTATCAAGTATTTAATTTCTTTCAATTTCTTTTCGCGAAATTAATAAAGATTTTTTTTTCATTTTTTCATAATTTCTAACCACAAATTTCAAACTTTATTGATGCTTTTCCTTCAATTTGGAACTTGAGAGGTACTAACGCAAGATCAATTGAAAACAGTATAGATTGTAGATACTTATCTTACATACGAGTCGAAGTTCTTTCCCATCATTGTATTTTAAAGCGCCCTTCATTTGTTTCACTTCATCTTTTTGTCAAATATAAACAATAAACATTCTTCATTGTTATTGATTGAGTTGCATACCTGCTCTTCTAAGGCAATCTTACTTGGCATTTTTTCAATGTAATACCAATACTAAGAAATAGATAGCACCACTAGTATTATTTTTAGAACTGAATCAAATTCTCTCATCATACTATTTCATTTAAGCCCAGATTACGCTGTTGGAACATCAGAAAATTTTCGGTGAACCTTTTCTAAATACTGTATTATTTATTCGAGAAAAAGAATTTCATAGGAAAAGTAATAATAAAAGGTCCAACCGGTAAAATCGCAGTAAATACCTACAAGGCCATAATTGGTACAGTTAGGTATCACATAATTATATCTACAATCGTAAAGAAATAATTGTGCCCTTACACGGCCTCTTAGCTTCTGACCTCACTTATCTTCACTTGTATATGTAATTTGAAAAAATTGGATATTCACCTGAAGAGGTTCTCATAAAAATGGCAAGGTATTCAGTAAAAAATTTGGGGAGATTAATGTTCAAATGGTGTAACGAACTCAAAATTATGTAAGTAGATACAATGTTAGGTTTTATTGCTGAACCACAAATTTATTCTAAGGTTAAGTAATGAAACAGAATTTAAGAGATGTGTGGCATTGAAATAGGTTCAAGGTTGGAGAAAGGAACATGGCAATAAAATTCTATGACCCTTACCATTATGAAATTTCACAACCTTTGTGGTGAAGGTTCACCTGCCTTTGGTTTATTGTTCTTCAACTTTTCAACTCTTTGCGAGGACATGAAGTTTACTACAAGAGTCCTAAAATTTTACAACTGTAAAGGTTATAAAATTTTATTACCTCAGTCTTGTTTCCAGTCTATTCACACAGCAGGGATGTTTTGTGTAGTAAAAGTACAGTTGGTCAGAGTTTTTTTTTATTGCCCAGGATAGGCCAAAATTTTAAGGTTATAAAATTTTATTACCTCCTCCTTTTTCCAGTCTATTCACACAGCAGTGGCCCTTTGTGTTGTGAAAGTACTATAGCCTGACATAGATCATGGTTTTTTTTTTATTGTCCAGGTAAGACCATAATAAATGAATCAAGATCCAGGAGGTATCCAGAGAAACAATAACTCTACTGTTGTTATCAGTTGTATGGTTGATTATAGCAGATTATAACATATTATGCAGATGTTCTGTTTATGAATTCAAGACTCGCGCATGCGTATAATGCATATCGCGACTTCTAAAATTTTAATATCGGGTACCATTGAGCTAATGTACATTAGAAGTCTACTTATAAAAGTCAATGGTGCCCAGCGCCATTGGACATCTGCTAGTGTATTGCAATTTGATATCACTGACGCCGGCGTTCTCGGAGATCAAGCAGCACTACTGCATAGGCAGCAGCAAAACCTTTGACTACACAGTATATGGACCACTCGAACTCCAGTTAGCGCAATGTTATGATATTCAGCCAATATAAATCAAGGTCGAAATTCCAAAAACGAGTCTGCGCATGTATGAACTGATGTTCCTTACCTAAAATGCCTCCCGCTTTCGTCCCACTTTACCCTGCCTTCTTAGCGTACGGGGAAACACGACGTTTCAAATGACACAACTGTGATGAGCAGACGCGTTTTTGAAAATGCGATCTCCATTTAGTTGCGTTATATTGGCTGACTACGTTTCTACAGTTCGAGCGCTCCATATTATAGTCAAAGAGCAAAACCAGTTCGAAAGCTGATGCGCTGTAACATGAAACCAGAGCGAGCGCGCAACCAGATATTAGTGCGTGGCCGGACGACAAGTCAGCGCGTGCGACTGCGCAATGGATATGTAACTGAACATCGTGGATGCGGCTGCTTTGTCAGCATATTGCGGGATCACGATTATATTGAAGTATAATGATAGCATAATTACTTACATAAAATAAGATAAATTCTGATCACCCGTTTTACAAAGGCAACAAGCACGGATACTCACTTATTCACAGTCTTCTTTTTATAATATTTTTAAATTATTACACCACAAACCATTCAATCATAATGAATACGATTAACGACAAAAAGCATCATAAATCTTTCAAATTGACAATATTCCACGTTGATAAGAATACTAAAACTGCGCATGCGTCAGCGCAACTACTTGATTTTATCGTTACATTCGTTTTCTACCATTTACATTTGCAATCCATAGTGTATGGTCGAAGCCTGATACTGGCCCGTGGATGCTTAGTCAGCGGGCCGCTGTTACATGTCATAAGGCAACACCGGATGAGACTATGTCATCGGCATACGGAGAGGGTGTAGGCAGCAGTGCCTTTCGCTGTCCCATTTCCAGCTCAACAGGAAATGACGTCACGTCGACGTTGCCACGTAGAGCGAATAATTTGTGGCTGGCGTGAGGACAGGAATATTAGACTCGCCCTTGGCGATTAATAATTTTGGTTTGTGATGACCAAAATGGGTCATTGGTCATAACAATACTCGTTTTAGTTGACATCGAAAATGACATAAAAGTTTCAGTTTTAGGTTCCCATCCCTGCTAATGAGCAGCATTAAATATCAATAATGCACAGAATAAAAGAGCGAAAGGGAAAGGTTTTTCAAAAAAACTGAAACTAATTTAAATTGTGTTTCAGATTTTAGTTCTTAATTTTTTTAGGTTCGGTTTTAATTTTCATCAAAAATGACAAAACTTCAGTTTTAGTTTCCAATTTCTATCATTGCCAATCAAAGTTGAGATTAGATCACAGCGCTCATATAGAGAGCAAATAGCCCTACTCCGATTTTATATTTATTTTTCAGAGTGCAGTAACTTTGTTGTAATGCTAGATATTTTAGGCTACATAAGCAATCATTACATAATGTAGCTTACATACTTGACGTTTCAAGGTATAACAGCCATTTCAACTATCACATCACGTTATCAAAGATGAAAACAGGTAAATGTGTTAAAAATACTCCTCAACGATATGATGAATGCAACGAACACAATCTTTAATGCAATTTTAAATAGACTATTACATTCTCAACATTTTCTAGTAACTATTACTCACATTCAAAGATATCGACATTAAGTATGAATTAGTATAAAGTGCACAAATAACAATAAAATTATAAAAAAAAAAATAATTTATTCATATAAAATAAAAATTACATGATAATAATATATATACATTTGAAAATCATATTTTATTTATTTTTTATTAATTTAAACAATTTTTTTATGTATAATATGGTACATCATGATGCAGTGACCGTGATAAAAATTTTCCGCACCCTTTCAACAACAAACCATGGTACAAAGGGGAGCCTAAAAATTTCACATAGGCGACCTTTCTAATGTGGTAATTAAAAAAACGCACCAGCTCGATACTTTTCTCGCCTTTTTTGGCTTAAAAAAATGATATTTGGTAATTCTTGAGATCATTTCCTGTAAGAATACATAAAGACGAGAATATGTACTAAATGGTAAAGATATTTGGAATTTTTGTTAGTCATGCTGGCAGCGTTATTAGGGTGAAAGGCATGCACATGCTTGGAATAAATAGAAGGTGAGACGGAGAGCGCCCGATGTTGCACCAAGTAGCGAAAAGAGAGGGGATATGGCTATGAAAAAAATCACTATAGGGCACTGCATGTATTAACGAATACACTAGCTAACTCGACATCGTACAATTGTATATATAAACGTTTGAAAATCTCCTTATTGTTGGCCATGGGAGGGGAGGGGAAGAGGGGACACGCAAAAAAACAAAAAATTCGATCATACGGACGAATCGGGGAATTGGGGCAAACTATAAAACACGCGACTGAAAATACTTCTCAGATAGAACTCGAAGCGTGTTGACGTATATCGACGGATTAGACGAGGTCGAAGACCATTTTCGATTTTCTACCGATTAAACGTTGGAAAACCAAAAATTATACTCGTTTCATACGGGCGTTCGGTTCTCGTCACTATCAGAGGTGGCATACTGGCAGGCGGACAAGCCACCAGATGAGGAAGGCCGGCTGTTCAAGGTGCCGATGCTACTAGCGGCCGCCGTTGTGATAGGCACGTAACCGAAATTAGTTACGTGCTGTTTCGCTTTGAGCCGCAGACTAGCTATACTGGAAGCGGACGACGGCTCAGCCGCTATGGCCGTCTTATGGTGATGATGATGGTACATACCGTACGGCGTCGTCGGTGGACCGTACGGGCACGGAGCCGCCGCGCCGGTCGGCGGTCCGCCACCGGTTCCTGTGAGTGAGCTGGGCGACATGCCTCCACTTGGTAACATTGAACCGCCTGCTGCCGCTGCAGCCACTGCCATCGTCGACATCGATGAACTAGCTGCCGGCGTAAAGCAGTTCACCGATGGTTGGTGATGGTGGTTGACCGCATTAGATAGCGGATTCATCGACCAAGGAAAAGTCTTGGCACCAAGTGGACTAGGAACTTTCGTCGCCCAGTTGTTGTAGGACGAATACGCAGAGCTGTACAGCGAGTCAGTGTCCGTTGTGAACGGTTGCGTTATGAGGCCATTGAATTGGCTGCCGAATCCATTTTTGAAGTCAACAGCATTCATCGCGGCATTCATAGCATTCCGTTCACGTTTACGCCACTTGGCACGGCGATTCTTAAACCAAACCTGAAAAAATACCAATTTCGTTTTCTTTATTCTTCACCTCAAACAAATTATACCTATAGATATGTTTATAGTCTAATCATATCAGCTCTAGCCGTTGTCGATCCCAGAAAAAAACTAGAATTTTCAACAAAATAAACATTTATTCATTCTAAGAGAAACTTTCAGACCACGAATCATCGATATTGACCAAAATTAAAATTTAAGGAATCTATATCAGCTGCCAATTTCAATATAGTAGCGCCCTTGCATGAAAATGCCATTTCCAAAATGGACCGAAAATGTTTAGGTGGTAGAAATATGCATAAAATAAAAAATCTGACAACTTACAACAACAAAAGTTTATATTAAAGCAATTCGGTGACTTCTTGAGTTGAAATGCCCCACCCTTCTGCTCCAAGAAAGCACGTGAACAACGTATTAATTTCAAAATCAAACGAGAATGATTTAAATATGAGAACAATCCACATGAGCATATATTTATTATAAAGAGTTTTTGTTCTAATTCAAGTTGGTGATTCTAGTTCTAGTTTCGAGTTTACGATTTAGTTTTGGTTCTGATTTATATTTCAAAATTGCGTTAGTTTCAGGTTTTTCCAGTTTCTAGTTATGATTCAAAGTTCCAAAAAACATTACTGTAATATTAATACAACATCACGAATCAAGATTCTTATAGTTTCTAATGACAAATTTCTTCACGAGTTTCAAATATAAATTAAGGAAGTGAAAAGCATAACATACCTAATGAGTCCATCCTCAAAGGAGTCACCGGACAAATAAAAAATTATCGCCCTTAATTAATAAACACGCGGACAAGAAAGAAAAATCACTTTTTCAACAATATTGTTGGCTTGTGATAAAACGGTTTTTTACTACTTCACAAAAGGTCTTCTTTTTGACTTTATACCCTAGATTTATTTTCTGATAAAATCGAGGCATTGTGAATCAGTTTTACCATGACCGACTCGAATAACAGGCCGAACAACACAAGTTGGCAACACCGATATCAGCTGATGTATAGAGTATTTATAATGACTGGTCTATGTTCTAATTGGTCATATGTTACGCGCGTAATGACCAATCATAACGCTAGAATATGATAAAATGTAGGTAGTTTCATTTCTACCTTCCTAAATAATATCGTTCAGTTTTCAGTGAACGACTAAAATTTGTTTGTGATTTGAATCATCAGCTGATTTGTGTTTCTATTTTACGAGTTAGTCGAGGTAAATTTATCACATTCCAACTTGCTGATTGGTTGTTACAGGTGTGACGTATGACCAATTAGAACATAGACCAGTCATTATAAATACTGTATGGTAGGCCCACGTGCATCCATGGAAGACTCTTTCTCATGAAAACACAATTAATACGAATGTAAACATACGCACATGGGCCCACCACTTTTGTGTTTATTATGATGTTGCCAATAGTTCACTTGTTCGGCCTGTTATTCGAGTCGGTCATGGTTTTACCAATAAATAAAAATAAAAAAACTAAAACTGAAGAAAACTGCGAACAGCCCTTTGACTATATACTAGATGGACCGAGCTAGCAACAAGCAAATGTCAACCCAAAAACGGTGATACATCACACAGATTTTCTCAGAACACCCGTGACTAAATTCTAAATGCGCATGCGCAAATTTATTTCGCGCTAATAGTGCGGCAAGGGGACATCTACCGGGTGACTACTTGATTCGAGCACCTGAGCGAAAAAATTAGCTAAAAGGTGAAAAAATTTAAAACATATACTTGAAAGTATAAGTTAAAATTTTGCATTTCATTGATAAACGCTTTTAAGCATTAAATAAATATTATTTATGCCATTTATTCTTGCTAACATCATACAAATTTATAATTTATTTTTACCAGGAAAAGATTTTTGCGCTTGGGGTGCTCGAATCAAGTAGTCACCCGGTATAGTGCTGCTTAAAATCAGAATAAAATGAATGTGATAAAGGACTTCAGGGATGCGCAAGATATAAAGTTGCAACAAGTATTCCGACTCTGATGCATGTAATGTTTCACCGCAGTTTTCCTACACTTAACTCGGTCCATCTAGTATACAGTCAAAGGAACAGCCTTTCGTCGAAAAGGTTAAAAATAAATACTCGGAGTTGTTACAATCATAGTTTTCTCCAGTTAAAACACATTTCAGCGCTCTGCCGATGCCACCACTGGATTCCCCGTTGAATTCTCTTATAGAAAGTAAAGCGAACTCAAACATATTGGAAATGGACTCATTACATTTTGCTTTTCACCTCAATTATAAATAATAAATTTTTTCAATTATCTGTAATTTTTGAATTTTGAGTACTCTACATTTAGCTTCTGGAAGAAGTTTTTCTTCAAACTTCTACAATTCATCACCCGATTGACCTGGAGAACTTAAACTTTGTACGTGAACTTAGGTTGGGATCAGAATATGACTCCTCAAGTTGGCATTAGAATGAATCCTGAAAATCCATTGCGAAGGAATGAGAAGTATATTGTACACTAATTTCAGCTTTACAGGTAGTTTTGGAGGGGAGAAGAATATATTATCCTCAAAATGTGTTAGAAGTGATCGAAAAATCGAAAACTTTTGATTATGGTGTCAGATGATAAAGTGAGTTCCATTCATTACGATATTTCGATTTTAGCTTTCCAATTCAATATGGAGGGGTGTTGAAGGAAAAAACTGATTTTGGAACAGAAATAAGGCTAAGAAATTTCATAAATTTCACCCATCTCCTCAACACTGACCTAGAAAAGTCATAATTTATATGTGATGGTTAGTTGGGGAGGAACATTGAGTCAAAATGAATTAAAAATTAGAGATGGCCAAAGTTCAAAGCAAGTTTGAGAACCCTAATACAGCTAAAAATTACTATATACTTTAAATTAAACTTTTTGGGTATTATTGGGAAAGATAAGGTGGGGGAGAGGGGGTTGGACTACTAGTGGATGTAGTGAATGGGACTGAGAAGTCAACTTGATAAAATTACCTTCAAAGGTAAACAAGCCCTAATTAACAACTCATCTCCAATAATGCCGCATATCTGCTTATATTTTTTTATAACCTTAAATGATACTTCACTCAAATTTTGAGAGGAGATGGAGAGGAGGCAATTAGCTCAAAATTGTTTTGAGGTCTAGCATGAAATAATAAACCAAAGACATCAACATATCCTCTTATCAGTTTCCTAAGTGCATTTGGTAAGGAGTTTGACCAAACAATGTTTTTTTGAGGAAGTTCTCGCCAAATCAATAAAAAAAAATTAAAATCTGTACGAGGGGTTAGTTCGAGACCAAAATATGAATCAAAATGAAAATGGCATATTTAACGTCAAAATTTCAAACTTCTTACCAAATCAAACTAGAATTGTCAACTTCTACAATTCTGCATATATTAGCATCAGAATCCCCTTGAATTTAGGTCAAAATCAATTCCAAATTGCAGATCATCAAAATCTGAGTAGAGCTTGAAGAGCCTTAAATTAGGAAACATGAACTCATATGATTATTGAGTATAAGAAGTATACTTATCTCAAATTCTTCCGCACACATGATGTTGGAGGGGAGAAGGAAGGGCTATTGACCTCAAAATGTGGTGAGGTACACCAGAGGGCCAAAAGGTTTTACTGTGAGGTCGTATGATAAAATAAATCCTAAGCGACTAACTTATTATAATTTCAGCTTACCAAGTGGAGGGGAAATTGCTACAGGAAATTTCATGAATCTTCATAACAAATCGATGGAGAAAGGTCAAAATGAAAAAATGGCGCCACACCCCATACAGAGAAGTACTAGTAGTAATCACAAAAACTAGTTTTACTAGTAGTTAATACCTTAAGTACTACTATAGATTGCACCACAACTACTAGTTGTGGAATTCACTAGTGGTAAAACTAGTAGTTGATAACTTAAGCACAAGCAACATGATGAGCACGAGTTAAAACCCCAGTAGAGCCCAAATTTTTTTACTACCAAAAACTATATTTTTCAGAAATACATGATACTGGAATAATTTCTTTGAGCTATAAAAAGTCTAATTAATAATAGCTAATTATTCAAATATTTTTCTCAGGTAGTGTAAATGAACTACTAGTTTTACTTATAGCATGTACTTATAGTTTTACTTATAGTACGTACTTATAGTTATACTAGTAGTAATGAATATCTTAAAATACTACAAGTATTTTAATATTAGTACAAACTACTAGTTTTTTTCTGTGCGGGATCAACATTTTAGGCTTGAGGAGCCTCGAATAGCTAAAACTTCAAAAATATGGCCTCATATGATAATTGTGCGGGAAGAAGTATCACATTTATCCTAATAAATACTTCTTCGAAAAAGAACACAAGTAACAAAAACACAAGATCTATTCAAAATATTCTAAGAGAGTTATTTAACAACTGCCCAGCATAAGCGAGCGTACTAATATTTATAGGTGCGTTCTATGTTCCCACTCCTTTGACATATACAACACAAGGCAGTGGGGGACTAGTGCCTTTTACACGAGGTTACTTGTATTCGTTTCACTATTGGAAATTACTATGTAATTTACCCAGGTGCCTTTTACACGATGGTTTTTTTTATACTTCGTTTTTTTGTAAATGGGAAATAGTGATGGGTTATTATCGATAGTTTTGCACTATCCATACTATCGTGACTTCAAATTTTCAATGTCGATATATCGATAGTCAGTAGAGAAGGCTATCGATACTATCGATATTCTATCGATAGTGTTCAAATTTTCACTGTCGATATATCGATAGTCAGTAGAGAAGGCTATCGATACTATCGATATTCTATCCATACTATCGATATTCTATCGATAGTGTTCAAATTTGAAAAAAACTACTGTCCAGTGTCCAAGCGTCTATAAGACAGTAACTAATTAAAAAAAAAATGATAAATTGATAATTACTGGATTTTATATAGTATTTGTCGATTTTTTTTATGGAAAAATGCGAGAATAAGAAAATTCTCGTAGAATATTCTCACAAAAAATCATTTGCGTATTTTCTCATCACTAGTTCATGCGTTTAGTACTCAACTATTTAGCCGTTAGCGTGGTTTTAAACTATCGATATTTTAAGGTATTGCTATCGATACTATCGATAGTAATATCAATAGTGCCCATCACTAATGGGAAAAATGGAGCATTTCAGATTCTGTACCGTAGTGATGGAAACTATCGATAGCTTTTGAAAAAACTATCGAAAAATATCGATAGTAAAACTATCGTTTGGCTATCGATACTATCGATACTATTTTTGTATTTTCGTCGATAGTTTCGATAGTCTAAGTAAACGGCTTGGTTCATGCTTACCAGGATGAAAAATGAAAAAGATACTAGCGAAAAGTAAATAATGACCTTTTTTACTTATTTAAATCTTTATTTACGCTCTTTCAAAAATTTTCTGCATGTAAAAACTTGTAAAAAATAATAATCGTGCATGAAGTTTTTTATTTATTTATTTTTCATAATAGTAATTTTTCAATTTTGGAACTATCGATATTTATCGATAATATCGATAGAGATTTATTATACTATCGATACTATCGATAGTGATATTTTTCATCGACGATACTATCGATAGCAAAAAAACTATCGATAGTTTCCATCACTACTGTACCGGGTGTGGCCTACAGGCATATGAGGGTTAACAATGTTATTTGCAAACCAAAACAAGCCTCAATTAAAAACTTAGCTTCGGTAATGCGGCATGACAGCTTACGTTTTTTTCACGTTTTACAATTTATCGTCCTAGAATAAAATTCTGCTGAATGTCACTACGTAGCTTAGAACTAACACTCTAATGCATCGTTATACAGAACATGCTACATAGTACATACCCAGAGTGAAGTTAGCTTAAGCACTTATTTTTGCTCGTTCGAATCCAATATGATCAAGCTAACCTAATAACGCGCGAATATTAAATTTTCGATTAAACCATCGCTTCACCACTGTAATGGCATAATTTCACCATCCCCATTCCCCCAACTAGGCCGCGTGATCCATCAACACAACATATGTCATTTACATAATACATTACACCCTAAACATCCCAACCTCCGAAACAAAAGCCTCACCAGCGACACCGATTCGCTAATTAATTTATTTGCTCGTCGGGCTCATTTTTTCCCTCCCCGCATTCTAGATCCCAATACGGCGATTAATTTAATTCAACGTCGACGCGCCGCACCGCACACGAAGGGATGGCGAGCCCGTAAACACAACATCGCTTCATTTTTGCCCTCGCCTTGTCGCCATAAATAATCATTTTAATAGAGCCGATATCGAAATACGACATTTTTTATAAATCATCGTTATAATACAGTGCAAAAAAGAAAAATACAAAACACACCCAGAAGGGTGACTACACGAGTATATAACAAAAGGGTAAAAGCGCTGATTCGTAAACGATACTCAATCGTGCCATTATTGTTTCGTAGCTGTTGCTATTTTTCACATTCGTACCAAATGTACGCGTCGAGCTCATCGTTCCCATATTTAAATACAATCTACGATAGATGCACTTGTTGTACATGGTACACACAGCAACTCCTTTACCGTTATATAAATCTACGCTATCACTATCTCATCTGTAAAACGTATACGATACATTTTTACAGTACACAGTACACACAGATGGAAAAAAAATCGAATCTTCGTTTCGAAGCGCCTCAAGTTTATTTAAATAGTAAATAACGTTACGATAACGTCTTGGAAATAAAAAGTACGCCTATGATTACACCGGTCCCCGACTCGACGCGGTATTTTAATAACTCTATTGCCACCGTACCATATACCGAAATATTTAAACAAATTTTACCATCATAAACTAACCGCGTCGCTTATCTAAAATAAACTCCCATCTACACCTTGAAAGTTTTTTTTTTTTTTTTTTTCCGAAAAAATAACGACACGTGATAATCTCCTGGTCTACTCGTCGTACTACCCATGCAAATATTTCCATCTGACGCATACAACTGCGAATTCGAACAAGTTGAAGTAACAACGGTAACGCCTTCATTAATATACATAGCCTATAAACACATAAAAGCGGCAGTGGACATTTGCATATTCGCCATTCGACCGAAAAAGCCTCTCGGATTAATAAAACGGTAAGGTCGTCATTTACATCGTATACACGTATCGCTGATACGTTCATCTCGGCCCTACCCCTAAATTCCGCTCTTC
This sequence comes from Phenacoccus solenopsis, assembly GCA_009761765.1. NCBI lineage: Eukaryota > Metazoa > Arthropoda > Insecta > Hemiptera > Pseudococcidae > Phenacoccus > Phenacoccus solenopsis. The sequence goes on from CM019756.1 coordinate 10,928,699, forward strand.
TTCGTTAATCGTTTCGCGTTTAATTAAATGATTGAATTTTCTAAATTAAAAATGTAAATTCATACGAGCAACGCGATAATGCTGCGAAGGGGACGGTACCTCCGATTTCGGTACGTTAAATGTCTTTCCTAGGCCCGTCGGTGCCTTGAGCGCATCTGCGAGTAATGCCGACAATATTTCCTAGATATTGTAACGACTGCAAGAACAATTCCCTCAGTGAGCAATAGATCCAAAATGATGAAAGGTAATTAGAGAAGATAAGTATTGTTGAAATCTCACGATTGTAGATTAGCTAGAGTGATTACTGAGACCAAAAAGTATAACATATCGTTATTTCAACCTATTCGGTGCTTTTAAGAGGCAGAGTAGGGAAGAGGGAGCAGCAAAAAGCCATACTAAACGGAAACAAATGAAACTGAAACTGATTCATTTTCAAAAACTGGAACCTAAAAAATGATTCATTTTCAAAAACTAGAACCAGAACAAAAACAAAACTGATTCATTTTCAAAAACTGAACCTGAACGAAACCAAAACAACTTCATTTTTGAAAAATGGATTGTGAAAAAAAAAACCGGAAACAAACGAAACTGAAACTGATTCATCTTCAAAAACTGGAATCTGAATTTAACCAAAAATGATTCATTTTCAAAAACTAGAACCAGAACAAAAACAAAACTGATTCATTTTCAAAAACTGTAACCTGAACGAAACCAAAACAACTTCATTTTTGAAAAATGGATTTTGAAAAAAAAAACCGGAAACAAACGAAACTGAAACTGATTCATCTTCAAAAACTGGATTCCGAATTAAACCAAAAATGATTTATTTTCAAAAACTTGAACCAGAACAAAAACAAAACTACTTCATTTTTGAAAAAGGAATGTGAAAAAAAAAATGGAAACAAATGAAAATGAAACTGATTCATCTTCAAAAACTGGAACCTAAATAAAACCAAAAATGATTCATTTTCAAAAACTAGAACTATAGAACAAAAAAAAACTGATTCATTTTTAAAAACTGAAACCTGAATTAAACCAAAAATGATTCATTTTCAAAAACTAGAACCAGAACAAAAACAAAACTGATTCATTTTCAAAAACTGTAACCTGAACGAAACCAAAACAACTTAATTTTTGAAAAATGGATTGTGAAAAAAAAAACCGGAAACAAACGAAACTGAAACTGATTTATCTTCAAAAACTGGATTCCGAATTAAACCAAAAATGATTTATTTTCAAAAACTTGAACCAGAACAAAAACAAAACTACTTCATTTTTGAAAAAGAAATGTGAAAAAAAAATGGAAACAAATGAAAATGAAACTGATTCATCTTCAAAAACTGGAACCTAAATAAAACCAAAAATGATTCATTTTCAAAAACTAGAACTATAGAACAAAAAAAAACTGATTCATTTTTAAAAACTGGAACCTGAATTAAACCAAAAATGATACATTTTCAAAAACTAGAATGTGAAAAAAAAACTAAAACATGAACGAGACTAAAACTGATTCATTTTCAAAAAACTAGAACCCGAACAAAACTAAAACCAATTTATTTTCAAAAACTAGAACCTAAGTGAAACCAAAACCAATATTTTTACCGTTTAGTTTTAGATTTCTATTTTTCATAAGTAAAAAAGAAAAAGTAAGCAGCCATTCTGTATTACCGGAGCTGAGTTTTTCATTGGAGCTTGTTTACATTATTACACGCAATATTCACAAGTAAACATTTCAAGCACATAGACACAGGCCACATTCATTACGAAGTCCAAAAGCCCCCGCCTTATCCATCTCAAAAACACTCAAAAAATTCAATTTTAAATACGTAGTACTTCTTGTCCACATGAATTACAAAATTCCACATAATTCAAATGTTTGCTATTTGAAGCTTGTCAAGCCAAATCACTTAAGAGGCTAAAACTGAAATATCTTAATCACTTGGGCTCACTTCATTATCTGACACAAATGTTCTACCTCCTATCCAAAATCACGTACGAAGCTGAAATCAGTATATAATATACGTCTCATTACTAATGATCATACAAGTCTATCTGAGCTACTTGAGGTCTCTTCAGCTTTCCTCAAGTTTTAGCCATCTGTCATTTTGGATTCTTTTTGATCAAAATCGGAGGGGCCATATTCTTGTCTCCAGCTAAACCTGCATACGAAGTTTAAAGTTTCCAAGTCAATTTGGTGAGGAGCTACGGGAAGTGCAAGCCATTTTATGATTCGAAACTTTCTCAAAAAGCCATTTTTTACTCTAACTCCTCTTCAAACACAACTGGGAGGCTAAAATTTGAATATGCTGGAATTCGGGAATCATCCTTTTACATGAAATGGAAAACCAAACGTTTGAGCCATTTACCCTCTCTTTAGTGCTTCTCAAAATTGTGGTGTACAGTCATTTTGAGGCGAATCAAAAAACAAAAAAGTGATTTCGCAGAATTTCACGAACAGCATCTCATCAAATTTTCATCTATACCCACTCGAGCTACGCTCTGAGGGAGGGGATATTCCAAAAAGTTGAGCACATGCCATATGATTACAAAGGACCTGAAAGGAAAAGATACAAGTTACCCTCTTCTCCCCCTCTCCCTCCTACATCAGGTAGACTGTAATAGCTGTTGTTTTCAATTGGAAACTTGGCTAAACATTTTTTGTATAATGGTTCGTAGCGATGTTGTTAGTTGAAGTCAATTCATTATGAAAAATTTTATTTAATTAAAAAACAAAAGTACGCAGCCATGCAGCATTACTGGAGCTAAGTTTTTAATTGCAGCTTGTTCAGGTCTGCAAATAACATTGTTAACCTCTTCGTGTCTAAAAGCCAAATAATACAAAGTCTGAAAATCCCTACTCTTTCCAAACCACAAAACAAGTTAAATTTAGAACGAATGCAGTTTTTTTGCAATGTAATAATCATAATTATTAGTACATATTTTTCAAATTATTACTACTTGAGGGTCCTCAAATTATCCTCAGATTTTTACGATCCACCATTTTGACCTTTCTGTATTGATTCGGTGAGCAGATATGAAAGATTCAAAAAATTTCATGACTCAAAACTTCCTAAAAAACCTGCTATTCACTTGAACTCCATTCCAAATAGAATAGTTTAGTCACTTGAGCTCATTTTATCATATCATACCGTAATAAAAAATTATCGATCTCTCACGTACCCCCACCATGTTTTCAGGTTAATAATCCCTCCTTATCCCCTCCGACAACATGTACAGAAGTGGATTGGGGATATAGTATACTTCTTATGCCCAATAATCATATGGGTTCATATTAATTACATTTTTACCAATTTGAAGCTCCTCAAGCTCTACTCAAATTTTGACAATCCGCCATTTTGGATCCATTTCGACCAAAATTCAAGAGTTCATATTCTGGCCACCAACTAACCCCACATACAAAGTTTGATCTGTCTATACTGATTAGATGAGCATGTATGGAAGATTCAAGAAATTTCAGAAAACTACCTCAAGAGTCCATTTTTCACCCCAAAACCTCCACTTGGCTCTTGAAATAGGTCTAGGTACACCTCATAGTGTACCCGAAGAAATGTATTCCTCCTGCAAAAAGGATAAGTAGTGCACTCTGCACACGTTATAGAGCGAGACTTGTACTGAAAAGGGTGGATCTTTCGTTAATATACCATCTTTATCGAATGAAAAACATGGCAGGTTGGCTTCATCTTCACGTCGGTATTAAAAAACAGGAAATATTAATTTGCGTTTGTTATACCTATCTATTACGGAGATGGGACACAATGAAGCACTATGAATCGCTCATTCGCACATAATGCGTTATCTTTCATCATGTCGAAATAATTCGTTCATAAATTTGATTTTTTAAAGGTCGTAGGTATAAATTAGGAGAAAATTAATGAAGAATAATTCGTTGAATTAACTTCTTACGTTGGCGATTCACCAAATCAGAGTTTACTACGTATTAACACGTATTGTATCATTTTGTTTTCGAGTTCACATCATCGCATTATTAAAAACGGACGTCGCGTTACAACGAATTACAACGATCGCAGAAAATGTGAGAGAGGAGGTACTTTTTCAATTCGTCGAAACCGCTAAAATCACGCACGCAAAATAATCCTTCCCACGCTAAAGTCAAAGTTCACCTCGCACCTCGATCTACAACCCCGAAATTCCAAACGTTAAGAAAAATCCTCGAATCCTTCACCCTCGAAAGGAGCCCGGACCGAGGGTGCGGACAAAAACAAACTCTCAATTTTCCGTTTCGTTAGCTCGTTGATAAATTCGATTTAAAATTCGCCCGAACGCGCATTCCGTCGTACTAATAAAGGGGGTTTGGCGGTCACGTGGCCCTTTGTTTGGTGGGCGTACGTACACGTCTCCGCGAATGAACCGAGCTGCCCGTCATATCGCGTCCGTTTGTAATTCGAGGCGGCCACGCGGTCGTAATATTGTCGCAGTTTCGACGTATTTACCGCTTCGACGACACGTGCCGGGCTACAAAAAGGCGCGAAATTAATATCCGCTGGGTCCGTAATTGACGGAATCAGTAAAGAACCACTCGTCCGGTAGCCTTTGATCGGCGTTTACGTTGTAGCCGAAAAATCGTTCATCTTGGCCCGAAAACTGCGCGATGTGCGCATTTCAAAGGCATTTCCATCTGATAACCGACACGTTCACTTCTTCACAACTACTTGGTCTCAGGAACTGGGATGGGACCAATCGATATTTCGAGGGGGAGAAAATTTTATTTTCGGATGTTGCAGAGGATCACTCCCTGAGTGTAGAAAATCAAGTCGTCAGTTCCAGCTGTGGAACTATTTTTTTTTTTTGGAGTAAAGAGTCGACAATTTAGCACTTTTTTTTGATAGCTAATATCATCTCAGCTACCATTGGTCGTGGATGAAATTTTTTTTTACCAAAATTAAGGGCATTAAAGTACAAATAAATTAAGTAGCATACATTTTCTTCGCACGACTCATACTTTTTGAGGTATTAGCGCAAGAACAGAGTACCCTCGGCTCTAAATTCGAAAGACTATCAAAAATGTTTTTTTTTTTTTTTTTTTTTCTAAGATATCTCGTTTGTCAGAACATTTATCAAAAAAAAACCTCAGTTAAGAACTGAAAAGCATAAAATTTTGAAGGAATTGAATCATATGAATTTTTCTCCCACGGTCCATACTTTTTGAGTTATTGAGGTAAACATAACTTCAAATTTTCAAATATTGAAAAAATTGCTCTTTTTTGAAAATATTTCGCTTGTACGCACTTCTACGTAAAGAATACCTCAGTAAAAAAATTAAAAGATGGAATTTTGCAATAAGGTGGTTGGTAGCAATTTCGCCTAGACCCTGTTTTGGCGACATTGCGGGAGTGTCCAATTTGGTTTATCATATATATCGCGACTAGCACTGATCTTAGATGAATGAGATAGATATAAATATTAAGACAATGAATTTTCAACAATTTCAACCACAATACTTTTTGTTTGACCCAAAATGGGGTGGAGTGGTCAAAATTTTGTTTTAATGAAATTAAAAGCTACGAAGTTGGGTATCGAAATAAAGAAAGTCTAATTTCCAATAATTTGGATTTATCATTTTTGAATCACTTTATTGTTTCCGTAAGGATAGAGGGTAAACATTACCATTTTTTGTACTGTAGGAAATTACTGTGACTGAAATTGTTGGAAATTTAATTGTCCTAATATTTATATGGGTCACGTCCATCTACGAGCAATGGCAATCACGATATAACAGGGTATCAAACGAATTTTTTCGTGGAAAAATCACCACTTTTTCACCATTTTTTTTTCACTACCTTCTTACCAATAACTCGACCCCCCCCCCCTCCCAAAAAAAGAGATCAAATTAATATTTTAAACCAAAATTATGAAAAAAAATGAACGCATTATATTATACTTATGAAAAAATATATGTGACTCTGGATAAGAAAAGGTACCTAGACGTTCAAAAATTGATTTCTGGTTTTTTGTCGTTTCTGGTAGTTGAACACATGCTTTTTCATAGAAAATCATTAGAATAAAAAAATAATAAAAAATTACACCGTGAAGTTAACATCTTGTTCAAAATGTTATATACATTATGAACTATTCGTAATCGTCTTCTTAGTACCCTGTAAAATTAGCGTTTGGACGCTTAGGTACCTTTTCTTATCCAAGGTCACATATGATACATACAAAAAATAAAATGATAACTTTGGAAAAAAGAATAATTTTTTGTAATTTTTTTCAAAAATAATAAAAACAAAAATATTCCACGTCTTTGTGGTTTTTCATTTTGTCGCCTTTTTTTTTTGAAATTTTTACTGGATTCACTACTTTTTCACTACTTTTACTATTCATTTTTAAAATCACTACTTTTTCACTACTTTTACCACCCATTTTTAAAACCACTACTATCACTACCCATTTTGTTCACCTGCGGTCAATGAGAGCCGAGATCACTGCAATTGAAAATCCTCAACTCCCACTCAAAAAATTGAACATCATTTTTTATACTCAGGGAGTGATTACAACATACAAAAATAAAATATTCTCCCCTAGAAATATGAATGCGAGTATCGGACCCATGTCAGCCCCTTGACTAAATCGGCTAATATGTCGGAATTTAAGCTCATTACAAACACGAATAACGTTTAGGCCACCGGGCCAGCCTATTAGAATACGTGTGGGATTTGGAACGCATTCAACGTATGTCAAAACGCTAATCGGTTACCCAAAACAGCTAACAGACAAGTTATACGAGCGCGTGTAGTGTGTACACTTCATATGTACTCACGAACGCCTATACAAGTACACGGTATACCCGAATTCCTAATCTATTGTCATCGTTCGAGTGTTTATAGATATACCGTGACGATACTTTTCCTACATGCGTATTCATATCGCTCACCTACCTACTTAAGTAAACCATAATTCGAGTTCGGAAAAACACTCGTTCAAAGGCGTCGTCGCATATGTCTCGCAAACACCAACCACGCTGACCGATACAGTCGACCATGGCACTTATCCTATCCGCTAATACGGTTTCGATGGTAAACATCTAAATTCCCAATAAACCGAATCGCATCAAGAGCTCGGATTAAAACGATTAAAGCTGCCAAACACCGTCCTATAAACTCGTTACTTTGATGAAATTTTCAAAACGTTCTTCCTCCCCACCAACATTCATCCGTCCACCGATATAATCACCATCGACAAGCGGTAAATACGGTGAAATTAAAGAATGTTTTTCCAGCGAGGTAGCCAAGGGAGAAAGGTATGGGGAAAGGAAGTACCAAATGTTTGCAAACATGTGGAATCATTTTTCAATAGCATACTATTTCTTTAACCAGCATGCAAAAAAACTAAAAAAGCATAGGTATCTCACAATGTAGTAATTTAAAATATTTTATATGTATGGGCCATGTATTAGTAGTTGTTTAATTAAATTTTTTTTTTTGTAACATAGGTATGACATTGTATATGCTCCTTTTGAGTGCACTACATGTAAATAGATAATAAATAAATAAATAAATAATGAAGTATAAAAATTTCCAGATCTCTCACCCCCCCCCTCTTACGACAAAAAACCTTCCGTTTATTCCATTGCTTGTGATCATCAAGTCCTTTTTTAAATTTAATTATTAAATTACTATATAATGGAGGTTTTTGTTATGCCCCCTCCCCATGTTACTATAATCTAATGAAACACTAGGAAATATGTAGATTACCGATGTTATTCAGAATTCAATCCATGCACCTATAGATATTTTTATTAATTTACTCTCCATTTGTTTTTCAAAAGTAGTCAATACATGCATTGATAACTAGTTGACAATAATCAATACACCTATTTCTTTATAATTATTCCCTAAATCATTGTTTTTTTTTAATTATTTGATATATTAAGTTTTTTATTTTTAGCAATAACTATTACCTACATCGAATTTCAATATTTTCTAATTGACGTATCGATATCTTTATTTTTCTTTTGTAAGTATGCAGTACATTGATAATTTTAAAAATTACTCTATAAATCGATACGTATTTAAAAAAATTGTTATATCGCTAATATATTAAATTAATAGGTACATCGATGTTTTCAAAAACTTATTAACGTTTTGATGTTTTTTTAAATATAATATATCGATATATTTTTCAATTAATCGATTTATCGATGTTTTTAAGAGAAATAATCGATATGCTGATAACCTTTTGAAAGTAATTGATATATCGATGTTTTTGAAAATTTATCGATAAATATCGATATTTTTTTCAATTAATCGATTTATCGATGTTTTTGAAAGGAATAATCGATATGCTGATAACCTTTTGAAAGTAATCGATATATCGATGTTTTTGAAAATTTATCGATAAATATCGATATTTTTTTCAATTAATCGATTTATCGATGTTTTTGAAAGGAATAATCGATATGCTGATAACCTTTTGAAAGTAATCGATATATCGATGTTTTTGAAAATTTATCGATAAATATCGATATTTTTTTCAATTAATCGATTTATCGATGTTTTTGAAAGGAATAATCGATATGCTGATAACCTTTTGAAAGTAATCGATATATCGATGTTTTTGAAAATTTATCGATGTATCGATGTTTTGCTTAAATTTATCGATATATAGATTTTTTTAATTTATCGATATATCGATGTTTTTCAAAATTCCTCGATATAATGATGTTTTTTAAAAGTTTATCCACATATCGATGTTTTTGAAAGAAATAATCGATGTATCGATTTTTTACAGATTTAATTGCTATATTGATATTTTCAAGAAGTAATTGATATATCGATGTCCCTTGAAATTAACTAACACATCCTAAAGGGATTTTTTTTATTCTTAATAACTCTTATCGATTTATCAAAACTGATCAGTTTAGCGATTTATTCCAAAATCGTTACATAAATAAATGGTTGTTTTTGAATATTATCCGTCATACTGGTGTTTTTCGAATACAATATTAACAATATCGATATTTAAAAAAAAAATTCTATGACATTAAATGCGATACATCAAAAACAATGACACGTAAAATTTTTATCAATTTATACATAGACTTCTCACAAAATTAAGCGATATTTGTAATAGCAGATAATACACTGTTTATTACGGTATCACTTTATAACTTTATTTCTGTACTCATGAAGCCATTACACAGTATCTATGAACACGGTCGGAAGAACCAGAATCAATCTTGAGGCAATAATAATTTTTGGTCGTTTATTTCAATGTTTTCTCTTGAATTTAATGAAAAAAAAATAAAAAATAAAAAATGTGAAAATTTTTTTAAATTTAAAATTCAAATTTCACAACCCTCTTAAAAACCTGGCAACCTGGGTACTAGATAAGTTATAATTGGAATACGTTATATGTTACATGTACTTCTTGGAATCAATAATCATACCAATCTATAATCATAAAATGTTAACGATTTGTAGCTTTTTAAACTTTATTCAAATTTTAATCAATTCAACATTTTGGATCTATTGTGGTCTCAAAATGAACTCATACGTGCAACGATATTTAAACCTTCTACTTCATGTATGTTCTTTTCTCTATAAAAGCTTTTTTTCGCTCCAATTTAAGGAAAATTGGAGCGAAAAGATTATCTATCCTTCTGCGTGAAGAGTCAAGTTACAGATTTTAAGGAATATGTTATCATTTTTGCCCGTTATGTGAGGTGTTACTGAGCTTGTTACCTTAGAACACCCAGGAACTGTATTCCACCTTACTTCCAGACGTTGAGGAGCACAAATGGGATACCTAGCATTTTTAAAAATGATGACTAAAAAATTTGAGCAACACACCAAAATAGAATGAAAAAAATCGCTTGAACTTAAAACCCATCGAGACAATTAAACCATTATTAAGCACGGCGTTTCCATCTTGTCCTCGAAAACACCATGTACCATGCACAACAAGCTTACAATCGAAAAAAAAAACCACAACGTAATTCTAAAGAACAACCGTACTCGAGATAAGATTCGGTACAAGCGTATACAATAGTGTTTGCTATGTTCGAAAACTCGTCGTAGCTAACCCACAGATACTACGTTTTTCGAATGTAAATCAAACACTCCAACACATAGGTGAGTATACGGCTATACGCTGATAACGTAATACGTGAAATTTCGGCAGCGTTTCGTATCATCGATAATTAAACCCGAGGGCAAAGCGCCAAGCGGATAATATTGAAGGGTTTTCCGAGATCAAATTTACCTGTGGCTGTAATCTGTAACAGATTTACTCCACTTTTATATCCATATACGAAACCACTTCAAAATTTATCCCCACCGTAAATGTGAACGAAATTTTAACCTTAATTTTACTTACTCGGACTCGGGCTTCTGTCAAGTTTGTCCACATTGCAATCTCTTCTCGGGTGCTCATGTCAGGATACCTATTTCTCGCAAACGTAGCTTCGAGTTCTTGTAATTGTTGTGACGTGAAATGAGTTCTCTGTCTTCTTTGGCGTTTGTTTGTTTTACTATTGCTATTACTTTTGGTATCTTTCGATAAAGAGGTGATGGCGGTCGTCGAAACGCTGATGCTTGAGTTATTCGCATTATCATTACCGTCCTCCGATTCGCCGGCTATGGATCGAGCACCACCGGCTCCGGTGTTTTCCGTTTTAATGGTAGCGTTGCCGATTGAGTCTGCTGAAATCACGTACATCCAAATAATTAGAAATTTCGTTTGATTCTATAAATAAATAGCAATTATGCGAAACACAGATCTCAGATAAGTTATTATATTTGGCATGGAAAGAGGGAGGGAGTAGGCAACCAATATAAAACGTAAATTTGTTAAAATAAGCCTCCCTTTCCTCCTCAAAAAAAAGAAGACCAAGTACTGCATAAGCATTTTCTATGATACTAAAAATTACAAAAATGTTAATTAATTATTAATTTACTAAAATAAAAATAAAATACTAATTTCAATCGATTACCTACTTTTTCGTTTTTTTTATTTGCAATTTCGAATTTTTTGATTAAATCACAATTTTTTTTTTTTTCAATGAAAATATACACATACACCTGATTTTAAAAATTGAAGAAAAGTCCAGTAAGAGCAACCACGTTCGCTTATACGTAAATAGTGGACTTTACGATCATTTTCAACAATAATTGATGGAAGCGTAGAAGTGGTAACAAAGAAATAAAAACTAAATTCAAAGTTAAAAAGCTCGACTTTCTACGAATTTGTATGGAAAATGTATGAGAACCAAAGTTGTAAAGAATAAAATTTTCTACACCTTAGTTCCTATACATTTTTACTTTCCGACCTTTCATTCACGAGATATTTGCAAAAAACTAATAAATCTTTCAAGTTCAAAAGCTCAACATTCATGGATGGGATCGACTTCCAAAACAATAGCACTCTTAGGCTTCATAATATCTACCCATCTTCCAAATTTGAAGTCATCCATCCTGTTTTACTTAAGTCATCATCTGAGAATGAAAACATCGAATTTTCAGAGAACAAAACGTACCAATTATGGAACTCTTTGCTTTGAGTTAATTTTTCTGGAAAACTATGGGCTTTTGTGAAAATTGTATAAAGACTAAAAAATTTTAGAGCTGAAATTGCAGTGACCTAATTGCTATTCATTTTTCTCTCCAAACCTTCGTTTTCGAAATTTTTTTTAAATGAAAAAGCTTCAAAGTTCCAAAGTTCAACTTTCGGCGAACTTTCATGGATACAACCAAAGTTGTGGAAAATAAAATTTCTCAAATCTTTGATCCTATACATTTTTTCTTCACGATCCTTCATTCTTGAGATATTTTCAAAAAACTAAAAAATTTTCAAGATCAAAAGCTCAACTTTCGGCCAACTTTCATGAAAAATGGATACAACCAAAATTGTAGAGAATTAAATTTCATACAACTTTCATGATATACATTTTCCCTTTATGGCCCTTCATTTTTGAGATATTTGCAAGAAACTAAAAAAACTTCAAATACGGAAATCTCAGATTTCAGCGGATGGATTAACTTTAACAACAACAGGACTCTTAAGTTCCACTTCTTCCATCTACCCTTTAAATTTATAGTCAATCTGTCAATTTTTACTCAAGTTATCGTCGAACAATGGAAATTAAAGAAACGAAAAGAAAAACAAAATAAAAACAAAAAAGCATACCGAACGCGCAAGTTAGTCCACCAAAAATCGACTTTTTGAAGACATTTTGAGTCATAAAATTTATCTTCGAGCTTTCATATCATTTCATTACATCGATGTAGAACTTCGTATGTGAGATTAATCGGGGATCAGAATATATGAGTCGTTAAATTAGGGTAAAAATAGATTCAAAATAGCGGATGGTCAAAATCTGAGGATGGCTTGAGAGCTTCAAATAGGATAGTTTTTCAAAATATGCACTCATATGATCACTGGTATTGAGAAGCATGCTGTATACTAATTTCAGCTTTACACATGATTTCGGAGGGGAGGAGGAGGGGTTTTTGTCCTTGAAATGTGTTAGGAAGGCGAACGAAAGACGAAAATTTTTGATTATGGTGTCATTCAGCCATCTCGATATTTCAATTTTAGTCACTTCACATATTATGGAGCGGAATAAGAACAAAAAAAGGCTCTTAAAGGCGAAATTACTGCAAGAAATTCCATAAATGACTCTAATTTTTAATGAAAAATAAAAATTTGTAATTGAAATTTCTACACGAATTTTTATTAATCAAAAATGAAAAAAACGCAATTTTTGAAAAAAAAAATTAATTATGAATTATTAGAATCAAATAAATAAATTTAATTATAAAAAATTTCCAATTATAAAATTAAAAGAAAAAATATTACATCTCCTAACCAAACTGATGAAGAAATGTCAAAAATTATATGTGAAGTTAGTTCACAATTAGAATATGAACTTTTGAATTTGAGTTAAAATCAAGGGCGAATTTAGGGGTTTGCTGTCCTACGCTTGGAACCATTCGCCGCCCTTTCCAAATTTCACCTTTTTTATCATTTTTTTCATCCTTATTCAACGTTTTTGAAAAATTATCTAGTTTCGTAGTTTTTGGACCACTTCTTCATGTTTTGTTTTTTTCTTTTGCTTCTTTGCGATACTGAGCACCACTCAATCTTTCTCGACGAGTCATTTTTTTTGTAAACACAAATAAAATTACCGTTTTGAAAAATAAATAAAAAAGAATGCGCATTGCTAATCGAAAAATATTACATTTTTGCTCATTTACAAGTTGTCTATTTTCGAAGTTTTCAGCACAGTGGCTCTAAACACAATAGATACCTAACAATTTCTGATTACTCACATGTTCGATAATACAGTCAAGGACCAGGAGTCACTTCGGATTCGGAGTCAAATTGACTAATGACTTCGAAACTGCAGTGAACCAGTGACTCTGGAGTCAAACCGGAGTAAGGAGTCAAGATTTTGGAGTTGACTCCGGAGTTACGAGTTTGGAGTCGGAGTCAAATTTTCAACTGACTCCGGAGTCAGTTCAGAGTCGGAGTTGGGCTTTCAGATTTGCTCTCTGGAGTCAAAGTGAGTCGGAGTAATGTTTGAAGAAATGTTCCGGAGTCAGGAATTAGCATCAGAATCGTGAGTCAAAATTTTTCGGTGACTCCTAGTCCATGGTAATTATGGTAATAAACAAAGAATACCGTCAGAACAGAGACTACAAAACGAACTGACTCCGGGGTCAGGGGTCAGAGTCGGAGTCACATGTTCAACCTGACTCCAGAGTCAAGTTGGAGTCGGATTTGAGCTTTTAAATTTGCTCTGGAGTCAAAGTGGAGTCCGAATCATATTTGGAAAAATGCTCCGGAGTGATGGGTTGGAGTTGGCGTCAAATTTTCAACTTGACTCCGGAGTCAAAGTAGCATCTGAGTCGAATGTTCAACCTGACTCCGGAGTCAAGGTTCGAAGTCTGAGTCAAATTTTTGGTTGACTCCTAGTCCGTAAGGCTAGGATTTATATGCGCTAAGAAATAATTATAAGGGCTTATAAAAAGCAGATAAAATGGCCAAAAAAAAGCGAAAATAAGCGGTTTAAAAATGTATCATGCGGCATATCAAAATACAAGTATTTTCAACCAGAGTGCAAAAATCCTATTAAATTACCTACAAAGTTCAAATTAAATTATTCAAGTGAGAAAAATATGAAAAATTGTTTATTTCAACAATTCTTTTAAATATAATATAACGTAATTCATTGATATCAGATATCATATTATCAATAACAACAACTAAATAGATATAAACTTTTTTAAAAGACTAACTTATAATAAGTCTTTTTTTTTTTTTTTTTGATTAAACGATGAAAATTTGAGTTTTTATTTTTGTCTTTTTTTATTCAAATATGCATAAACGACCTAAATAAGCACAAAAAAAGCGTTTATTGGCCATTTTTTGCCAAAAATAAGCATTTATAAGCGTTATGGTCAAATAAGCAAAAATATACGCTAAAAATTTCGTAGTTCATCTTTAAAATGCATGAATAGCAAAAGAAACATTGATATGCGGTATCTGCTATAGCAAATTCAGTTAAGCATTGGTATATAAATCCTAGCCCTATTGATTACTATTCCCAAAGTAAGAACATCAGAACATGACATACATATTGCTATTTATAAATAAAAAGGAAAAAGTGCTAACAATAATTTATTTTCCATCAAAAATTATTTTTTTGAATTACTATGTTTTTTTGTTGTTTTTTTTTTTTTCGAATGCAAGTGAAAATTTTGCCATCCCCAAAAACCTGCTGCTCTACGCGAGTGCGCAGTTAGCGTACAGGGAAATACACGACTAGTCAAAATGAATCCAAAATGGGGTATGACCAAACTCTAAATTAATGCTTAGAGCTCTCAAATAGTTGCAATTAGAAAAAAAAAAGCGTAAGCAGCCATGCCACGTTACTGGAGCTGAGTTTTTAACTGGAGCTTGCTTTGATTTAGTAATAACCTTCCTTAACCGTTCATGACTACAGGCCACCTCCAATACCAAGTCTGAAAACCTCTACCCTATCCTTTCCAAAAACACTTAAGATGTTGAATTTGGCACAAATGTAGTATTTCTTGACATGAAATAATCATGTGAACACATATTTCTCAAAGTATAACTATATGAGTGTCCTCAAATCATCTTCAAATCTTGATAATCCGCCATTTTGGATCCATTTTGACTCAAATTTAAGAAGTCATATTCTGGTCACTAACTAATCCTACACACAAAGTTTGATCATTCTAGGCCGATTTGGTGATGAGATATGGAAGATTCATGAAATTTCCTGCAGTAATTTCCCCTCCAAAAGCCGTTTTTTGCTCTAACTCCCCTCCAAAATCACGGAGGAAGCTAAAATCAAAATAAGTTAGTCGCTTGGGCTCATTTTATCATATGACACAGCAATAAAAAAATCTTGACCCCTCCTGTACCCCCATCACTATTTTAGGTTGATAACCCTGCCTTCCCCCCTCCAACATCATGTATGAAAGTGAATTGGGGATATAGCATACGTCTTATCCCTAATAACCATATTAATTCATATTAATTACATTTTTACCAACTTGAGGCTGCTCAAGCTCTACTCAAATTTTGATAATCCGCCATTTTGGACACATTTTGATCCAAATTCAAGAGGTCAAATTCAGATCACCAACTAACCTCACACAAAAAATTTGACCCCTTTAACTTGATTTGGTGGGGAGATATGAAAGATTCGAGAAATTTAACGACTCGAAACTTTCTCAAAAAGCCGTTTTTTGATCTAACTCCTCTCAATATGCACTTAGGAAACTGAAATTTGGATATGTTAGTGTCCGTAACTCACTCTTTCATATGAGATAAAAGACGAAAAATTTGAGCAAATCGCCCTTTCTCCAGCACCCCTCAAAATTTGAGTGATCCACCATTTTGAAATTTTTCGAAAAAACAAAAATAGCGCTTCTGCGCATTTTTAAGAAGAGTTCCTCACCGAATTTTGAGCGAATTTTATCCACACACGCCTGCGCAAGGCGAATGACACAAAAAACGAAATTTCCTCAAAAACAGGTTTTTGCTCTAACTCTCCTCAAAATGAATTTAGGAAGCTGAAATTTGGATATGTTAGTGTCCGTGACTCACTCTTTCATATGAGATCAAAAACGAAAAATTTGAGCTATTTGCCTCTTCTCCACCCCCCTTCAAAATTTGAGTAATCCGCCATTTTGAAATTTATCGAAAAAATAAAAAAGGTTGTTCTACGCATTTTCAAGAGGAGTCTCTCACCAAATTTTGAGCGAATTATATAAATACTCGCTGGCGCTACCCGTGGGGGGAAAAAAGTATATATATACCAAAAAGTTGGACATTTGCCAGATGATTACAGATGGCCTGAAACGCAAAGATTTGAAGACCCCACTCTCCCCCTACCTTCCCTTCCCAAATCAGGTAGGCTGTAATAGCGGTCGTTTTTTAGTTAAAAACTCAGCTAATAATGTGAAGTGTTTCGATGACCTGTAGTAGTAGACAAAAAGTACTATACATATTTCAAATTATATTTTTTCAGTGTTCTTTTTTTCGAGGAGGGGGGGTTCTGTGGGGGTTTTGAATTCGAAAATGCATGTGGCCAATGAGTTTGAAAATACCTACACATGTAAACAAACCCAAATTAAAAATTTAGCTCCAATAATGCGCCATGGTTGCTTACTTTTTTCTCAATGACATTACATCATACCGTTCTACACGTCTACACAAACTGGACATTAATTCTCAAAGCGGATCGTTATCGTAGGTAAAATTTTCTATTTTAAAGCTGTATACCACACCCTTCAATATTCTGAGCAGTCAAATACCATCATGTTTACTGTATCATAGTTGACTATTCACCGCACAAAGGGAACAACATATTTTACAAAACACCCAGTATATCTACGATGTTAAATCGCAAATAAAACAAACCGTAATTACCTTTTCTATCGCGCATACGATTATTACGGGCGTGTAAAAAGGAAGCGCTCTGGTTATGGTCCATTGACGTATTATGTGGAGAGGCATCTCTGAAATCACCGGTTTCAGCCCAAACTGTCGAACAAAAACATAAGCAAGAAAAACATCAGATATTTCGACACATATCCTATATACGGTGCTCGTACAGTACGTTATTTCTTGCGAGCAAATTTCCCACAATTTCCTACTTCCTGATTATAAATAATAGAACGACGCTGCAATCTGTTCGTCGCGATCGTACGCTTGGAAATTATGTTAAAGTCACGTTTTACATAAATCTACGCCAGCGTACGCGTATTGCTCATCTTCCACCCTAACCTAACACATTGATAGTTTTAACCGTGTCGTCGTTTTATTTAGAGGCGCTTCTGCTTTTTTTTCCATCATCTCTCTCCACGCATGTACACGCTAGCTGGGCATATTTTAGCGAGCCGTCAACGGTATAAATTTTACAGCCGGTTCCCTCGCTAACATGAACCCCGTGTACGCCTTTTCTTCTTTTTTTTCACTCTCTCTTCTCTGACAAACTACAAATTATACAGTCATTAATGTATTATATACGAGAACGTTTAAATTTAAACGTTTAGCGGGTTCGCGCGAGCCATATCTACGCGTTTACAATTCACCGCTGTAAGAATGTTTTCGTTTATAGTTTATTCTTGATTACTCTATAATTATATGATAACCACGCACGCGTATCGCGAATACGCGAATTCTTTCGTAATCGTATAAATCAACATTCGTCCCTATCGTCATGTTAACCGCCAAAAAATATGTTGCGAGACATTACGATGAAATCTATTGCCACCAATACCGAACCCCTAATACCATTTGAATAACGTCGACGATAACATGTAAGAGGGTTCGTGAATCCGCGATTAATGATTACACGCATTTTCATCGCTTTCACAGCGATAACTCAGACTCGTTGGTTGATGAATTCATTTTTCTTATCTGGCGCAATAAATAAGGCATTTAGCATGATTTCGATAAATACTGAAATTCGTGAGTCAATTATCTCGCCATCCCCTTTCTTTACTTTGAAATGAAATTCTTTTGGGGTACTGAAAGGGTTCAATAATTATGTTCATTTTACATTGGATGATATTAAAAGCAAAGAATTCATCGAAATCCATGACTTGATATAACATCCCAATCAATAGGGTCTGATTAGCGAACCTTATCAAGTACCCTCTTTAAAAGCTGTTTAATAAATTATCGTGCAACCTATAAAACATGCAATAGGTATCCAGATCCACTATGATGGTCAATTTTTTTTTTTGCATTCAAAATGTAAAGTGAACGTGGCCACAACAGTTTCTAAATGTTTTCAAAATGAGCAGGGGGCAGTGGCGTAAACACAATCCAAAAAAAAAATACAGTATTATTATAATTTTATATTATTTTTATTTATATTGATATTAAAAAAAAATTTAATTAAATTACTTTTTTTTAATATTAATTTATTTCTCCATTGATAATTGATTTTTAAATTGATCATAGCTCATCTCCAACCCAGAACGTGTTACATAGGCTATTTTATAGCTACTTACGTAATACTGTTATTGTATAATGTTATAAGTTTTGAATAATAAAGGGCATAGGAGGATAAGAATGGCGAATTAGGCCCGGAGCCCAATTTCGATGAAACTTGGGTGGTAGGTAGATACCCTTTAGAAACTTTCATGGCCAAAGTTTCAGACCCCCCGCCCCCCTCGTTTTTGAGAAATTAATTTTTAATTGAAAAATCAATTCTAATTTTTCTTTCATGCAATAGTCGACCGATTTCATTGAAAATTTAGTTGTACTGTTCCATAGGGGGTCTCTTGGAAAAAATCAGCAACCCCCACCATGATTTTACCCCCACCAAAAACCGTTTTTCAACTTCATTTAATTTTTTTAACCCTGATAACGCTTTGGCACAATTATAAAATTGATATTTTTAGATGCCTCCTTGACCCCCAAATCACGTGAAATTTATTCAGATTTTTCACTCGGATACGTCATATTGAAAAATGACTAAAACTGATAACGTTTCACATGTTGGTATAGTCCAAGAGTCGAACCTATCGAAAATGTGCCGAAATAACTGAAAGCTGGAACCGGTCCCAAAAGTTAGTGTATATACCCATACTTCGAAAATTACCGGTCTGTCGATCCCCAGCTGCTGCTTTAAAGCACAGCGAAAGCTCAAAAGTTCACAATTTTCATGAACTTTCGGCTGAAAATAGTGAAAGTTGAAATTGGTGTCAAATTACAGGATTTTTTGCGCTTAATCCAAATATGTAGGTCTGCCAACCCTAAAGTGCTGCCAAAGGCTCGGCAGAGGGGGTCAAAGAGGGAGAAAACTTGAAAAAAATCACGTATTTTTGATGAAATTCACATAAAAATTGCAATTTAGTTTCATTTGATTTAATAAATGCTTTTAAGAATTACTCGTGAACTACAATGACTTCTTAATTTCAAATTTTTACAAAATTTCACATTTGAGGGGGTGGGGCGGGGCATCTAAAAATATCAATTTCATAATTGTTCCAAAGCGTTATCAGGGTTAAAAAAATTAAATAAAGTTGAAAAACGGTCTTTGGTGGGGGTAAAATCATGGTGGGGGGTTGCTGATTTTCTCCAAGAGACCCCCTATGGAACAGTACAACATACTAAATTTTCAATGAAATCGGTCGACTATTGCAGGAAAGAAAAATTCGAATTGATTTTTCAATTAAAAATTAATTTCTCAAAAACGAGGGGGGCGGGGGGTCTGAAACTTTGGCCATGAAAGTTTCTAAAGGGTACCTACCTACCATGCAAGTTTCATCGAAATTGGGCTCCGGGCCTGATTCGCCATTTTTATCCTCCTATGCCCTTTTAAAAATCAAAGTATGTAAAAGTTTACATGTATTATAAAAGGACATGAAGGGCGAAGGGGTACGACTTGCAGAGAAAATTTTTTAGAAAATGCGCTGTTTAAATTATTGCACAAGGGTCCCAAATTCTTAATAGTTACGCCACTGACAGGGAGGCTGATCACAACAGCTGTTAAATTATCTCAAAATGACATAAAAATTTCAGCTCGCTAAAGCTGTAACTCAATTTTTAGACTTCAAAATTCTAAAAAATTTCAAATTAAAAAAAAAATAAATTTGCGGACCATTAAAAATTTTTTAGTCTTTTAAAGTCATATTTTGTCGTCTAAACATTTAAAAAATGTAAGCAGCCAATCTGTATTACTAGAGCTGAGTTTTTAACTGGGGTTTGTTCAAGTTTTGAAATAATATTGCTAATCCCTTCATGTATACAGGCCACACCGAATACAAAGTCTATATCTTGCCCCCTCCCCCACTATCTCCTCCAAAAACTACTTAAGAGGTTAAAAATGCAATAAGTATATGAACACATATTTTTCAAATTACAGCTACTTGAGGCTCCTCATATTATCCTCAAATTTTTACGATCTCGTATTTTGAATTCATTCTGATCCAAATTTAAAAGATCGTACTCTGGTCTTCAACTGACCTTACATACAAAGTTTGACCTTTCTAGGTCAATTTGGTGACGGTGAATGGAAGATCCGAGAAATTTCATGACTCAAACTTCTTCGAAAAGCCGTTGCATCTCGCTTTCTCATATGAAATTAATAACGAAAACTTGAGCTATTTGCCCCTTCTCCAGCCCTCCTCAAAATTTGAGTGATACGCCATTTTGAAACAAATCGAAAAAACAAAAAAGTCCTTTTTTCGTAACTTTAGGAAGAATCTCTCATCAAATTTCGAGCGTATGAGAGAAGAAGTACTTATATACCAAGAGGTTGGACATTTGCTATAGATGATTACGAATGGAGTGGAACTCAAAGATTTGACGACTCCCCTCCCCCTTTCTCCGAACGACTCAAGAAACAAAATATTCTCGATTTTTGTTCCACAGGTGTTCTTACTTTCTTAAGATCTTGAATAGTCTAACCACTGAGCGCTCATTTTTCAAATAATCAAAATTGGTGTTTTTTGAAAAAATTAAGAAATGATTGAGACCTCCTAAATTAAAAAATGTTGACGATTAAAATTTTCTTCAGTCTTTGACCTAAAAAATATGACTTTGGGAGGGGAAAAATTCATAATTCTCGAAAATTAATTTTTTTGAAAATTTATAAAACTGTGAATTTATTTTATTAGGCATAAACATGGAGTTAAAAGGCTGAAATATTTATAACGTTCTTTTGAGGTCCCCTATTTTTTAAAAGACAATCCTTAATTTAGTCCATACTAGTATCCAGCTATCCACCCTCGAGTCCCGTACTAGCCTACGTATCAAAATAAGGAATAGAATCGCATTATCATTATATTGCCAATTTAATTAAAATTTAATATTTTTTCATTTCGATACTCAGGCAAACATGAGGGTTTGCATCTATCTCATTTTGTTGCAGATGTTCTCTAATTTACTAGAAAATTTTCAAAAAAGATATTTAATAAAACATTTTCAAAAGTTGTGATTGAAAAAACTAAATAAATTATGTAATTTTTCGTACTTATTTTATACGTTGTTTTATAATGGTTTCCCCCTCTCTCCTTCCATGTTTACAATTTTTTAACCAATTATGTTACATCATACCCTTTACGTCATCATGTAAAGGGCACATACCTATCTCTCATAGATGACGAGATGAAATTTTTGAACACCAATAATCATGGTTGGCAATTTTTTAAAATTTAAATTTCCCTTTTTTTAAATTCGATATTCAGGCAAGCATGGATCTAGGGTACCTATCGCATGTTTTAAGCGGAGTATTCCAAAGACACAATAAATTGGGAATTTTCTAAACATATTCACGAAATACTAAAAAAAATCAGTAGTTTTCCATACGTATTGTAGAACTTATTTCACAATATTTCTCCTCTTATCACTTCTAGATTTACCATTTTTTAATTAATAACATTACATCAAACGTTCTTGGTTCTTTATGCTGACGCAAACTATATATACCTAGTATCATGAATACATAGATTAACCAACACTTGAGAAAAGCTAGGCGATTTAAATAGCTCGAATCTGTCCACGAAATTGTTTTAAAAATCATATAATCTCTGAATTACGAACACAAGAGTAGATGACAAGGCTGACAATAAAGAATGAGTCGTTAGCACCACCAAATGATAATTCCAACCCATTGACCAATATCGAATCAACACTTTTATCTTCGAAATTTCAGATATAATCAAGCAAACAGAAGCCTAAAGAGTTAATTTATGTAAACAATTCAGCGCACGTTACATTATAAAAATAGAAATTATTTGCCCCTTAAATAGGGAGATTACAGTCACCTAATACACGCTATTCTTTTCATGTAGCGAAAGAGATTAGCGAGATAATACATCAATAAACGACTTACGCGTTCGCATAAGGGGTTAGGCTTCCCTAGCTGTCAGTTATATGAAATTTCAATCGTTAAAAATGATATAATCATCAATATCCCCAAATTAAATTTATTCTTGGAATTTCAATTGAAAAATTCGACATAGAATGTCTAAATTACTGTGTATTTGTCTACGACCATTACCTTGATAGTATGGGTAATACCTATTTGCGTATTGTAAAAATGCTCCATTCCTCGGTCGAAATTGCTGAGAAAAATATCATCCTGAGGACCTGGAACAACTCTATAACTTCAATTTAAGAGGTATATTTATAAAGAATGTCTACTCTTTAACTAAGAAAGTATGCAATGAGAATTTACAGAATTCTGACTAAATATTCAAATATATTTTTCTAAATGATGAATTAAAAGGCAAGCTATCGATTTTAAATACAACCCTAATGCTCTGATTTTGTCTTTCAGCCTTCTAGACGAAGGCCAGAGAGTTCAAGTTAAATTAGATTCGTCTCAATTTCGGTAAAGCCATTTGAGCAATATACTATTTTATTTTTTAACATTATAACTCTATTAAAAAGTCGATTTCTAGAAAATGAAAAAGTTCAACTTTTGATTCGACTTTTAGCGAGAGTCCATTTTTTAATTTTATAAAAAATAAATTCTACCTCTAATCTAAAAATATAGGTGGAAGGGATACCTGTGGTATCCTCGGTACCCCATAAACGTTGATGAATTAATTTCAAAAATTATGGATGTAAACGCGTAGATCCTTCGTGGGGGAGGGCGCTGTTTTACATGTAGAAATTGTGATTTCAATTGGTCAATTACTGTAAAATTCTAATATTACAATAAAAGGCTAAATCTGTTAAAAACGACTCCACTGAAATAAATTCAAGCACATCAGTCCTATCTCTTCAGGCACCAACCTCCCTCTCTCTCATGATACAAAATGTTCAATTAAGCTTACAGAAATATGAAAAAATATTTAACTAAATTTAATAAATAATTTAAATTTAAAAATTAAAATAATTAATATTTATTGACACTTTACTGATATACTTGAATTATAATTTTAATTTAATTTTATTTATTAATTGATGTTCAAGAAATTCGAAATATGGAATTAATTTTTTTTATATTTACCTTCGATTTATTTATTTTTTATTTTAATTAAGTTTTTAGTGTGTAGAATATTTTTTATTAGATTTTTATATTTAAAAGATTTAATACTCTTCATTTAAAAATTAAATAAATAAATGAATTTTAAAATAATTTAAAAAATAAAAAAATCGAAATTTTTACAGCTTTAAATTAAGTTTTAGCTTGGATGAAGAAAGCGAATCTGGCTTTGAATTCAGTCTCAGTTCTACTAAAATTGGGCACGAGGAAATCGATTTAGCCATAAGATTCATTCAGTCAAACGAACTGGATAAGACTTTAGTTTTGCAGTTCACACTAAAACCTGCATTTTTCGAACACCGTATCAAGTAGTTTGAAAATAACGTGATAATAAATTTGTATCAATATTGTACTTTAGTGTTGTAGGATTTAATGCTTAAATTATTTTCAAATTTTTCAAATAAAAAATTTTAAATCACTCAAACTTCAATATTATTTTCTTAATGATGAAAAAATGTTAATTTCAAAATTTCAGACCATTATAAAATATTCTGTAATGCCCCCCCCCCCCCTCAGTTGAAATCTTTTTAGCTATTCCTAGAAGACATTTCAATAATTTTTATCTTTATGAGAAGGTATTCTATTACCTACATTACAAAAACACCAAAGACCAGTTCAACTGCATCCAACCAGTCTTTGCTTCTGGCAACTTCAGCTTTAAGAAAATTATAAATGGGACAAAATGATAATTCAAAAAGTATTCAAGATGAGATACAAGTAATACAACTGAAATGGAAAAATTCCGAATAAAATGTAAAAAAATTTCTAAATGATCACCGCAAGTGTTCAAGTAAATAAAGTTTTTTCACATATCGTCAGCGAAGCTGACCAGTCACATGAACATGATTTCTATTTTTTTTTTAACTTTTTATTTTTCAATGATTTCTATTGTTAAAAAATTATTTTGCAAGCAGACAATTTTTCAAAAAAAAAAATAAATAAATAAAAAAAATAAAAAAAATGAAATGGAAAATTAATTTTTTTGAATAAGATTTCTTTTGAGCTTTTTATAATTCTGCACGACTATCCCCCAAAAAAATGCTATTCTTAAAACGATAATTCAAAAAATGTCCAAGATCATATACAAAGTAATATAATTAAAATGGAAAAATCTCGAATATTGTAAAAAAAATTTGAAATGATAGCTACTTGTTCAAGTAGCTGTAGTCTTTTCCCATGACCAGTCATATGAACATGATATTTACTAAAATGAAAAATTGTTGACTAATTGAAATGAAATTGGGAATTAATGTTTTTAGACATCGTTCAAAAAATATTATTCTTAAAATAATAATTCAAGAAATGTATAAGATGAGATATCAAGTAATAAAATAAAAAAATAAAAAAGGAAAAATTTGTAATGTTATTACGTAAAAAAAAAAATTCTAAACGATCACCAAGTGTTCAAGTAGCGAAAGTCTTTTCATACATTATCAGCGAAGCTGAACAGTCATATAAACATGATTTCTACTAAAATGAAAAATTGTTAAAAAATTAATATTTCCTAGCAAATGATTTTTTCAAAAAATAAAAAATAAAAAAAAAATAAAGAAATGAAACAGAAAAATAATTTTTTTAAACAAAATTTCTCTAAAGCTTTTTTATATTTATACACGACATCCCTTCAAAAAATCTTATTCTTTCCTTTCGTAAGAAATATGACGACACTTAAAACTCACGATCGTTCTCAAAAACCTTACATCGACTACTACAATTCCGTCAAAAATCAACGCTTCTTCGTCCAGTCGTCGAAAATGATTAAACGGCCGACAAAAAAAACAACATTCGCCGATTCGACAACTGACACCCGAAGACCCATAATTCACGCTCAAGTGGCATTCGCCGATGCGTAAACAGATTCCGAAAGGATTAAAACAATCCGATCTAATACCCTAAACGTTCAACATCAAAGCCGAAAAAAAATCTCGGAAACGCGCTTCTTCGTTCTTGTTCGCGACAAAACGATATTTCAAACATTTTTTTTTCGCATCTCCAACGGAGACAAAGGATTAACGTTATTAAGTTTGTTGAATTTTCTTGAGCCAAGTTTAAGCCCCGTGGAAAAGTGTACCGTGTACAGTTGGACTACGTCCAGGGTGTAAATTGTGACAATTTGCACCGTCACATTACTAATAATAGTGAACGTTAAATTTGACTTTTAAAGTGCCACCGTGCATAGCGTTCACACAATGTCGAAATACTTTCGTTCGGCCGTATACGGATCGCCCATCTAGCCAACCTAATCTGATATATCAATCAATTTGGAAACCATGCTCGGTTGCCTTTTTCGCTATTTCTTTCCCCGTTCTAACGAAACGTATCTTTAATGGTGATTTATCGATTCCAACGCACTGTACCCAACCGGCGATTCATCCAGTACCGAAACTAATTTAAATTAGCTCCAGAAATGGAAAATTTACCGAGCAAAAAGAATTCGAAGATTATTATTCGATGAAGTATAACACAAAGACAATAAATGGACATGATGAGGGAATTTACTTCGCTGCAATTCAGGACAAGTAGTTGAGAGGTTAGTGGGTAGTGGGTACTATCATGAAACACCTTTGAGCAAATGTTTTGCACCTTCACAACATAATTTTTGAAAGACACCACTATCAATGAAAAATGGGTAGGCTTTTATCTAACAGTCACGAGTTGATTAATTAATTCAATGCTTTGGTACGTGGAAGATCCCTTATGAGACATTCTAGCGAAAATTAGTATCTCAACTATCTGACTCAAAAATCTCCCCTCATAAAAATAAGAGGAAGGGTCATGACACCCAAAATCGGTGAAAAATGAATAGATGGGCTAAGTATCGTTAAAATAGCAACCGAAGCAATTTTTAGCTGCCAAAGCAAATACTGACTGGAAATAAAGAATTTCCAAAAAATATATACATATACTCCCATCTTTCACATGTAATGCCTCACCACACTCTTTGAGTACACGAAAGAGTCTAGGTTAGACTCTAAACGTTTTTGTTTTTCAGTTAGAATTCTTCTGAATCTTTTTTACCACAAAATAATTTTTATTATTTTTTCGAATTTAGACTTAGTTATCTCGCCCCCCCCCCTTCAACAAAATATATTCCGATAACTGCAACGTTTGTAGCGAGTTACTCTGGTGGTCTATTTTCCATTGAATTGCGTCCATCAAAATTCACGTGTCATGCCTCGGAACATTTCCTTGTAAGAGTATCAATATCGTGTCTCCGGTCTCAAAGCAAAATAAGTAAAAAAAGTAAATATCAAAATTGTAAAAAAAGAAAAAAAGAATCGTCACAAATTTTGAAAACATGAAAAACACGTAAAAATTTAATAAAAGAAATAACGCAAATGATAAATTTTTTTTACACAAAAAATTAGACATTGATAAAAAAAATTGTAAAATCGAAAAAAAAAATGAAAAAAATATCCAATGAAGAAAATATATAAAAAATGTGTCAACTTTCACAAAAACATGCCTCAAAAAATCATGCCTTTGTCCCAATTTCACTTTTTGGTGACCTTGGAATATGTTAATAGGTACATTCAAAAATATAAATAATAAAACACAAGAAGGAATGAGATGTTTTATTATAACATCCAAAGGGTGAAAGGGGGGAGAGAGGGGGCAAGATTTGGAGAAAGCGATATTCGTGTATGTAGTCATCTAGGTAATAGGATACTCAAACTTCGCTTCATTGCCGTTCGACGTTTTTTTTTTTTTTTTTTTTTTTTTTTTTTGGGAAATAGGTATTATTTTTTGCCATTTTGGTATATTTTGGGAGTTCCAAAGGGCTTCCTCATAGATATCGTATTCTTACCCAATTTGGGTTCCAAATCGATTTTATATTTTTTTTATTTATTTAATTTTTGCTGATGCTATACATGGTTTCTTCCTTTTATTATAAACCTCAAATTCCTCTGGATCTCCTCAAATCCACTTCAGCGATTGAATTTCAAACGACTTGCCCATTAGAGATTTGCCAATTCGTTTACTATGTTCCATGAAATTCCTAGGAAAACACTTCGAATGACACTCTTGTATTTGATGAAATTGCAACACTCAGGACAAGAAACAAAGATGGCGTTTGTTGGTACTTTCCATTAATAAGGCTTTAATTTCATCCGCCCATATTACAGTCAAATGTGGAGCATCTAATATAATAATAATAATGGACAAAAATTAAAGAAATTTTTTATTTTTCCATATTTTTTGTAGATACGTAGATTGCAATGGAATAGGCTTTATTAACCTAATGTTGAAATTTGTTTTTACGAACCGATGCATTACCGCCACCTGCGTATACTCGCACAATGGAGGAAACCTCCAGGTTATATGAGGATTAGTCGCATCCATGGAGGAAACCTCCAGGTAATGGCACTCATAGAAAAAATTCCAGGTTCTTTGATCATTTATCAACACATCGTGGTTTGCATACCTCCTCCTTTCAAACACCAGAAAAACGTTTTCTCCGAACACAACTCTAACTCTGACCAATAGATAACAGCAATGCTGAGCTGGAGGATACGCTGCAACTGCTGGAGAAGCTGCCGGAGAAGCTACCGCAGGATCTGCACCAGCTACAGGAGCTGCTACTCTCGGAGAAGAATCTGTTCCCACTAGAGCGCCACTTCCTATCCCTAAAAGTCTTCGTCGCCGTTACGGTGGTGATGGATAGTAATCTGGATCATCATCGCTGTCATCTACTGGACTTTGGTTGCAGTCAGAGCTATGTTCGGAGAAAATTTCATTTTCTGATTCCTCACTTGTCGTGTCTGGGTCATCAAAAAATTTGTTTCTATCATTGTCGTCTTCCAGGAGTCGTCTTCCGAGCTTATCATCAAATTGCCTGCTTTCATGATCTTTCCATGACTTTTTTTTTAGGTTTATCAAAGTTATCAAAGCTTGTTGAATTTATGAAAAAATTTTCATTTTTATCGAAGAGGTAGAGTATTAATTTCAATTCCATTGTAATCTATTTATCTTAACCCTCTGATGGCACACATAAAAGTAATTTAAATTAGAAAATAAAAATTGTGCCGAGTCACTCAAGAATTGAGATATAATATGTTATTTTGCTCGCTGAAATGCAGAATTTCATTACAAAAAAATTGCATAATATCAAAATTGAAGGGGCAGCATACATAGGATAAAATAGAACAATTTTTGAAAATTTCTAGCTCCTTCAATATTGAAGATAGGCAATTTGTTCTTCTATGTTTTTTTCTTGCAAATCGTTCGAACTACAACATAGCATGGTTTTATTTTCAATTTTTGCGACCTGAAAAATCCAATGAATAATTTACATAAAAATTCAGAAGTAAATCTGCCCCTTCAAAAATTGAGTATGCAACTAATACAGATGCCCAAATTGAAGAAATTGTGGCAACGTTCAACTATGAAGGGTGCACAGGGATGAGTAGCCGGTTATGCCGGAGCGCAGCGAGGTTGTATTATCGATAGGTGAAACTCACCCATGTGTGCCAATTAAGGATTAGCAAAGTTTAAAAATTTTCCAACGGAAAAGGAAGTAAAAAATTATGTGTTCGCTCCTCCATCAACCCGCTATCTTAAATGGCAAATACTCCGATCTCATTAATAGAAGTATGCGGGATGCCAATCCAAATGACGCTACAGAGATGTCAAAAAATTTTCCACCCCAAAAATCTAGCAACAACGTACCTGGAGGTTTCCTCCATGGGTGCGACTAATTAACATAAATAAACCTGGAGGTTTCCTCCATGGGTGCGACAACTGGAGGAAACCTCCACTGGTGCGACACAAATAGCATGCGACTAATGGCAGGTTAATGTTCCTAGAGAACTTCTTTATAAAAAAACAATAACAAAAATAAAATTTTTTTGAGCTTTCAGAACTGTCTGACGGAGGGAGGGGGAGGGCTAAAAGCATACACCACAGCATACGTTGCGAGATAGATAGGGAGTTGATAAAAATTTTCTCCAAAGAAAAAAAATTAAAAAGGTAGGTGTGTTCGAGTAGGACAAATTTTTACAGTTCTCTTCTACTATAATTGAGGAGGGTAAAACGTTGTCCGAGGTAAAGTCGAGATACACGCAACGATGAAAGTTGCGAGTGGTTTCATGTGATAGGGCTGAACGAGGAGATCATTCATAACGCCTCAGGCACTCACGAAAAGCTCCATGAAGCTCGAAAAAAAGCTTCAAAGAAATGTCCAGTAAATGGCCGAAGAAGTTGAACACATATCTATGACGCTCGACCAAACGTCATTCCACAGCCCCGAAGAGTAGTTAATAAATTATCCACCAGGATCTCCCTATAATGTGCGCAATTTTTAAATTTTGGACTTGGAAAGTGAGATTGTGTGACCTCACGTTTCATTGAACCAGTTCACGTTTTAATATTACGGAGTAAAATTTTATATATGTAGTAGGAATGTGAGTTTGTGTGAGCTCACGGATATTATGGAGTAAAATTTTATATATGTAGTGGGAATGTGAGTTCGTGTGAGCTCACGGAAAAATTGAACCGTGAATTAGCGTGATGGGGCATGAGTCAAGGTCTTTTAGTTCGCAGTTTTTTAGTGTTGCAGAAACGTGAGTTTGCGTGACCTCACATTTCATTGAACTGTGAGTTAGTTTGATGGAGCATGAGTCCAGGTCTTTTAGTTTGCACGGAACGTGAGTTTTTGTGACCTCACATTTCATTGAACTGTGAGTTAGCGTGACGGAGCATGAGTGGAGGTATTTTAGTTCCCACGTGATAAATGGAGCAAAATTTTGTAAATGTAGAAAGAGGTGAGAGGATGTCCTCAAGTTTCATTCAACCAGCTCATGTTCTAATATGGAGTGCACTTTAATTGAACCAGCTGGAGTTGTAATAAAGTAGTGGTGTGGTCATTTGTAATATGGAGTAAAAAGCATAAGGATCCCTCCTCATGGTACCTCACGTTGAATGGTTAGCGAACGAAATAAAACCTCAACTTATGAATTCGAATGGCATCTTATGCCGAATGGTTGACTAACGAAATTATTATTTTAGACATTTTTTCACTGTCTATGTTTTGAAATAATTCAACGAATTCCGATGTAGATGTATCAATGTTTTTTATTTTGTTTTTTGAAGTAATTTTAATTTGTGGCTAACTGAGATTAAAGAAAAAAAAATTAATTTTAACATCGTGAATATAATTTGAATGAATAGAATTTTTTTAAATGAATAATAACATTACTTATGTATGTATATGAAATTTTGTATATCGATTTAATTTTTCAATTGCTCCTTTCATTAAACAAGTAGTAAGCAAAAAGTTATTTTTTGAACGTGATCACAAATTTTGAAAAAAAAAATTAAAAATAA
The DNA here is from genome assembly GCA_009761765.1 of Phenacoccus solenopsis. NCBI lineage: Eukaryota > Metazoa > Arthropoda > Insecta > Hemiptera > Pseudococcidae > Phenacoccus > Phenacoccus solenopsis. The sequence continues at coordinate 10,959,552 of CM019756.1, forward strand.
CATTGACAAAAATTTAGTTTTCAATTTTTAAAAATTTTGGTTGAAGAAATAATAGAATCTACCATCGTGATTTCAAAATTTTTTTTCCTTTAATAATTCGCAAAACAAAGCAAAGAAGAACTATTACCATCGAAGAAGTTAACAATAAAGATAAAAAAAACCCTTTCAGTGTATAAAGAAGCACATGCTTAAACACCCCGTCCGAAGGATGGGTATAGATTACTAGTTATTTCTCTAATTCAGCTTTTACTAGTGGTATTCGAATCAGTAATTCTGCGATGTAGACTTTTCTCTATTACTCTGTAATGAAGGGCCGAGGCCCTAAGCCCTATTGGGCCCTTTTTAAATCCAGTACTATAGGCATTAACCTAAAAGGTAACAAGTCACAGGCGATATAGAAAAAATATAGCGAAAAGGTTTGAAACGAATGCTCGTAAATTCAACCCGGTAATTAAAAACAATGAAAAAACACGAATTACGACTCCATTAGAAATTCTTCGAGACTATTCAGCTTAGCGAAGCTTTTCGAAAAAGACCTACGAGCACCGTACGTTAGTTAACGTGAGGAAGAAATTTCGAACATATGCCTCACAATTACGGTATAATAATTACCCTAGGGCTCAATTTAAAGGCGAATAATTAGCACGAAGGTGTTCGGTATGACCATACGAAGAGTAATTAAATGAATTAAAATTGCGAATAAAATCAGACCGACGGATGAAAACGAACAATGTACAATAATACACGTCCCTGCGGTTCGAAAACAAAATTAAACTTCGTTTCGACATCGATACAACGAACTCGCTCACATCTACAGACCAGCACACACCAATGGAGAGGTATAGAAGAGCGACGTGTCGGCGTCATCGTATGTTTCCAATTACCATAATTCATCTAAATTCTAATGCGACGCTCCGTACATAAACAAGATGAAGGGTACGAACTGCACCATATGAGCAGGTCCACTCCGATGTATCGGATCGACCTCGGTATCAGTTTTGCGAAATTCTCAGCAGCGGGGTGACGCGGCTGAGATTCAATCTTACTTAACGACGTATTTCGTCGCAATTACCCGAACAAATTATTTATCTGATAAGGGGTGCGCGCGCTCACTCGCCCTCGCGTTAGCGAAATGTAATTTATGACGAACGGCGGCGGCGGTGGCAACATTTATATAGCCGAATACCGCCAGCCACCGACCCCATAATATATCGCCACCAACTCTTTCACCCTTCGTTAGTCGGGTAAACGCGTTCAAATAACTATTAGTAATTTCGGCGAACGCGCCGCTCCGTGTCAGCCTACGTAGCCTTCGTTAACTGTGGCTTATTGCTAACTGATGTTAGCGTCTGGTCTTTAACTAACTCCGCACCCCTCCGTACGACCCTCTCCGCAAAACAAATAACGATTTAAAATCTCATTCGGTGATCAACCACCGATGAAATTAACGTAGTCAAACTGCGTGCACATGTATCGAAGGGGGGTACGCCTGTACGTACTTTTTTTCCAATTTCATCGCCCCTCGCCACCCTCAACCGAGCTCGATACGGCTCGTTAACGTGAACGCGAATTTCGAATAGTTGAAAAAGCCCAGATTTACCGGCACGTCTTTTATAAACACCCGAGTTCGCTTCGCCTCCGCAACCCTTTTCCAGCCCAGCTCGACGACTCGTTTAAACCAATATCTCGACGATTCTTTTTACGACCCGAAAGCTCTACATACCGGTTTATTAGTTGGTAACGTACGCTTCTACCACTCTTTAATCAATTCGCAAACGTCGAGACAACCTCGAATAAAATACTCCACCGTAATTTCCATTCCATTAGCATATAGGTACCGCGTACCTCACTCTTTCACCCATAAGAAGATACCAGTGAAAAGCTTCGAAAGATAGAGCGAAGGAAAACAACCAGATACTTTCAACGCACCTTTCTGCCATTATCAATTGAAGTCGACTTTGAATTCGAAGCTTATATTTTCGGTTCCTTATGGGCTTTCATTTATCTTTTAATGTATGAAAAAAGTAAAGAGAGGCTCAATCTGTAAGATGAATCTAGTGGAAAATTTCCAGAAGCTCAATGCGAGGTTCGATGCCAATTCATCATTTCGTTCGAGCCCGAAACTCAAAAAAATGTTCCAGTGTTTGAGCCTACCAATCGACCGGTTCAAAGTTTCAAAATATCACGTTTCACGAAACAATTGAAACTTCATGAAATATTTCATTTTGCTCGGAAACGACTGTAAGAATCGTTACGAAATATTCACATTTCTTGATTACTTCGCTTTCGATTTTTTGTTGTTCAACTCGAAATTCTACCACCTTACTATTTAGTATAGTCGAATTACTGCAAAAAAAATACTTTCGCTCGCAGCAAATGTAAGAAGCAATTTAACCACTGATTTTCAATCTAGAATGTATTTAAAAAGAAAAAAAAAAACTCGGGTGCCAATTTTTCTAGCCTTTTCCCTACCGAGGATACACTCATCTTTCTTAAAAATGCACGTATCTCCCTTCCTATTGGTTTTACGAAAAAAATTATGGAGTAAAACTTTCTTCTTGAAGACTTCTCCACATCTTTGCTTATAACGAAAATTTCATTTGGAGCAACTTTTAGGCCTCAAATTTCAAAAATGTATCAACAGAAATATACCAAACCGAGTTATTCTCATATATTATGAGACATATCGAACATAAGGCAAAATGTGTAATAACAAAAGGTATTCAGAATAGCATTTTACATTTGAAAAGTTCATCGCCATACCCTCCACCCCTCAACCCCTAAGGAAGATGATGCAAAATGCAATTTTTGGGAAGGGAGCTGTACACTTGGGGTGTAAAGAGTGGAGGAGGGTATTACGATGAACTTTTTAGGTGTAAAATGTTATTCACTTATTGCTATCAGTTATCATACATATCGCGTTATCTTTGATATTTTCTATAATAAATGAGAATTACTTGATTTTGAGTATTTCTGTGAGTACATTTTAGAAATCTGGTTCCCAATGGTTGCTCAAAATGGAATTTTTGTAATAACAAAAAATATAAAGAAATCTTGGAGAAAAAAATTTTATTGATTTTTTTTTTTTGTAGAATCAATGGGGGGGGGGAGGAGATACATGAATTTTTAAGAGAGGTGGCTGGATCCTCCGAAGGGAAGAGGCTGAAAAAATGGCACCTAAGCTTACTTTTATCTGAATATATTCTAGACTGGGAATCAATCGTCAAATCACTCGTCTATTCTAATCACCTTTCGCCAAATATTGGTGCTCTGCTGTTTGTCAATTTCAGTTTTCTTTTTTAGCTTTAATTTTTTTTTTTAAATTTAAAAACAAATTTCCAAGTGTTTTTTTTTTTTCAACTAAATTTTATATTTTGCCAAGTATTGGTAATTTAGTGACTGTTAATTTCAGCTTTATTTTTCAGCTTTAATTTTTTTTTTTTAATTTGAAAAAAAATCCTTTAATTTTAACCCAAGTTTAAGGTCTCGCCAAATATTGACACTCGTTGTCTGTTACTTTTAATTTCCTCTTTTTGTCTTCATTTTTTCGAAAATGAAAATTTATTTCAATAAAAATTTGAATTAAAATATAAATAAGAACATTAAAAAATAAAAAATAAAAATAAATAAAAAAAATTAAATAAAACATAACCAAAAAATGTTTTTTATTTTTTTATAATTAATACCGCCACTTTGCGCATGGTTGCGCGAGCGTAATGGGGATTACTGTCATGAAATAAAACAATGAAAAAAAAACAACAAAGAAAAAAAATCAAACACATCACCCCTAATTAAGACAATAAACAAAAAAAGAAAATGAAAAATAACAAAAAAAAGCATAAATTTACTTAATATTATAAATAGTCTTTTAGACATGAAAGAAAAATTCAAGGGTGGTTTTCTTTATCGGTTTTTTACCTTTTGTCAAATATTGGTACTCTGTTGTCTGTTGATTTCCATTTTTTTTTTTTAGCTTTAAATTTTTTTTAAACACTTGCGACCTTTTTCCTTATGTAGTCGAAGTTAACTGCAACGCTGCCAAATTTACAAGAGGTACGATGCGCATTAAAGATGAAAAAAATTTTCGCTAAATCGGCTGTCGTAAGTGTTTCAAATTACTGGTAACTGATCTGATAACTTGGTGGTAAATACCGGCAATTGATCCAGCAATTTACTGGTAAATACGGATAATTGATTTTGTAATTTGGTGGTAAATATCGATAGTTGATTTGATAAATTACCAGTAAACATCGGTAATTGATATGGTAATTTACCGGTAAATACGGGTAATTCATCTTGTAATTACTGGTAAATGCCAGTAATTAAACTGGTAACTTACTGGTAAATATTGATAATCGATTTAGTAACTTAATGGTAAATACGGATAATTGATTTGATAACTTGGGGGTTAATATCGACAGTTGATTTGATGAATTACCAGTAAACATCAGTAATTGAAATGGAAATTTACCGATAAATACGGTAATTTATCTTGTAACTTACCGCTAAATACCAGTAATTAACCTGATAATTTACTAGTAAATATTGATGATTGATCTAGTAACCTAATAGTAAATACGGATGATTTATCTGGTAACTTGGCGGTTAATATCAAAAATTGATCTGGTAAATTACCAGGAAACACCGGTAATTAATAAGGTAATTTACCGGTAAATACGGGTAAATAATGTTATAATTTACCGGTAAATACCAGTGATTAAACTGGTAACTTACTGGTAAATACGGATAATCGATCAGGTAATTTACCGTTAAATACCGGTAAATGTTATTTAATAATTATTCTAAGACCTAAATTATTTTGTAAGTTTATATTATTAATGTAGATGGAGGTTTTCCTAAAATAGTTGTTCCAAGTTTACAAGTTCATAAAAAATACATGAAAAATTACTGTCACGCTGTTCAATTCAGCAAATTATTCATGAACTCCTTGCTGAATGAGCAAATGATCTGCAAATCACTAAAAACAGCGTTATCTGACAATTAAGATATTTCAGCTGTCTCAGTGTATTAAGAGCTTTTTTCCATATATACGTATTACTTTGTTTTTGTTGTGTTTTTTTTTTTAAATCTAATTATGCATGAAATAAACACCACTCACCCCTTTTCAATTTTTCCAGCGGTTCTGGATGCAGTAACGTTGGCGGACAGGGGACCGGATGATGATGAGGATCGTGATGATGCATATGATGGTGGTGATGATGATGGTGATGATTATGATTTCCTAATCCGATCAGAGAGGACTCCTGGTGCATGGGGGATGGTAAATTGTGATCGGTACTAGTATTGTTGGCGATGGCCGCGACATGCGCGGCGTGCGCTGCAGCCGCGACGTGAGCGGCAGCCGCGTTCGACGTGACTAAATCTTGCAAACAAAGACTCGACGAATCGTTCAGGTTCTCTAATCTGTCCATCATTTTAACACAATAACGTTTCGAAATTCACACCGCAGCTAGATGCGTCATGTCGACCAAAAAAATTATACTAAAATAAATTTATAAAAAAATAAAACAATCGCGCTAATTCGACAATAAGAAAAAAAAAAAAAAAACTATACGAAGACGAAATAAACTTGTAAATTCGATAACCGAGCACTTTTTATTACCAACCGTTCTCGCATCGATGACTTTCGCGTTTCAAAGATAAACTTGACGCTACTCGAGTCGACCGTTTCAGACCTGTAATAAATTAAAAATATTGTCGTTAAACGAATGCAATAAAAAAATTACAACAGTCAATAAATGATAAGAAATTAATTTCAATTTTATTTGCGCTCGCGTAGTTTTCATTCTCTCGAAATTTTTTTTTGTCGCCGTAACGTTACAAATTTTAGGCCGGTCGCCTCGAAATATGTAAATTTAAATAACCACCCTGCCCCTCTCTTACATCGCTGGTGTGCGGATTTTCAACCAAGTTGGACGGTAATTAAACGCGCTCCAGCGTTATCGTGTAATTTATTCGGGCAAGAAGTTTTTAGCGTTTTCGCGCCCCTTCCCCCCCGCACAAACAAACCGCACGCCCGTAAGAAGTTAATCAAACGCGGATGAAAAGGACAAACTACTATAAGCGCAGGTGCTGTTGAATCGATTACCGAGCGTAGTGATGCGAGAATTAATGGGTGTAAATCTGCTGCCTCAACCTAGCCCGCCGGCACCGATATGTAAAGCGATTCGTTGAATACCCACGGTTTCGCGCCCGAGCCCCCCTTATTTCTACGCCGCTCTTTTAATAAATACCGCTCTTCGTTGGTCTTCCAGGGACGCCATTTTGCGAAGGTTAGATTTCCGTATCGGTGTATCGCATCGTTTCCCATGTACTTAAAAGGGATTCCGTCGTACAACGGCCTAAACCACTTCGTTCGGTTATAAGGGGCTGGAAAATATGCGAAAATGTTTCTAACCGGGTATTAGATTATCTTGCAGGGATAGTTTTCAATTTATATTGATTCTTTTTTCTTTTTTTTACCAACTAAACAAACAAGCTGAATGTTTGTTGAAGAATTGGAAGCGAGCTTACAATCCCAAGAAAATTAAAAAAATTGAAAAATTAAATAAAAGGTCATAGTTCAAAGATTTGTTCCCCCGCACCTAATTTTGAAAAACATAACTCCTCTTCTTTTCTTCCAACATCATCTGTGATGACATGAAATTGGAATATATTATCCTTATAATAGTTGTATAATTTTACATTATGTTCATTCATATTAATTTAAAAAAAAAATTAAAATTAAACTTTTTTTTTCACCAATTTTTTTTTTATTAATAATTGATACATGAATTGATTTATCACACAAACGTATAAATTTATGGAATATGAGCTTTTGTAAGGTTCTCAAGCTTTCCTCAAATTTTGACCATCCGCCATTTTTGTTCCACTTTTATCCTGAAACTAACTTTCCATGCAAAAATGAGATTTCTGCATCTTCATCTCATTTTTTTACATCATTTGCCTTCCAGTTCGTTTAAAAAGTTAAATGAACCTCACTTCGAGTGAATCAAAAATCAAAAAGATCTACGAGTACTTATAAAGCAGACCGTAGGTTCGTTGCCAAGCCTAAAAAAATAGAAATTTACGTATTAACTGACCAAATTTTGAATGATGTTCATCCACACCATCTAAATAGAGAAAAAAATAATAGCCACAAAGTTGATAGTAGTCATAAATAATTACTAATGATCTGAAAGGTAAAGATAAGAACTCAAATGAGTCCATTCGGACACATAGTCTCTTTCTGTCAAATAAAACCATGACGAAAATTTTCGAGCTTTCGTTTACCCAAACCACTTTTCGATTACGATAGCACCTACCCCCCCCCCCCCCCCCATAATACCGGTGAAAGGAATTTGGAATATGAAATTCTTCCTATCTTATTCATTATTTTGAAGCACATTTATCACACTCGAGTAATTTTAGGTACTGAGACTCCTCTAGCCTTTCTCAAAGTTTGACTATTCGCCATTTTGGATCCATTTTTACTCAAAGTCAAGGCTTGAAATTTTAATCTATAACCAAGCTTAGACGAGTAAGTATGAGCTTTCTGAATCGATTTAGTGAGATGATATCGTAGATTTAAGAGATTGCTTCACACAAAACTTCAGAGAGCTGTTTTTTGCTTTACCTCCCCTTAAATCAATTTAGGAAGCTAAAATATTCATATGCTGGTGTCATCAATTCACACTTTCGTATGAGACCATCAACGAAAATACTAATGAATTATTTTTTTTTTCTGTCCTTCTTGAAATTTGAGTGAGTCGCCATTTTGAGTCGAATTGAAAATTCCTAAAAACTAATTTTAGATATTCATTACAACATTCTCAGAACGAATTTTGAGTAATTTTCATCTACACACATTCGTGCTACGAAGATGAGGGGAGAAAATATTACCATGAATATCAAAATATTGGGATTTGCTGTATGATTACATATATTCCAGGAGCAAAAATATTAAGGCTCTCCTATCCCTTCCCTTATATTTCCTTCTTAAACTGTGTAGGGTGAATAAGGTATCCTTTTTATTAAAAACTAAGCTGAAAATATGTTCGATAAGTGCTATCCCCACAATGTTTTACTCCTTCTTTTTTCAAAGAGAAGAAAGTACCAATTGCTCAGGTTTTATCATGCTTTTTATAGATTACACGAAAAACTTCTCTTCAAGTTGAAGTATATTTCCAACTAAGCTAAACTGTATGATAAAATTTTCAAAATTCATTCTTTAGGCTAAAGGAACGAATTCTATTTATTAGCAAAAAAATAATAAATAAAAAATTTTTTTAAATATCCACATCATTTTTTTTCATTTTTTTTACGTGTCGTATACAACAGGTAATTTTTACGTCCACTGCTAGATATTACATAATACCTAATAATGATAAAAAAATAAAATAAAATAAATACCGAAGGATACGTTAATTTTTTTTTCATAGTGGTGTCTTTAATTACTAACACTACGCTAGTTTCATGTTAAATTAAAATGGAAACTCATATATATTTTTTTTTAATAAAAAAAATTGTCTTCATAATGACGTATTGATTAAATAAGAGACAATAGACAAGTAATTACTTTATCTCTATTCATCATCAGTCATCACTGTTGGATACTGCTTTAGTACTTTTATTAAATTAAAAAAAAAAAGGAACGAAGTGAAAAATTCAAATTGAATACCTAACGATACTCGATAATACTGAGGCATAAAACTTGAAACGGAAATTTATTAAAAACTAAAATTAAAAAAAAGTCTTTATTATGTAATTAACCGAAAACTAGAGATTAGGCAGATTATTATTTCATTTTTACCCCTCATCATTGTTAAATATAGCTTTCATTAAATTTAGAAAACATTATTGATGAAGTTGAACAATTCAAATTGAATACCATAGGATACTTAATAATTTTTAGAACCTTGAAATTCAAAAAAAAAAAAAAAATGGAAATTAATGAACAAATTTATAATTTTAAATCACTAATTGGTATTTAAAAAATTAATTAAAATGTCGAAATAATATTTTCATGAAAAAAAAATATTAAGTAGGCAATAGGTTTATTTTTACCCTCATCACTGTTACGTCTATTGCTTTCACTGAATTAAAATAAAAATTGAAAATAAATATTTTCATAAAAATACTTGATGATTAAGAGCTTAAAACTGAAATCAAAAGTTTAAAAAAATATTAAAAATTAAAATTAATGATTAAATTTATCACTGTTTTAAATTATTAATTCATCGGGAATAAAACAATAACAACAACAACAACAAAATAAATTGCGATGCAGTAGAAAATTACTATTTGACTTAAGGGAGGGGTAGAAGCAGGGCTGTATCCAGAAATGGGAAAATTTACCTTCCCACCGAGAAATCCCATTTTTAATGGCCCATTTAGTATTAATCGGTCCAATTTTTTCTCTCATTATTCAAATTATGGATTTATAAAATTTCTTTTTTTTTTTTATTAAAGTTTGGAAATTATAGTGGCCCAATTTTCACCTCAATCGGCCCAAATACTCCGCGGCCCATCGAGATTTTCTCGGTGACTCGCCTGCTGGATCCGAGCCTGGGAAGAGGGAAGTAAATCAAAGAGTAAAATTAGAGTATAAAATTAAAAATGGGTTTGTAATGAGAAAAGTTGTATTTTCGCATGCATAATTTAAATGAAAAATTACCCTAAGCAATTTTTTAAAATTTAATAGAATGAATCAATTTTTCGAGCGATTTATTCGTTCGACTTCAGTTAGCATTAAAATCATCACGGGCTGACTTTTAGTACCTAAACGGATTGATCCATTCGATGAGTACACCAAGAAGTCCTTTGATTTTACGCTGTAAAAAGGAAAGAAAAAATAAATAAAATGGCGTACGTTGGCCTATAGGCTGAATAAAAGACTTTCAAAATCTACCTACAATGGTAGGGACCCTATTACTTGTCTTTTTTTTCACAACAAAAGAAAGGTCGCGAATTGTTTGGTTAAATTGTATAGGACTACGTGAAAACTTGGTTCTATGCATCTCAACGGGTGGTTCAATGGAATGGCGGAATCCAAGTGTAACATTGGACAGGTGAAGGGGAAAAAAATCTCTAGATACAGGAGCGTTGACGCGCCTATAATTCTAGCTCTCGACACGTTAATCAAGTGAATAGGCTTTTAATGCTGATTTAAGCCAAATACAACAAAGACTTAACGTTAATTAGATTTACTAGCTACGCTAGATATTATTAAAAAAAAAAAAACTCGTATACGCCCAGCGTAAAACATATACTAATTTATTCGTCAAATATTGTTTTCGTATATAGGTAGGTAAATCCCAGTTTAATCCAAACATCACACGATGTAATGATTAGCGAGCGGATTAAAGGAGATTGGGTCGAATTAATATGGGTTAAATAAACGTCGTGGTTTTTCACTTCTTCGTCGTCGCGTTTTACGTTGATAGATCGACAGAATAATTCAATGGATGCCGGAACTGAGGTTCATTTGAAACTCGCATCCGGATTTGACGATATTGCGCTTCGTAAACGAAGACAATTGGATGTGTAGAGACAGACCTATGAAATGAGGATGTTGAGTGAATTTTTTCAAATAAGCCTTAATGATAAGTCTGTTTTTGTTTTCGAATTAATAATACAATTTTGGCAATTATGTAATATTCGCAAAATTATGATCAATTAAGCTCACCTAAGTGGTAATAAATAGGTTTGAATTATCGTAAATTACGCTGGCAGTTGATATTCACATTGAAATTAAGTTTCAAGGTGATACTGTGGTGCAAAATTTCCTGTGAGAGAGAATGTATGGTGCGAAAATTCACGTGAGAAAGGATGTACCACTCAGTGACTATTTCTGAACTTTGGTTAAGTGTCCTTAATTTGACATTGTCATCTTCTCGTAGAAAAATAACATTTAACGATTCATATATTCAAATAGTGAATAATAAAAAATTATTTCAGTTGAATTTAAATAATTTTTTTATATTTAATCAAATGTATGGGAGCAAGACCGAACAGTGGGAGTGACAGAGGGGCAGACTGCCCCCCAAACTCAGGTTTCTAAGAGGATCCGATGACCAAAGTTCTAGTTTTTAAAATTCTTCACATTTATAATCGACTCTTTTTTTTTCATCGCATTTTATTCAAGTTTTTTTTTTTTTTTTTTTTTTTTTTTAGATAGAAAAAAATTGAAAACTATTTTCGATCTCGAACAAATTTTGGATCTCTTAAGCCCTATATGGGAGTACTTGGAAATTACCGATAAGTGCATGCACATTCTTTTTTTTTTAATCAATAGACGCCAGCCATGTACAGCCCTATGGCTAAAGGCGTTTTTATTTAGGATAAATGTTAAATTGTGGAATATAGTTAGATAGACTGTGAAAAACAATTTAAAAAAAAATTTAATTTCAAGTCCATAATAATAATGATGGTATATTTTTCAAATTTATATGACGTATTCGGATTTCAAATTCAAGTGGCTAATTTTGGTGGGCAGAAATAGAAAACTTATCTGGAATGATCATGTGATAAACTCTCATAACTTCATAAGACACAATAGCGATCTAGCTCAAGACCCTATAGGTGCTTGGATTTCCTGGAAATCTGAAAGTCCTCAATTGCTTCTCTAACAAAAATAAATCAATAAGTAAAATCGAATAGAAGCTTGTTAACGCCTAAAATGTCGTATGAGTAAACTAGTTGATTTTGGTGAATCAAAGCAAAATAGATAGCATACTTTTTGGGCAACTAGATGTCAAAATTCTAATCACTGGAATCAACTTAGAGAAAACACAGAAGAGTTCGATGTTTACAAAAGGGTAAAAAGGAAGTAGAATAATATTTCAGAAATTCGATTCACCGTTTAAAATGGCGAGAAATACAATATTTACACGAAAACCTCTTTCAAATAGAAAAAGTGCGATGGTAAAAAATTGGTTTTAGGGGCCCATTTTCGGGCGGAAAAAAATAATAATAAAATAAAATAAAAACATCGAAACAGATGGATCATATATAGTATGACGTATTTTTAGATCTGTAGTTATAGTAGCTTTAATCACAAATTTCTGTTTTTTATTAGAATTTTTTCGTGTTTTTATATATACATATTTTTTAATTCAATAAACGTAATACTCAGCCATTAACAGAGACGAGTAAAACGATTATCTAACTAATTTTATTTCTTCAGTAGAGAGATTATTGGGGCTATTTATTGATTTATTTTTTGAATTTAATGAATTAATAATTCAAAATAATTAATGTTATTGATAATTTCAATTTTTCTTAAAATAAATTTTAATTAATTTTTAAATTAGATTTTCGATTTTTCATTCGAATTTTCACACAATAATCATAATGTTTTAAATTTAATAAAGGCAAACACCGAGCAGTGACAAGGAATAAAAATGAAATGTTTACCTATGCTACTTTTCTTTTATAATTAATATTTATAATCATTTCTTAAACCCAATGAAAGAAGTATTTAACCTTCAAGAGATAAAAATGAAGCCATCAACTACGCATTTTTTTAAATAATTAATAGATTATGAAAAGCTTTTCTCTAATTTGATAAATCATAATAATTTAAAATAAAAACTGTGATTATCACTTTCAACTTTTAATTTTTTTAATACATTTCAATTTCAATTTTACATTTGAATTTTTCTATTTCATCTTTATTTTTTAATTTAATGAAAGCGATACCTGACAGTGATGATTAATGAAAATAAAGTGATTAACAACGTAAAAGTTCTTTTTTCTCAATTAGCACTTTTTTTTTGTTGATTTTTCAAAAGAAATTCTTACTTTAATTTTAAGTTATCGAATTATCACCATTAATAGATTATGAAAAGCTTTTCTCTAATTTGATAAATTATAATAATTTAAAATAAAACTGTAATTATTACTTTTAACTTTTAATTTTTTTAATACATTTCAATTTCAATTTTACATTTGAATTTTTCTATGTTCACACGAATTTTTCCACTTCGTTATCATTTTTTAAATTTATGCATTATAAACAGTACCTAAACCTTGAGAAGTAAAAATAAAATCATAACAACATTTTTTTAATAACGAATAGTTGATTGATTTTTCCAGTTAATAACGAATACATAATTACAATAATTTTCTTTAATTTGATAAATTATAATAATTCAAAATGAAAAATTCCATCATTACTTTCACCTTTTAATTTTTGTATAAGTTTCAATTTTAATTTTTCATTCGAATTCTTCCACTTCACCAATAAAAATAATACCTAGCAGTGATGAGGAATAAACATGAATTTATTACCTACGTACCACATTTTTTTTTTATTCGTACATTTTTTTCTTTTGATTTTTTCAAATATAAATTCCTATTTTATTTTTAGAACAGAAAATCATCAAAAATCCTTACGTACCAAATTGTTAATATGTTTATTCAAATTTTTCACTTTGTTATTGGTTTAAATTTATTTAATAAAAGCAATACCTAACTCTTAGGAGATTAAAAGAAAACTTTTCACTAAGTACACATTTTTTTATATTAATAGATTACCAAGAGACTTTTTTTTTTTTTAATTTGATGAATTAAAAATTTTATTACTACATTCAACTACCTGATAATGATAAGGGGAAAAATAGAACTATTACCTCCCTAATTGATCAAGCATTATTAACAAATAGTAGGCTAAAAAAGTCGAAATTTTCTCGAGTAAATAAATGAATAGAAAATAAAAATCGTATTGTAGGTGTATAGAACTTTACCACTTTAATTTTTTTTTTTTTTTAGTTTAACGAGAAGGCACGGGTGAATTGAGCTATTAGATTTTGTTGAAAAGGTTAGAACAAATTTCAGAATTTAGAGTCTCCAGCGTAAAATTAAAAAATATTATTCCTAAACATCAACTTATAAATGTTTTGAACATTTCTATGATTAAAATTTGAATTTATATTTCATCTGGATATATTTAAAATGCTATCCAAAAATTAAATTGAAAAAAAAAAAAAAATTAGAAAAAATTAGAAAATAAAAAATGTGTGGTAAATTGTATTTTTATTTCATTTTTTCTCGAATATAAATAATTTTTTAAATTAAAATAATTTTCTAAGATGAAGAAATATGTATCATGTATGTATTTATGTGTATGTTTCTCATCATTGTTAAAGGCATATTATATAGGCAACAATACCCTCTTCAATTTAGTTTAGAGTAAAGAAAAGGGTGAAATGAAACTTATTCTTGGATCTGTTTATTCATAAATAATTATTTCGCGTTATTTATTTATAATTTTAAAAACATAAATTTGGTCATTAAAAACAAATTAAATTAAAAAAAAAATCAAGATGAACTGCTCAATTACTCAGGACTTTAATATAATTTGTATTTGAAAAAAATTTTTCGAACAACAGATTCAGACTAACGTAGTTCCCTTGAATCATTCAAAAATAGGTAAATTTTCTTCTTTTTTTTTGCAAATACCCAGAAAGCAATATCAAAATTTGACGAGTCTAGTGGCGACTACTTACTTTTTTTACTTTTTCTCTTCAACAAGCCGTGTAAAACTACGAGGCTAGAAGCACGGAAAAAAAATTTAGATGATCTCATGCATTTTAAAGAAATTTTCAATAAATATACACGAATTAAAAAATTTTCGGACATAAAAAAATTCGAATTATTGGCAATTTTTTTTTTGATTAAAATTTAACTAGCACTCTATTTTCTTTGGAATATACCTCTAATACTTTAGGTTTGTGGGATCAGAATTTTTTATTTTTTCAAAAGACTAATTTAATTGCTGAAAAAAATTGTTCGCTACACCCTAGTAACGAATGGTGGATACCTGACCTCAAAAAATATCGCCTCAAAGGTACTACAGAATTTGATTCATTTCTTTGTTAGGCGGAGGATGTACTTGAAATAGAATTTTTTTTTTTAATGGGATAAGATAATCTTGTCTTACACAAAAATTAACTTATTAGGGAGCTTTTTCTATTAGGCTTCGTACACCTATTCAAATTACTCTTCAAACTTTTTTTTTCTTTCATTTTCATTTCATACCTATAATATAAATTTTTACATTAATCTTTTTACTAATAATAAAAAAAACATAATTAGAAAAAAAATAAATGAAAGTGTCAAATTATAGAATGTTATCAACAAAAACTGGCATAACATAATTGAGGCCAATGTCTACATATAATTTTTATTTTTACACGGATACCAGAAATATTAACCTTATAATGAACAAATTTTTCCAACAATGGGGCAAGCTAAAGTAATCGGCAAAGTTGGTAAACTTGTAGGAAGTAATATAACGTAGATACTCGTACAAAATTAAAAAAAAAAAGAACATCAAGGTGAATGTAAATAAGGACAATTTGATAAGCTAACACAAGTTTCAAGATTATATCGTGAATCTTATTAGGTTAACAAATAAAGAATTGCACATAAAATAAAGATAATTAAACCATTCCACGATAAGCGAGTAGGTTTTACGCGAGTACGTATATTATAAAAAAAAAAAATCATCTCATACGGGTACTTATTCGATGCCTAAAAATATGGAGTTTTATTTTCAAGATGAATAGAAACAAAAAGACAATATAAGCAGGAAAGCAAAAGAAACCGGTTCTTTTAGACATGTATTTGTTAACCAATGAATTTATACTTACGAACAGTAGAAGAACCATTTTTTATTTACCTGTTCGGCGAATTCGTGATTGGTGATTTGCAATATCCAGGTGTGCTTCGAGGAATCACTTTTAACACGTGTATCGAATTCGCAGCATTATCGTATGGACGCGGAATCGTTCATAATTATCCGATTAATTGAATCAAGCACATTCGACACACCGGCGATCACGTTCAAACGGCAGGCGAGAAAAATCAAAATCGAAAAAAAAACGTAAACAAATAAAAAAAAAGAATAAACAAAAAAAAAACGTAAAAGAAACAAACAAAACTAGAAAAAAGAAAAAAAAAGGAAATAAAAACGTTGATATTATAATGCGTTCGGATATAGCTGCCGACGATACAGCCTATTTGATCTCATTGTCTTAACTTTAACAAATTGACCTCGGATTATTCGGCGGCCGCAGTCTGAGCCGTAGGCTTTAAGAAAAACCCTTTTGATAGAGATACTCTAGTGTGTAGTATTCTAAAGCTAGAGCTTACAGCGACGGCATCGATAGCATGAAGTGGCGGCGCCGACGAACGCAGCATTTTGGGGCGGCGGCGGCGTCGGCGACGACGTTGATAGTGATAATAATTACCTTAGTTTTCTAGTATTGGTAATAAAACGCCTAGTAAATACACTAACTGTACTAGTACCGAATTTGAGACTCGGATTCACGAACGAGCGCTGCTGCACCGAAAGGCGTGCTCGTTTCGGTCGTATTCGCCATTGAAATCTTCCAACTCCGCCTCGTTGGGAGCACATTCGTTCGTTTCGTACCATCTCCGCTTCGATCGAGCTAACCCCCCCGCGCCGTATAACCCTCCGGTTATGCTATACGCATACACCGCCGGTCGTACCGGTAACGCCTCGTTGGCGAAATTTTCGCACGCTAGAGCTTTCCGACCGCACCGTCGCTGCATCGAGAAAGTTTTTTTCCGTTCGACGTTGCATAATAATTTACATTAACCGTCTGAGCGCCGAAAATCCAGCCATCAGCCGGTTTTTTCACCACTTCGGGGTGAAACCCTAAGTGTACGTATATTCTGCGTCTGTCACTTCGTTCTCCGAGTCGAACACTTCGTCAGGCATCAGTACTGAGAATACGGCGTCTCTTCTTTCCAAACCATCCGAATAGCTCGACAGCTCCTTATACTCTTCATATACCGATTCTAATGTTATGAAAGGTGCTATAGAAACAAGTATAAAAATACGCCATATTTGTTCCAAGTCATGAGCTTTGCAATATCATGGCATAAAAGAAAAATTATTCGAAATATTTTCCACGCAATTTGATCAGTTGAAGTAGAATGAGTAGAAGACTCTTCAGACATCTTATACTCAAAAATTCAGCCACCGAAGTCAATTTGTGGGGTGTGCAGGGGAGTTCTAAGTACAAAAAAAAAGAGTAAAAGCAAAGTAGCAATTAAAAAAGTAAGCAGTCATGCATTAATGAAGCAAAGTTTTCAATAAGCTAAAGCTAAAACCCCCCAACTATTCAAAACCATCTAGAAAGTTCAATTCAAGAAATGTACTTTTTTCCCACCAAAATCACATGTCTCCATATTTACCAAATTTTAGCCATTTGAAGCTCCTCGAGCATTTTTTATATTTTAACCATTCACCATTTTGGATTTATTTTGAGCCATTTTGAAGGCTCCATACTGTGGTCCACAACAAACCCTACATACGAAATCTGAATTTTGTAAGTACATTTGGCGAGGAGAAAAGGATTATTTATGAAAATTTCCCAGGGGCGTACCGAAGACCTTCTTCAGGGGGGGGGGAGAAAACCAAAAATTGCCAACTAATAACATGAAATTTTACCAACTGTTGACTTTTTTTTTTTTTTCTCTACGAAAAAATATGATGCACAGTCTTGTTAGTCTTCAAAAAATTTATATACTGCACAAGTGGTCAAATTTACCAACTTTACGCTAAAACTCCAAATTTGCCAACTTTTTACGCTAAAACTCCAAATTTACCAACTTTCCAAAAGCCAAGGGGGGGGAAGCTCCCCCCTCCACCCCTTTCGGTACGTCCCTAAAATTTCCAACATAAATTTTCAATTTAAAATCATTTTCGCTTTAACCCTCCCCCTCCCTTCCCCACAATAACCAACTCAGAAAGCTGAGATTTGAATACTTTGGTAATTTAGGCTTATTTTGTCAAATGAAACCTTAATTCAAAATTTTTGAATCTTCGTTCACTCAAACCACATTCTACCCCCCCCCCCTTCCAAAAAAATATCGGTCGCTTTAGTAATCATATTAGACCACTTTTATCGGACTATTCGAAGTACTGAGGCCTGAGGCTGCTCAAATCTTCTCTGATTTTTGACCATCCGCCATTTTGGATCCATTTTTACCCAAATTCAAGACCTCATATTCTGATCTAGTGATCTATAACTAATATCATGTACATAGTACGAGCTTTCTTAGTAGATTTGGTGAAGATGTAAGAGATGAAATTCATTCACTCGTAATCTCCTTAGAAAGCTGTTTTTTGCTCTAACTTCCCTTTGATTAAATTAGAAAGTTGAAATTTTTATATGCTGAAGTCTTGAATTCAGCCTTTCATATGAGTCCATGGACTATAATGGTGATGTATATTTTTCCACTTCTGTCTATCTTGAAATTTGAGTGAAGGGACATTTTGAATCGAATCTAAAATAAAGGAAAAAGATATTAGCATCAACGTTTTCTGAACGAATTTTGAATCATTAGCGGTGGTGGGGAGTGGAATACAGCTATGCATGCTACAAAACTTGAATTTGTTCCATGATTACAAAAGACCTAAGGAGCTTGAAGACTCCATACTGCCCATCTCTTCTTCTTAAAGTACGCTGTATTAGCTAACTGTTTTTATTAAAATCAGCTAAAAATGAGAAAAAAAACCATTTATAGCCCAAAATAGATGAGATAACAATTTTTTTGAGCAGAAAGCTCTCCTAAAAGCAAAACATATACTCGACTGAATAAAAATGGGCTTTGAATGTTTGTTTTTCAAACAAACATAGGACCTTGACAGAACAAAGATGGCGTATTCTTATAAGTGGTTAAAGAGCTCCAATGTTATGCAGGATTCAAACATAGATAAAATGCCTTAAAAATGACTTCACAGTTATGATAGGCTTTGTACACATGAATTGGAATAATATTCCAGTTACTCTCGGTATACCTTAAAATCAGCTGCATCATTATTCTAAAAAACATATAAACATTTGCAATTATTAAAATGATAACAAAAGGCTAATACGTATTGATAAATTGGAAAATTTTTTCAAAAATTACTGAATGATGCAATTGTACATTCGCAAGTTTACCAATTACTTAGCATGAAATAAAGGAGGAGAAAATATGAGTATTTTCGAGACTTCTGAAACAATTTCTCAATCATTTTTTATCAGTACTTCAAACAGGAATAGATTAAAGTCAAGTGCAGATTACAGAGGCAGAAAGGAAGAGGTGGGGTGGTGGGGAAGCAATTCAAACAACTAAAATTAATTAAATATTTCCATTACATACTTGTTTTTTCGACAAAATTTGTGGAACATAATTCAATGAAAATCATTTAGAGATAAATTCAGCATAATTATAGGTACTTCACCTATAATTTCTTATTCGTATACATCGTACTAGTATGTATTATGCCTGATCCTGATCCACATTTATTTCTTCGGATTTCCAACCGAGTTTATTTCATCTTTATCTATTAAATAACCAATAAAAACAATTTCAGTTTCCTAGCCATATTTATTTTACTTTTATCCCTTCAACAACTTCATAAGTTCATTATGCAGAAAAATAAGGAATTAATTTTAACGTGATTGATATTTATTTTTCAGAACGATTCAACGTTAATATTTTTACATTTTTCAATTTCAGCAAAATTCCCCCTCGACACCTTGATTTTTTATTGTTTGTTTTTTTTTAGGGGGGGGGGTATCGAAGGAGGATTTTTTGTCCTATCTCATTTTTGATATCAACATCCAACATTGACATCAGGAGATAGGTACTAGTGTATATTATAAAATTTAGATACCCCTTAAGAAATTGTATAATTTACACTAGTACCTATCTCCTTGATGTAAGTGTTCAACTGTTCAATACTTCGGCCAAGTATTGGATGTTGATATCAAAGACGGGGAAAAAAATCCTTCTTCGACACTTCGACCCCCCTCCCCCCAAAAAAACAACAGAACAAAAAATCAAGGTGTCGAGGAGGGATTTTGTTGAAATTGAAAAATGTGAAAATACTGGCGTTGAATCGTACTGAAAAATAAATATCGATGTCGTTGAAATTAATTCTTTATTTTTCTGGATAACGAACAGATAAAACTTTTAATAGGTTGTTGAAGGGATAAAAATAAAATAAAGAAGGTTAGGAAACTGAAATTGTCGTTATTGGTTATTTAATAGATAAAGGATAGAATATTCGTTTGGAAATCCGAAGAAATAAACGTGGATCAGGATCAGATGTAACACATATTCCTCATCGTTCGCACTAAATTTTCCTTTTTTATGAACTAAATGAATTGATTCAGCGATATACGATTCGTTTCAAATATTTACTATTTCATTAATTTATCATATCGAGTGCTACACCCATTTATGAGCTGAGTTTTTTAATTATTTTTTCCAATTAGAATTAGGTATTAATCATACAAAATAATTTCTCGTTTGAATATATACATATGGGAACCGATTGATAATCAGAGTGGATTAAAAATTATGAAAAATTTTATTTTCTTCGAAATTACCCAAATTTGAGGGAAGAAGTACATTTACAACACCAAGGACATGCATAAATTTTAATGAAAAAAATTTTAAATTCTTGCATACTTGGATCTGAGATCATTTAGCTTATACCATAGACTTCGAATGAGGTTTTTTTTTTCATTTCAAAAATAAAATTAATTTGACAAATTCAAGTATGCATGTAGCAGAAAAATGCCTTCAGCCTATGTAGTGACACACGTCACAAGAAACGTGAAATAATAATAATAAAATGATGAAAAGTGTGATTTTTGAATTTCCACTCGTTGATACTGAAGTTCAAAGTCTCGAAATCTGGAGGAAATTCCAAACTTTTACGTTAAATTTTCTACATGTCTCCAGAGGAGTAAAAGTTGATTTTTAAAAAATCCAATTCCAAATTGTCATTTTTAAACTAATTCATTGTGAGATTCATATATTTACCAATACACTTCAAATGTTTTGTCCAATAAATGCCTCAATGTTTCAAGTAACAAGAAAAATTACCATTCATAGCATTTTGAAATATCAAGCATTAATATATGATTCTAAAACAAATTTTTAGTTGTGAGTTTCCATATCGAAGCCAAAAGAGCTACGCAAAAATCAAAATTCTATTTACAACAATAAATATTGTTACATAAATTCACATCGGGAACTGCAACTAGATAATGAAAGAAGAAAGTGGGAGAGTGAACTGTAAAATTATTTTCTTTTTGAATTAGGTTTTTAATTTTATTATTTTTACTATTATTTCTCATTAGTTTCAATTATAATTATTATTATTATTTGTTGTCTTCTTGTGAATTCCATAACATTATAAACATTGAAATTTCAATACATATGACATTTGAAGTCCATTCTCTCCCTTTCAAAAAATTCATTGCCATAACACGTTTTTATACACAATCCATTATTTATTAATTTTTCATTTCTTACCTTTTTGAAAAGAAAAGTTTCCGCCAACCATGATGGCATAAATTGTATAGGCATGATTTGCGTCTTAATCAACCTAAGAAATGCCTCATGCCTAATTTTCACCTTCCAATGGTTCTCAAAGTAGCCCAAATCCTACTTTAAAATAATATAATTTGATATTGTACCTAATTTTAGCATTACATTAAAAACAAGAATTTGTTTATGTAAACTAAAAGCGCAACAAATCTTTTCAATTTACTCAAATAATTGGAAAATTTTTTTATGCTATTTATTGTCCACAGGGGCGTAACTAAGGGGGGGATGGGGAGAGCTTCCCCCCCAGGTGTTTTGAAAAGTTGGGAAATTTATAATTGTTCAACGCTGAAATTGGGAACTTGAATTTCTTTTGGAAAAATAAGAACTCTCGAATAAATTCGAAGTGATGCCAACTTATATCATGTATAGTGCACAACTAGGGACGCAGCCCCCTTGGCTTTTGGAAAGTTGGTAAATTTGGAGTTTTAGCGTGAAGTTGGTAAACTTGACCACTTGCGCAGTATTATTACAGCTATTTTTAAATTTTTTGATGACAAAAAAAAAAAAAAAAAAAAAGGTCAACAGTTGGTAAAATTTCACGGTATTAGTTGGAAATTTTTGGTTTTATCCCCCCCCCCACCTGAAAAATGTCCTCGTTACGCCCCTGATTGCCCGAGAAAAATACAAATTGAATGAAGAAAGGTTTAGCCACGATTTTTTTTTTATATAAAGAATTACAATTTTTTTAATTTTTTTTTTTTTTGATGAAGCAACGAATTCTTCTACTGTTGTTATTTTTGTTTTTGTTACTGTTTCTGTATTTATTATTATTGTTGTTGTTGTTTATCATCATGATTCATTATTCTAGCTTATATAATGGGTGTTCTGAGAATCAGGTAATATTTCAGCAGAAAATAGTACTCGCAGACAGAGCCAAATTAAGTTAATGTGTGGCCTGGACTATTGAAGATTTCATACCATTAGAATTTTGGTACCATAACCTTCTTATCCCTTCCTCATCTTCTCAACAGTATATTTTGATTTTTTGAAGAGGATTTTCAATTAAATTTTTTTTTTTTTTTTTAATAAAAACTGTTGCTGTTATTTTTTAGTTTAAAATTTTCAATTTATTTTACCAAACCTGAAATTTTGCCTCGAATCGACTGACCTAATACATTTAAGACAATAAATATAAATCGCTTAGTCAGAAACATCTTTCAATGGTTGTTTGGATTCCAAAACCTCGATTCATTTTTCAGATGGATTACTGTTGAGAAAAACAGGATATTCTGTAATATCTGATTCCGAGAATTTTGTCAAGGTGTATAAATCCATAGGAAAAATACGTGGAAAATATACTCATTACCTCGTATACATATTTCAACGAAACCAAAATTTATGCTCAACTGCATTCTTTGGCAATGTTGAAGCAATAATTCTCATGAATTTCATCCACATATACCTACATCGCTGCTAAATCTGGAAATCAAAACTGAAAAAAAAAACGTAAGCAGCCACGAAGTTAAATTTAGAACAAATGTAGTATTTCATGCCATACAATAATCAATACTTCCCAAATCAGGTAGGCTGAAAGAGCTATGCCATTTAAGTTGAAAACGCAGTAAATTGTCAATAATGGAAGAAAATTATGTACTATGCTTTTACTTTAAAAGTAACGCTGCTTGAAGCTTTACCATTTCCATTACGAGACCATCATCCTATCCACGTCATCAGTTCTTCGAAGACCTGGAAGACAAAAATGAAATTTACATTGACTCTTAATCGATTATCAACATTTTTTTTTTTCTTTATATAATTCAAAATTAAATTAAAATCTCACTCCTATTCCTTTCTCATTTGCCTAAATGAAAATACATCAATATTAAATATATACGCAAGCTACAACAGTCATACTTCGGTAGGCATTTCTTGTGGCATAGCGGGTTAAAAATAATCAACTGAATAACCGGTCGAAGACACCGAATCCGACGCAATCCCCGCTCCACACACCCGAGCGGCATTATCGAAAAGAAAAACCCCACCGACGTTAATAACATTTTTCCCTTAAAAACAACGAAGGGTCGAATTTTTCGATTTTTTTTCCATCTTCGGATACACCATCGCGCCGTAAACATTTATCGTGCAAAAGGGTGGCACGTAGAAAAAAGCTATTTCAGATTGTATTTTTTTAAGGACTACCCACCACGCCGGCGGTTTTTTATAGTCCAGGTTTCGATTTTTCCGATTCCGAATGCTGCGAAAGACCTTCAACTTTCATTATCATAATCGCTTAATCCGACGAATTATAACGAAACATAACGTCCTACGTAGCCTCGTACGTAACCACGCGCTGTTTATCATCGCCGCCCGAACGGTGGAAGCGTGTAACGCGCGCTACGGCCTACTAACAAAGGCGCCAAAGCCCTCCAAATTACTCGTAAGGAAAAGACGCGCCACCAATTTTAATTACCGGACCCATATTACCCTTTATACAACGCCGAATATATTACAGTCCGACACCGTGATATGGTCTCCTTTCTATGTGGCCAACCCGTATTATAATAGCGGATACGGCGAATCGAATATGTATAGGTTATTTTTACACCAATATGTATCCCGTAATTTCCAATTCCCTGGTGGTCAACTGGTGTAACGGTTTCATTCGGTCTACGATATTTAATCCGAACTGAGCCAAGTTGGCGTGAAAGGAAATGCGAGAGGGGTTTTTCTTGTCACTCATGACGTCGAATTTCACAGGCCTGGATGCAAGCTTTTTGTACTGTATGTGGTAGGTAAAAATACCTCTTTCATGTTTCCTCTTACCTCTCTTTAAAAAACGAGATTTTCTTGTAATTTTCAATTTTTATTTGCGCTTTTGAGAGTGCCTTTAACTCAGCGAAGGAATTTCTAAACGCATCACCTGCTGACCTGCAATACCTATAAGTTTCTTTAAGAGTATTTTTTTTTGGACAGTGTAGATGCCCTTCGAAGCCAATTGCTAAGAAAAAGTTTATTTATACAGATTTATCAATTATTAGCTGAGTTTTGAATTTACTTCTGATTTGTAAGGGCGTCAGGAAAGGGTGAGGTCTTCAAATCTTTGCGTTTCAAACCACTTGTAATCACCTGGCAAATGTCCAACTTTTTGGTATATTTTATATATCCCCCTCCATGTGTATCGACGACGGGTATTCATTAAATTGGCTCAAAACTTGGTTAAATACTGTTTTTGAAAATATCACCCAATACAAAATAGTGAGTTGAGGACACTAAAAATATTCAAATCTTAGCTTCTTAACCCTTGAATGGTACCTACCATGCGCCTTTTCATGCAGCGTAAGCAATAACGTAACCACCTTTAGACTCAAATCCTACTGTCGGAAGAAGTGCTATGCCTGAGGAACAAAATGTGGTGTGCGTTCTATTTTTTCTGCAGGTGACAGGTGGAAGGGGTAGTGAACCGCAATTTCGATTTTTATTATTTTTTCTAAATAGGCATTTAAAATTTCTTTCTGTTATTTCGATACACATCAAAATGGCGAATCACTCAAATTCTGAAGGAGACTGGAGAAGGGGCAAATAGCTCAAATATTTCGTTTTTGATCTCGTATCAAAGAGCGAGTTACGGACACTAACATATCCAAATTTTAGCTTCCCGAGAGTATTTTTAGGTGAGTTAGCAAAACACAGCTTCTTGAGGAAGTTTTGAGTCATGAAATTTCTTGAATTTTTCATCTCATCACCAAATCAACCCAGAAAGGTCAAACTTTGTGGGTAGGGTTAGTTGGTGACCCTCTTGAATTTGGAACAAAATGGATCAAAAATGACGGATCATCATAATTTGAGTAGAGCTTGAAGAGCGTCAAATTTGTAAAAATGTAATTAATAGAACTCATACGATTATTGGGAATAAGAAGGGGTTATTGACCTGAAAACGTGGTGGGGGTAAATGAGAAGCCGAAAATTTTTTATTGCGGCGTCATACGATAAAATGACCCCGAGTGACTAACTTATTCCGATTTTCGCTTCCGAAGTGAATTTGGAAGGCAATACACCAAAAAACCGCTTTTGGGGGGATGAACTGATGTATGAAATTTCATGAATCTTCCATACCACATCACCAAATTGACGTAAAAATGTTAAACTTCGTGTGTAAGGTTAACAGATGACCAGAATACGACCTACCTCTTCATTTTGGTTCAAAATGGATCCAAAATGGCGGATCGTAAAAATTTGCAAATAATTTGAGGAGCCTCAAATAGTTATATATTGAGAAATATGTGATACGATGATTGCATGGCAAAAAATATTACATTTATTCTGACCAAGTGCTTTTGGAAGGGATAGGGTATTGGTTTTCAGACTTCAATTGGGCGTAGCCTGTAGTCATGAAGGAGTTAGCAACGTTTTCTCCAAACCAGAACAAGCCCCAATTAAAAATTCAGCTCAAGTAATGCGGCATGGCTGCTTACATTTTTTTTTCTTATTTAAATATCCTTGAGTCTTTATATAAATAAGCAAAAAGATTTTATTTTTATTTTGATTCATCACAATATGACAGTTCCTTCAAACTTTGAGAGTGGTTCGGCGGAGGGGGAATTCTTCAAAATTTTGATTACTAACTGAATACGAAATAGTGGGTTGAGGGCACCAAAAGTATTCAAATTTTACCTTCTTAACCTTTAAATGGTACACATGGGTGAAAATCACCCATCATGGGCCATTTCATGCAGCGTGAGCAATAACGTAACCACCCTCAGACTCAAACCCTACCGTCTGAAGAAGCGCTATGCCTAAGGAACAAAATGTGTTATGCATTCTATTTTTACCGCAGGTGGGAGGTGGAGAGGAAATGAACCAAAATTTCGATTTTTATTATTTTTTCTAAATAACCATTTAATTTTTTTTTTTTTTTTAAGAAATATTTTAGTAAAATGAAACATCTCGATATATTTTAATGGAGATTTCTAGCAGTAGACCGAGTTTATCAATTCGAAAATATCATTTTAAATACTTGATTTTTTCATACTATAATCATTACAATGCACACATAATATTCGAATTTAGTCACTGATTATTTTTCTCCTACGATCAACACTTACCCTCAAAAATTATTATTTAAAAACAATTTCGAAGTTTCAACATATGTGCAATTAAAGAGTCAAGTGAATTTGGAAGGAAATTACAGCGAATAATAGCTTTTTCAGGAGGCTTTGAGTCATGAAATTTCTCAAGTCTTCCATTACACCACAACAAATCGATCTAGAAACGTCAAACTTTCTACGCGTGGTTAGTTCGAAAACCAGAATATGACCCTTTGAATTTGGGTTGAAATAGCTCTAAAATGAAAAATGGTCAAAATTTGAGGAAGGTTTGAGAAAACCTCGAACTGGTCAAGTTTCATGAACACGAGCTTACACAAAGACGGAGGAAAAGACATACACTTTTGCGGGTGTTATTAGAAGAGAAAATGAGTGGTTTTTGGGCTCACAATGAGGAAAACACAAACAAAATATTAAAATTTGTCAATTATCATTGGTTTCATATGTAAAGACCTACCTTACCAAAAATAAAATTTTACTGCGGAAGCATTTAAAATTGAAACAATTTTTTTTCGAAGTGATAAAGTAATTTGGTCCCAAAGAATAAATTTTTCAAAAAGAAAATTTCTTATAAGCAGCGTTCCAACCACTTCAACAACAATGAAATGACCTAAAAATATTTCCAGGGTTGGGCAAAATCCAAAAAAAAAAAAATGAATCGAATCCGAATCCGGATCCAGTATGATAATCTTCGAATCAATTTACGAATCACGAATCCTGGCTAAAATGGACATAAAAAATGAATCGAATCCGAATCACGAATCTACCAATCGAATTCATGGATTTGAATCCAATTTCCGAATCACGAATCCTTCGCAAATCCAAATTTTTCTTCTGTTTATCTGTTTGTATTTTACTATTTTTTATTTTGTACTACCTAGGTACTACGTACTCACTATTTTACTATGACTATGTTATGAATATAAACTATGATGTATATGATGAAATAATGTGAAAATGATAAGAATTTGTGAAGATTAAAATATTATGAAATTAATTTATACAGCTTACAGCATTTATCATAAATCATTACCATGTATATATGTTTGTAAATATTGACTGAATTGAATTTTCCTGAATAAAAATAGCTACAAAAATAGGATACGCGTTCGAAGAAAATCTAGTAACTGGTGACGTTTTCTCCAACGTTAACCGTCAAGCGCTTATTTTTTTTTGGATTCGTGATTCGCTACATGAATCCTCGGAAGTGAATCGAATCATTTCACGAATCTTTAATGGATGAATCCTCAAATCAACTAAAAAAAAGGAATGGAATACGAATCACGAATCAAAAATTTCGGATTCGAATCCTGCTCAACCTTGAGTATTTCCAATGACTTCAATGAGTAATTTGACTCAAGAATTTGCCATTTTTTTTTTCATAGTTATTTTGAAGATTTTAGAAATTCCAAGTTGAATATTTCGTTAAATTTTAAAGATGAAGGTCTGAGATCAGTTTCATTCGATTTTTAAAGGTTACTCACACAAATCTGAGCAAGAAAATGAAAAACGAAAAATTGTCAACTTGGCCTTTTTTTTGTATGCACCCTCACACATTAATAGTACCTAAAGTAGGCATACCTGACCAACGTACTCAAATTTCAGCTTTCTAACTGAATTGAGACTCACCAGTGGCGTAGCTAACGGTGTAAAGGAGAAAAATTTCTCAAGAGGCAAATTTTGATTCATAATTTAAATTTAATTTAGTATGTAAAAAAAAGCTCGAAGTGTTTCTTTTCAAGTTTAATTCAACAGAAAAAAATTGAATGAAAATTAAAAAAAAATAAAACTGAATACGACCTCTACAGAGTTCATGTAAAGTTTGCTATTACATACATGCAGAGAAAAGGGAAGGGGTAGGTTAAGGATTTATAACAAAAAATATAAATATACATAAAATAAAATAGACACAATGATATCATTTCTCCGGGGCGGAAATTTTCGTGGTACGCTGGCACTGGGTTAGAGAGCGAAACGATTTTTAGAACGGAAATTGCTCCAATATTCAGGAAATTTCATCAATATAAATTCGCCTACTTTCATAACTAAATTTATTTGAGAAGCTTCAACTTAATGAATCCAGAATCAGAAATCTGAACCCGAAACCGAAACCATTCCAGTTTTGTAGCCCTGACACATTACACATAGTATAGGGATGGGAATTGGTCAATCACTATAATGAATTGTATGGGACATAGTGATCCCCGACGAACCAAATCGATTTAAAACCATATTGACTTTTATCGATTTCTATAGAGCATATCGAAATCTTAGCTTAAACATGGAGAAATCGTTGGAAGTTCATACTATGTTGTGGATCGATTTTGCTCGAATTCCTCATATGCAAATGAAAATGAGATAAAACGATAATAATATACACTCTGCATAGACCGATTTCCATCGAATCTCGATATACATCGATAAGGAGAAGACCGATTATCATACTGAATCGATATCGATTTCAATTGAACTTTCCGAAAAAAATCTAGATAAATTAGATATCGTTTTTTTTTTTTCATTTTACAACGATTTGGTTTATCGCGATATGATGTCCTCACTCCTAATCCTTCATGACTAAATCAGATGAACAATGGAAACGTGGTTTTCACTAAAAAACTCGCTTAAAAAACTAAAATGACGCGAAACCTACAAAAAATATCATTTTGATTGATTCTTATTGGAATTATCATTAAAATTATTAATCTATAATTTTTGAAAAATATCTTCCTTCACTCTACTCTCGTCAATTCATCATAATTACATAGTTGAGACTAATAAAACTTCACAAACTCAACTTTTTGTAAAGTCCAATGATAAATATCTAAAAAAAAAAATCTCAGAAATCTGCCGGTACATTTAGCTGAGAAAAACATCGCCAACATAGGATAACTTGTTGATACATCAGCCTATGTAGTTAAGAACGAATATCCTTCTGTCATTATAAATTGAAATCAATTAAGTTATAATAAACCTCCGTTCCATTATTTCGACCATGAAGCCATCACCGAGTACTTCAATTACCACTACTATCAACCATTTCCAAGGTAACCGGTACAAATGAAATTTTTTTGTTGTCACAATCATCGTTCATTTGTTAGCTGAATTGTTAATAGAAACGATAACAATTACCTCCCACCTGTTATTTAATATTTTCAAAACCATACGAGTACCTATACGAAAACGACGTTTCAACGCAACCATCTCTCGTTGAGTAAGTATGCGAATGGTTTCAATAAAAAGGATTTACTAGAATCCGTTATTGTACGGTAATATTCGAAATAATTTATAGCGTACCTGTTATACAAACAAGCTCGTACGAGTCGTCGCCGTTGAACGAATACCACGTAAATACAAAATATCGTCTTGGCTGGATAAATATTTATCTCGAAAAATCTATATAATTCAAGATGCAACGTCGACGGCAACAAAAAATCCACCGAATAACGAAGAGTATGAAAACACCTTGATCAAAACACCAATAAACGTATCATCCTAGCACACATTCTATGTTTTATTTGGGCATCCATATGTCGCATAAAATGCCATCATAATACACCGCGTTTATTATTAATTTAAACGCATCTACGAACACAACGTCCACTTTGATTCGTTCTGACAGGCGTACCAATCTTCGAGCGCTGCATCGTTATCAAACACCTCCAGCGTACAGACGGTCTCTATTACGCTTTAGTAATTTCGTAATTTAATGGAAAAAATTAGATCTCGTCGACGACGCGTCCCAACGAGCTGTTGATAAAGGTGAAGAGGGAATAACGTCGCGTTTTTTTCGTTGCTCGCTTTCGAGCCTGGTATAACTTTTTTAATTAAAACGTCCGATCGTCGATGATTTATTTGTATTGTTAATCGGCTCGCTATCAGCGCCGGCAACACTTCAACTTGCCAACTTCGATGAGAAAGGAGGGGCATCAGGAGCGGAATTCTTCAGGGAGTGGTCTCACCCAGGTATAGGTATAAGGTCTATAGGTGGGTGCGAGGCTAGGCGAAATATCAACCATTCGAAACCGTTACTGTACCCGATACTCCAAGCGTTCTAGACATACTTTGGGTCGTTTTCGAAAATACTGGTTACATAACGTTGATTTTTAGTTTAGTTGTCACGAGTAACCTCTCAAAGTCTCAAACTACTAGTAACTTCCATGGTCGCTAGAGCGCTCCATTACAGCATCCACTGATAGGGAAGAGGAGAAAGCTATGAAAGAGGGAAGTGGGAAAGGGTAATCATAAAATTATTATTTGTTAATTTTAATTTCTCATTCAAAAATTACGCAGAATTTTAAATTTTTCATGAACCTTTTTCGTAGATGAGCAAAACGTGTTCTTTAAGAAAGATCTTAATAGAAATTCTTAAATTTCGTTTAGTTTTTGAAAAAATTCAAATAAAAAAATCTCATACTTTTTTATGAAGAGTAATTTCTTATCGTTATTTCCGGCTAGTTCTCGAATTCACCACCAGGTGCCATCTTCTCTGATAAAAAATTAAAATTTTTGACAAACAACCCTAACATGTGGCCTCTTGCGGGGGCGGGGGCTTGAATATTCCCATTATAAGGTTACACGTCGTATAGTTGCATTAATTGTAATAGAATCCCTAATGTGCCAAATTTCAAAAACGCTTAATTCCCCATTTATGGGTCGTAGCAAAAAAAAATTCATACAAAAGTTGTGGGAAATTCAGTGTATAACAACAACTGCAACTACTTTTGCCATTTTGTGAGGAGTAGGACCAATGGCCATTTGCCTTTAGTAACACGCACGAGAAAATTTTTAAATAAAAATATGAAAAAAAATTTTATTTATTTAATTTTCAATTCTTTATTATTTTTACCAATATTTATTTTTACTTTAATAAATTCAATATTAATATTAAAAATAAATATTTTAATTTTTTTTTATTCATTTATTTTTAATAAAATTAAATATTTTTCCCTATCATTATTGTATTATGAGGGTTATGAAACCTTATCTGAACATTTGGCGTATACATATTAAATATTATGAAGTTGGTTTCTACTACATTTATCAATAGTATCACTCAAGCTGGTGAGCCAGAGGTAACCTGAGAGCAAAAATAATTTTGGAGCCTCATTTTCAATTTTCTCTTGAATCAATGAAAATTGAAAAAAAAAATAACTAAAAAAAATTCAAAAATCTAAAATTTATACTTCATAGCTCTCAGAAACCTACACCCAAGGCGGTCTGACCCTCTTACTCTTCCCACTTGCTGGCTTTGAGTATCACTATCAAGAGCATATTGAAAATTATGATTAATCAGAGCAACATATTGGGACTATATGCATTTTCTCAGGATTTAATAGGGCTTCAAAAATACCAATTATTCATTCATATTGATTCATGTGTTTTCGAGTTCCCTGAATTCTAATATGAGATTATTTTTGGAATTTATTGCACCTGAATCGCATCTCAAGAGAACAACTGATTTTCTTATCGAATTATTTGTTTTTAAGGTCGCTAAATTCAAATTCAGAATCATTTTTCGAATTTCGTCTTTTAAATAGCCTAAAACCACTAATTTTTGAAAAATTGGACTTCACATGAAGAAGTTATTTATTCATTTTACAACATTTCCATATTTTCGAGGTTTTAAATTTACTAAATTCAAATTTCACATTATTCTTTTTAGCTGAGGTTTTAATAAAAACGATAGCTATTACAGCCTGTTTGATTTATGAAGGGGTCGGGATGGGGGGAGAACTGAGTCATTAAATCTTTGCGTTATAGGTCATTAGTAATCATTTGACAAACATCCAACTTTTTCGTATATATATTGATGCTGTTATTAAACCGAGACCCGCGGTATGATATAGACAACCCGAGACTCACTCTTATTTAAAAAGCTAGAGGGATAAAATTTAGCATTTTGGAAATCACTAAATATAACTTTTTTGGGAAGTTTGGAGGGCTAAGGAAAGTCTTGAATTGAGTTGTACAAAAAATATGTAGCGGTAATTCGAGACCCAGTTTAGATTTGTTTCCATTCATTTGAGACCTGAACTGGGTCTCAGTAGGATAGTATCATATACTGGGTCTTAGATTGTTAAAATTTATACATAAACATATACATATAGATATGGGGTTTCGGTTTGATATTACTATATCCAACAATGGGACCTTTTACTGCAGGATACCTCTATTATTTATTTATTTATTTATTTATTTATTTATTTATTTATTTATTTATTTACATATTTATATACATAATATATTTTTTCTTGGCGAGTCGTGAAAGACCTTTCAGTACAACTTCAAAAAAAGTATTTTTTATTTTTTCGATACCTTTCAAAATGGCGGATCACTCAAATTTTAAGGGAAGCTGAAGAAAGGGCAAATAGCTCAAAATTTCTATTTTTGATCTCACACAAAAGAGTAAATCACGGACACCAACATATTCAAATTTCAATTTCCCAAGTGCATTTGGAGGGAAGTTGAAGTAAAAAACGGATTTTGAGGAAGTTCCGAGTTATAAAATTGCTTGAATCTTCCATATCTCCTCATCAAATCAAAGTGGAGAGGTCAACCTTTGTATGTAGAGTCAATCGATAACCAAAATATGACCTCATGAATTTGAACCAAAATGAATACAAAATGGCGGATTGTCAAAATTTGGAAACTTTGATTATTTGTATGAAAACACTAAATTTTAACATAAAATCCTAAAAAAACTACTTTCGGCGTAAGTTGGCGTACGTGGAACCAAAATAGGTCTATAAAGAAGGAATTTGTACACAACACTACGTCACTATTTTTAGTACACAAGGGAACACTGGTTTCATAGTTACACAACAAAAATTGTAAAAAACAAACACACTAAAAAAATATGAAAACAAAAAATTCTCATATAAACATGATGATTTGTAAAAAAAAAAAAAAACACCAAACAAACCCTGTGAACCGATTTATTATTTTTAATGCATTTTCATGCAAAAATATCATTTCTTCCCCCCACCCCACCCCCCAATAAAATGAATTCATAACCACTAAATCATTAGTGATAACTGATATATCACAGTTTTCGCAATAGCAAATATTTTGAGCGAGAGATAGGCGGTTATGTTATTTTGCCCTTTCCCATGACCACTATGGTCAAGTTATTTTCAATTTAATGAATTTTTAAATATAAAAATAATTTTAATTTTAGTTTCATTGACTTTATGACTCTAACGACTTTCGTTTCTTATAGAGGAAAAACGTACAAATCTTTTGAGCACATTTTCAGCAAGAAGATCAAATCTCACTTTCTGAACTTCTGTCCTCCTAGAATTGCAATCGGTGCCACTGTGGATCGTTTAAGTACTTTCCCTAAAAGAAATACGTCAAAATTTGTAGAGCAAGAGACCTCTATACTTCTACCAAGGGGAATAGGATAAGAATAAGATGACATTAGGAGGAGACTTGACTTAAAATGAGTTTTATTCAAAATAATATCAATGATTCAACCAACACATGCATCATCTTATATCAACGCTCGAAAAGAAAGAAAAAATCTTCCCTTCAAAATCAGTGTAAGTGTGATTAGCATTTAACTATCAAAATTTTGTAGAAAATGATATTTTGAGAATTCTATGCAACAATGTTCGCTATAAAATAAAGTACTACCATTTTTACAAATTTGCTATACTCGAAGTAAAAAAAAAAAAATATTCGAACTGATCGAGATGCCTGTGAATGTAACAGCACGTTTATTACTCTTTCTAAAGGGTTTACCACAGCGTATCGCGAATTTCACGTAACATTCAACTTACTGTACTGTGGGTTGATTAATGCAAAATGATACGAATACAGAGGCTAGGAGAAAAGGCAGTAGAAGCAGGCTGCGCTCCGTTATATGTATATCATCACGTGTTGAATAACGTAAATTTTGCAAGCGGTAATGTTCATTTTTTCGCGACTACTCGAAATAGGGCGTTCGCGGTGAAAAAAAAACACGATGTAAAAGCGGAGGGGGACGAGACGTATACCATTATTTATTTCGTGCGTATTGTAGTTCGGCGCGGCGTTATAAGTGGCAGTTTTTCACGGGTAAGCTGGCACCGACGACCAGCGACGCTCGTGTTTACCGATGCGCCTCAAATGAGTTGTGGGAAAACGAACGATGGCGAGCTTTTGTATTACGGCGTAAAGCGTTGGTTATAAGTTGCTCATTCATTTCGCGCCAACGCCCCTGAACTTATGAGTGACAGGATGGTTAAAAAATAGACGAAGATGTTTGTGCGGCGATACGAGCGAAGAGTTGAATTACTCTAGTGTAACTAATTAGCAAATTATCGACGTCATTTAGATGTATAGGAAAAGGGTGTGAGAGGAGATGTCAAAAGGGTGTCATTTGGTATGCATTGATCGCTGAATAGTAGGGATGTACCTCGTACCTGCGTCTTAAATGACCCGAGTATCGGTGGGATTTTTGAATTAACTTTGTAAGAGGGTGAAAATGCACTTATAGCTTTGAGCTGTTTGTAAGTATACTTGATCTTAGTGCACAAACACGTTTGTTAAACGTGAACGACGATTATTGAAATATAATCGGATTTGTAAGCAGAGTTGCAGCGGCACCGGTCGTCCAATAAAAACATAGAAACGTGCCACCATTGATGGTACAACTCGTCTGAAGATTTTCCACTTGGTAACGCGGATTATGGGAAAAGTAACTTATGTTTTTTACCATACGTTGGTGCGGCACGTGTCGTCTAAAGCAAATTGTCGTTCGGCTAGATGGCACGTATTAGCTGAAGGTACATGCGAACAGAAGTGATATAACAAATTATTATTCTATTTTTCATCGCCTCTTATTTTCGAGTATTAGATTTTTTCACAAATTGATGGAAAGTAATTGCTCTTTATTTTTCAAATTTTAACAATTTGAGTAGCTTTTTGCTTCAAATCCCCTTCAAATTTACGTGAGAAGTTAAAATTGAAAAATATTAATCACATGGACTCATCACTTTATCGTAGGATACCATAGCGAAAAAATTTTGCCTTTCGTTTATCTTCATCACATTTTAAAGAAAATGATCCCTTCTTCTCCCATCCAACATCTTGTATGAAACTGAATGAGCATGAGAATAATTTGAGAAGCCTCGAGTAGCTATAATTTGAAAAATATATGTTTAAATGATTATTGCATGGTAGAAAATACTGTATTTCTTCTAAATTTAACTTTTCAAGTGCTTTTGGAAGGAAGAAAGAGATTTTCAGATTTTATATTGGTATAGCCTGTACACATGTAGGACTTGGCAACGTTAAGCTGCGAACAAGCCTCAATTAAAAACTCGGCTCCGGTAATGCGGTATGGCTGTTTACATTTTTCTTTCTATTATCGCTATTTTTTAGTTTTTGCTATCTTCATTTACATTTCCTTTTTTTTTCAATTTTTCCCTTCTTTTCATAATATTGTTGAACATTTTCATTTTAGAACTACATATTATGATTTTATTTTGGAAGAATTTTAATTTTTAATTTTTTAAATTTTCAATCCATTTTTATTTTATTTCATTTTATTATTATTATTTTTTTTTTTTGGTTTT
The DNA here is from genome assembly GCA_009761765.1 of Phenacoccus solenopsis. Lineage (NCBI taxonomy): Eukaryota > Metazoa > Arthropoda > Insecta > Hemiptera > Pseudococcidae > Phenacoccus > Phenacoccus solenopsis. The sequence goes on from CM019756.1 coordinate 10,995,583, forward strand.
AACTGCTTTGGTTACTACGCCACCTCTAGGATGGTTAGATTTTCTTCTGAACATTAACAATTTTTCATTGCATGCAAATAATCACAGAGACATGCTCTCTCTGAACACGAGATAATATTGATTTCTCGTTTATTATTTTCCTCTACTCTATCTAGAAAAGAGCTTTCATCATCATCAAGCTCAGTAATATGAAATATTATAACAAATTTTGACTCATATTTGAAGAACTGAAGTAAAAACGTGAGATTAGTATTATTATTACACTATTAGTTCCCTTCTCGAGGACATTCAAGCCATATTATAATGATCGATTCCTTTGTTACAAAAAAGTACTTTTTGATAAATGTAATATGTCATATAAAGGATAAAGTTATTCATAAGATCACATAAAAATCGTCAATTGATTCTTTCAAAGCTGCTACCCAAACCATTAGAGGATTTCTTCTGGGCCGAATTTAGATGAATATTTTCGATCAAAAATGTCACAAATTCAACTCTTTTTTTATCACGATAAAATTTAATGTGAGCGCATTCTTTTCCCAACAAAGCTTTCTTAATCTTATATCTATTTTATAATACCACTTATTTTCAAACATGAGCATATCAGAGCAATAAAATGTCGATAATCACTTCTTAGTCTTTGTCTAATTTAAAAACGAACAAACAAAAAATAATCATCATAGTTTTGAGGAAATTATTATCAATTCTCTTCTAACATTTAATGAGCATTATACTACATTACGATACAAAGTGTAGTCAAAATTAACGCCTGCGACTCAAGTTGCAAGTTATGCAACCCAAATATTAATAGAAAATTCCGTTATTTTAAGATAATAACACAATCAAAACCTTGAAAAACAATATCTTGCCAGTTAAATCCATACAAAATTAGAACTTCGACATTCTAAATTCTAACATCATAAAAACATGAATCAAAATAGAAATATAAGATGAAAAAAAAATCACATTCAAATCTAGACAATCAAAATGTCGACTAGACGAATTACTCATGGCTGCTATCGCTACTTCAATTCATTACCCATTACCAAACTTAATTTTTAACGAAGTTAATCTGTGAGGTTTAAAATGTTATTAGTACACAGATGTATAATAAAAAGAACTTGTTTTATCACTTCTGATATCTAATCCAACATCAATTAACCAGCATATCTGTTCAAATTTAAGATCAAATAAAAAATCATACGTATCGAAAGTACTAACAATAAGAGTCAATTACCTCCATATCTATTATGAGTGCAAGCGTTCTTCGTTAGAAACTAGAAAGAATTAGCTAGCTCGTCTAGTTATAAAATAGAATCATAAAAGCACTAACACCTTTCACCAAGTTTAAATTTACATTTTAATACAAACGGTAAAGTTTTTTATACGTAAAAATAAAAACAAAACTAATAGTACAATCAGCACGATTTTGAAAATAAATGAAGAATTCTATAATTCAACACCTCCATTAATAGATAAATCTGGTCAATATGAACTACATTTTATGAAAAAAGTGAATCACTTACTACATACTTTAGTTCAATTATTCACCACTCGCAGCACCAGTTTGTGATCTTTTGAAGTTCATTTACCTGAAAAGAAAAAAACTTCTTGTAATTTTAATAATTGATGTACTATAATTTTTATTCATTCCCAAAATTGTTCAGTTGTAAACGATCATTTTCATTAAAATATCTTGAGAAGACGACCAAAATTTTAAAATATTAAGCTGATTTTTTGTTAGACAGTGTAGGTAGACATAGTGATGTTGGGAATATATTTTCGTGAAGAGCAACTCGTCATCAGTAATTCTGGAGGAACTTTTTGAAAAAAATATTCTGTAAATTTTTCCTTTCTTTTTCAAAGATATAACAAATTGAAAAATATGTTGAAACAAAAACTCATTTAAAGCAAGTAGTAGGTACTTACCTCTTAATTATTTTACCTTGAGATGATTAGTTTTGCCCTATCTGAATTTTATCCATTATTAACCGAATTTAAATTCCTATAATTTGATTTACTTCTATCTGTATCTCACCTATTTTGAAAATTTTAATAAATCATATACTTAATTTCTTCAATAATTCGATTCGCCTCTTTGAATGTTATTTCTAGTGATTAGCCCCGTCAAATGTTTATTTTGTTCACTATGCATACTATATAAATGCGAGATGTCCCTGCTCCCTCATAATTAGCCAAACTGCATGGCTGTGAAAACAGCATTCAAATATTTGTAAAAAATATATATCTGCATGAGGGTTTATTCGTGAATAAACTCGAAAATTTGTATTTTGGGGGGGGGGAGTGGGACGAAGGTTCAAGAAAGTATTGCATCGAGTACAAACAACCAAAAAAATTCTAAAAAGGTATGACGTTCAGTTTTTTCACATGGTAGATAAAACCATTCCCCTTGCCGATGTAACCATTTTATGTTTTTTGAGGCTAGATTCAGCTTTTTTTAAAAAAATCGTTTTTGAAAGTTAAAATTTCGATTTTTTTCTTTTTTTAACTTCTTTTCCATCAAATAAGCTTTTTAGCTATTATCAACATTTTTGATAAATTTCTATAAAAATTTGAAAATTCCAATAAAATCTAAATAAAATTATATTTAGTGTACTGAATTGTTGTAATTCTCGGTAATTACTGGTTGATCAGTATATTTATGAGAAATTTAATGAAGTAGTATAGAGGAGCAAAAGAAGTTTTATAAAGAACGATGAATTGAAGATCCGTTCAAATTTTCAAAATGAAATCCAATGTTCTTGCAGCATGCAGCTTCGTGGAGGAAATTGTTCAATTATAGCTTTTTTCCAGCTTCTTGTGATATATTCAAGATCTTTTTCAGATCTTTTTTAATGTTTTTAAATAAACTTTTGGTTTAGTTTTGGCTTTCTTTTCAGCTTTTCATCTTATATTGTAATTCTTTTTAAAATTTATTTAGCTCTTCTTTAGCTTTTATTCAGCAAAAGTTTGTTTTAGTTTTAACTTTTTTTCTAGCTTCTCATTCTGTATTTTAGCTCTTTTCCAGCTCTTTTTGAAATCACATTAGCTCTTTTTTAAGCTTTTTTTCAACAAAATTTTGTTTCAGTTTTGGCTTCCTTTTCAGCTTCTTATCCTGCATTTTAGTTCGTTTTAAAATTTATTTAGCTCCTTTTTAGCTTTTATTCAGCAAAAGTTTGTTTTAGTTTCAGCTTTTTACCAGCTTCTCATCCTGTATTTTAGCTCTTTTCCAGCTCTTTTTGAAATTACATTAGCTCTTTTTTAAGCTTTTTTTCAACAAAATTTTGTTTTAGTTTTGGCTTTCTTTTCAGTTTCTCATCCTGTATTTTAGTTCTTTTTGAAATGTATTCATCTCTTTTCTAGCTTATCTTTGGTAAAATTTTGTTTTAGTCTCAGCTTATTTTTCAGCTTCTCATCCTATATTTTGGCTTTTTTTTTCAACAAAATTTTGTTTTTGTTTTAACTTTTTTTGAAAATTTGCTTAACCGTTTTTGTGGAAATTGAACATGGTAACGCTGCCTTCGTGTTCGTTCTTGGGGTCTATTTTGGTTTTAAATGTGATTTCTGATGAAGATAGTTTATTTTCCTTCACTTTTAGCCACAAGATTTTTTTTGATAATTTTATTGATTTTTTCCATTTTTCAAAATTTGGATTTTCCCTGCCACTATTACTCTTCCGCCCGCCCACCCGCCATTGCATCAATTTTGGTAGCTGAAATTTGCGTGCTGACGTACTTATGCGACACAAACTATTTGTTTAACTTTGCTCGATTAAAATGTTGGATTGATGATGCGAAAGGATTTTTAGCACGGATTTAAAATGAGAATTTTTTTCGAATTTATTCTAGAAAATTTTACAACGCACAAATCAATACTCTACATGTTCTGAATTTCTGTCGGAGCCTTTCATTTTATTACTTCAACGACGTGTAAATTTGGAAGAGAAAATACGATAAAAAATCGCCATAAATATAAGAGCGAAAAAAATATTACAGGTCTCTATTGCCTCAACATCATTGATCTCTCGCCACCATTAAAACAAAGGGTTCGAACGCTCGTTTCTACTAATTGATGCGTAAACTGTTCGGTTCGCTCGAAAATATATTAATAGCTTTTTAAAACGTTCGCGATCTGCAACATCGTAGGGGTGAAACGCGATCCGTTATAATTTCAATATGCAAATCAATTTACGTTGTTCGAGCTTATTGGACCTTTTTTATTTTTTTTTCAAAACCATTAGTTTAAATCGAAGCTAATTCTCGAGTTGGTAACTTGAGCGCGAAGATAGTGAATATTTTTCGCGCGACTGTAAATACTGTGGAGGTCTTTGGTGGCTCGGAATTACCATATACATCGGCTAAATGGTACCGCGGCGCCGGTATTTTATAGTACTACAGAACAGACCATGGAGAGAGGTCGATTCGAACGTACATCCGAAATACAAACCGAGCAACGTGCAACGTGGAAGCTCGTAGTAAAACAGAAAGGAGGAAAAGTTGTCGGCGGTGTATCGGCGAAGGACGCTCGTGCACGGTGCGGAGGATCCGTCAAGAAAATAAAAATAACGACGAAGGGTAGATGATACATCAGCTTTTTTGGTAAAAGCTCTTCGGCCGGGGCTTAGGGAGCGCGTGAGAGAGAACGCGCGCGGAAGCTCCGGCTCTGGTACGCTATATAACATTAATCCGAGTGGATTAGCGCGAGACAAGGATATCGTATATTCGAAAACGAGGAACGATGATAACAATATAAAGTTGAGCCTAAACGTTGGTTGCGTTCCATCAGAATTGAATTGGATTGGGGTGCACTGGGTTGGGCTGCTGGGTTGGCATTTGTAATCGGGTGTGTCTACGTTGGCAAACTCAATTTCTTTATTAGGACGGCTCGATGGTCGCGGGGTGAAAGTACCTTTTGCGACTTTCTTCTCTTCTTCATCGTTACGTCGAAATTTTCGGGTAAACGACGTCGCTACACCGAGTTTTCCCTCTTCGCTTCGCCTCCCTTTTCGGTCTCATTTTAAAAACCCCATTCCTCCTTACCCGTCCAACGGTCCCCTCTAGGTTCTCCGTTTTCGTCCCCACGTACCGAAGTTGCCGCTTTCAGTCGCCTTTCTAGTGTGCCAAGTACGCCCGACTGCGAAACTTTGCCTATCTACGCTATCGTATCGATAGCGTCTTTTCGTTCGAACGTATATCGCGCTCGTATACCATCGAGCCACTCAAATTCGAAAATCAACCTGACGTCAATGTTTGACGAATTTTAAACGCGACACTTACATGATTTTCGAGTGTTCGTTTCATCGATAACGTACCCTTTATCTAGAGCAACGTGAATTTCGATTGTTTGACATAAATCAATCTATACGAGCGACGTTTATCGAATAATTACTCGTTTATTAAATAAAACGTCTATCAGTCTTGCGAAACCATATACGCCTCTCGAGAGTAAATATGTTGCTAAAATTTAAGCAAATATTCAATCGCTTACGAAGGTATAATCAGTCAAGAGCACATCCAATACTCGTGTAAAAATTTTATAATTAGAAATCTCACTTCGAGCAAATTTCATTAAGGTTTTGAAATCATTCGAATCCAACATCGAGAGTAAGTCAAGTAATTCAGTTCGAACCCCGAGCTACTCAGACTTTTAGCAATCCTCGGATTTCAGAGAGAGAAAGACAGAGAGAGGTGGAGACAATAGACAATAGACAATGCATATTTAACCAAATACTCGATAAAAAATTTCACAATAATATTGTACGGCCACCAAGTACCCGAAGAGGGAGAGAAAGACAGAAAAAAAAGAAACAAAGAGAGAGGTAGAGAACAGAAAGAGAGGGAGAGAGTATGTGTGTGTGTAAAGAAGACAACTAAAATTCTAAAGGGAGAAAAGTTCATTTTTTTCAATACCAACTACTAAATAGATCATTTCCAGACAAGACTTTTTTAGAGGAAAGAGGAACGATTAATTTTGTTATGATTTTCAAATGAGTTTTTTTACAAAAAATAAATTTTTTGAATTATTTATTTTGTTTCTTCATCTTATGTCGAATATTACAAAGAATTATGATTTAATGAATATATTTAAATTTATGATACATTTTAACATGCTACATATTTACATTTGTTATCCTTATCGCTATATGGGCAAGATTGCGGGAATGCGATGGGAGGACTACAATTAAAAATAATGACAAAATAAAGTTTACTTATGCAAAAAAAAAATATAAACCACAAAATTTGTACAACAGAAGTAACAAAAGCAACAGAAAAAAAAACAAAAGTAAAAACCAAAGAAAAACAAAAAATACAGCAACAGCAGAACAGAAAATAACAGAGAACAAAAAATCAAAATCATGACTAATAAAAGCAAAAACAAAAGAGAAAGAAATAAAAACCAACTAAAAGCAAACTATGAAACAAAGCAAGGGGACACATATTATAGCTATCCTCTCAGGTATTTCTTAAGATCTCTGCGGAACCTAAAAATGAAAACAGCACTTTTCAACCAGTGGGGAAGGCCATTAATCAAGAGGGGGAGCTGGTACGATGCTTGAACCCTAGAGTGAGATTTGAATCATCGTGGAACATCAACCGCTTCTTCATTTCCCCTAAGTCCCTGTCTACGTCGAGCGGCCATCACAAAGACATTCTGACGTTGGCGAACATTGCAGGTGGCCACTAGACTGTATGTGTACAATTTATCTAAGGGCAAAATTCCAAATTTTTTGAACGTCTCAGTTGCACTACCGTTTGGACCTTAAACTATAACTATGGATAACACATTTTTGTAATTTCCGAGTCGGTTGGAGTTTTGAATCCGGAGTCCTTCCCGAACAGATGAGACCATAATGGAGAACTGATTCATATAAAGCGTAATAAATTCTAACCATACGTTTTCTACCAAAATATCAAGAAAGATAATATATTGAATGATTGATTTTTCACTGCAGGTACAGAGACTGAGGCTCTCATGTTAACTTATGGTCTATCATAACTCCAAGATTTTTAATTTTTTGCACTTGGTCCAAGGGTGGGTGGACAGAGACATCCGGCAGCACATTCCGGTAATTCATGTAGAACGCATCTCCCACCAAGTTCAACTCGATCTCTATAACTAAATGTCATAATTTTTGATTTCGATAAATTTGGGCACAATTTATGATGAAATAACCATTTACAGAGAATTCTGAGATCAGAGTTAATATTTTCTATCAGTAGTTCTGTAGTACTCGCACGATATACAAAAGCCATACCATCAGCAAAGGAATACACAGATCCGTTTGTTTGTAACTCATACAAATCATTAACATATATCAAAAACAAAATAGGACCTAATGTACTCCCCTGTATGATTATGGTGCTTGTGACTAGTAAGGAGAGTTGGAAAAACCTATACTGTCATTTAAAAACTTTAAAGAAATGGAAGAAGTAGAAATAAGAATAAAAATTACCTAATAATTATCGATTTTTGGTCACTTTTAATTTTAACTGATTTTCTTTTTAAATTTTGAGCCAGTCATTAATTTTTGTAAATGAAAATATTCTTATGAATTAAAAAAATAATTTTAAAACCTTAAGAATTTTGCCTTCACTGGCTACAACACACCTGTTATCTGATTTTACTTTATTTTGGAGAAATTCCTAAAATATGACTATAGAGCTTGATTAAGCTTATGCGGGGCCTGGGGCTACTGACGGATTTAGACATTTATAATTTTGTAGCATAACCTTCCCACTCTCATTTCATTTTTGTATCAGCATATTCCGATTTCTGGTTGAGAATTTTTTTTAAACATTTTTTTCAACATTTTTTTTTTTTTCAAGGAAACAGTTGCTGTTTTTTAATTTAAAATTTTCAAATTTATTACACGAAGCGCGATTTTTTTTTTAATTATATGTATAGAATTTGAAAACATTTACTCTTTAAAAAAATGTTGATTCTTCCTAAGCTTTCGAAAATTTTTGTTTTTCAAAATTAAGTCCATAAAATCTAACAAAAGGTTGATATATATATATATATTTTTTTTTTTCAAAATTCATATATTTTTTATGCCTTTAATCGGTTACAATAAATTTAACATCAGAATGCTAACCACAACATACTTTTTTATTTGCCAATTTTTATTTTTATTTTTTAATACGAGTACAGTTCTGAACCAAAGGGGCTTCGAATAGTGAGGCCTGTGGCTATAGCTCTTCTGGTTTCACTTTAATTCCATTCTAGGTATAGCAATACGTGATATTTAATCTTCTCACGAATGTTGAGATTTTCATGTAATTAGTCTTATAATTTCACTACATAAAAAGGAATCGTTTGCATACTTATCATGGATTTTTATAGGATAAAAGCAAAATGGTCGGTTCAAATTTCAGGTGTCAAAGAATTCAAAGTTTCAAAAAATGGTAACAAATGAGAATGGAAAAATAAATTGAATAAATTCTTTCTATGACTTTATAACCAGAATTTTTTGGATGAGTACAAGGTTGGCTTACAGAGGTATTTTTTTTCTCTCAAGAATTTGACAATTTTTTTGTGGAGGAGGAGGGGGAGAAATGAATTACATGAATTAAAAAAATGAAAAATTCCAATTTTTCTTTGAAAATTACTGAAGAAATAAGAAATTAAACTTGACCAATTCAATGTAAAACGATTCTCCAATTTTTATACGGTAAAAAAATCTCTTCATATCAACATCTGAATCAATGTATTTTGCTGTCTTATTCTCAATGAACAAAAACTATTTTTAGTTCTTAGGGAATCTTTCGGGTTTGGGTGCCCACAGCTCACCTTTACCCATCTTCAGTTAGATTCTTGGATTTCTACTCTCTCTGAATTCAGATAAAGGGCTTTATTGTCGTCCAAATGGGCTTAAAGGTTCCATTAATAAAAAAAAAAAAAAAAAAACGAATACAAATGGTTCAAAGATGGCGTATTACCCTACTTGCAATTGTAGTCCAACTTCAATATTCGACCTAAACTTCACATTGTCATAGAGACTTCCCACTGCGAAAAAAATACACGACTGCATAATCTAGCTCCTGGTAGGCTCGAGGATAGTCAATAATGCGGCTCTGCTTTATTGCATTAAGAGTTTCAAGGGTTAATGTGATAGGCGTGAGACTATCCCGTGTAACCAACAAGATGAAGCGAAGTAGAAAGTCTCTATGAGAATAGATTAGTTGAAACGCCATCTTAGTTCATAGTTCACTACGATTCGTTACACTCCTTTCAAGAGTATAACGGTTAATTTTTCGATAAAGAGATTTTTATAGCTATTTTCTGTAATTTTTGGTACATTTTTTCATCTTTGAACTTTTTTATTTTGTAATTTATAATTTTTATGTGACTCTTTCACCGTTAAGTGTAGCAATGCTATTACATTACTATATAGATGAGATTATACACTCACAAAAATCATTTTTGAGGAAGACAAAATATTTTATAATATCCAAAGTCATTTAAAACAAACAATTTCGCAATGTATGGGTATATTTTATTTCTTTTTTTTTTTAAATAGTTTTCTTCTTTCTTTTTTCCTTTTTTCTTTTTTTTTTTTTTGAATAAGTAGTATTTTATGCCTTCAATTTTTGTTTTTCATCAAAGTAGTATGATTATATATAAAATTTCTTTTTTACTGTTGAAATAACCGAAACAAATTCAACAATGATTTATTACAAAAAAAAAAAAATGATAATATTGTTTCAATTCAAAGAAGCCCAAAAGCGTTAATTTTTTTAATTTTTTTTTTTTTGGTATTTTTTCATAAAAAAAAATGAACTTTTTCTTTGGTAATTGAAGTTACTAAAACACATCAGTCATGACATAATCCAAATATGAACAAGAAGTTGAAAAACTTTCATAACTAAAATGAAAAATATCTTAGCACAAAAAAATGCCCAAAAAATTGATGAAAAAAAATCTAAAAAATGAGAAAAACCAAAAAAATAAAGGTTCAATAAAAATCTATCATTCAAAATTAATTGCCGATCTGTGCTCACTCTTCACTACGCAAACTTGTAAATTACCTGATTTGTGCACTGTAAATACTGCAGCTTCATAGACGTAATGCATAAAAACATTGAAAAATTGAGTAAATTTGTTTTTAAGTATTCTAGTATTTCAACTTAGATACTTGTTTTTTCAGTCGTAAAATTTTTGAATTTTTATTTCACTTAAGATATGTATAAAGATGAAAGAAATGTTATTTTCATTTTCAAACAATTCTTTAACCCCTTTAAAGTTATCCTATGAAGGAGCTTAATAGCTCATTCAACGCATAATTTTATCTAATTATATATAATATTTTTATTTTTATTTCTATCTTGAAATATTTATAAATTATTTAATGGAAGTAAGTCGGAAAAGTATAGTTTGTGACACATACCGGGTGACTACTTGATTCGAGCACCCAAGCGAAAAAATTAGCTAAAAGGTGAATAAATTCAAAACATATATGTATTTTTGACAATGAAAGTATAAATTAAAATTGTGTATTTCATTGATAAACACTTTTAAGCATTAAATAAATATTATTTATGCCATTTATTGTTCTTAATATCATTCAAATATGTAATTTATTTGTATGAGAAAAAGATTTTTGCGCTTGGGGTGCTCGAATCAAGTAGTCACCCGGTATGTCCAAGTTCGTTCGTCAACTTGTAGTACTTTGTGAGACACTTGTACTAGTTTTTTCGACAGTTTCGCCCTAGTTTATGACATCCAGATACCAATGAAATAACTCAGAAAAAAACAAAAAATTAATTTTTTGGGAAAATGATTCACATTTGAGACTCAATCTTAGATTAATTTAAGAACTGGAGAACATATAAAATCGTCTGTATCGTCCCGAGTGAACCCAAGACATTCTTTATGGCTATATCGGCAGCAGTCGATGTATTGCCGCATATCGGCAATATAATCTTTTTCGCAGATTATACAATACCAGCTTTTGTTTTTACTGGAATTTCTTCTGCTTGTAGATGCCTAAAAAAATTATTTTTGAATTAGTAAATTAATTCAAAGCTTTTTCAAGTTTTTTTCTTGGAGAATATTGCGATTTTTTTTACTGCTCTTACCCATGTTGAAATCTGTATAATTGGAAACATAATTAATTTTGAGTTTATTTTGATAGTAAATAACCTTAATAAAATTTTAAGAATAAAAAAACTGTTCTAAAAAGCTTGTCACAAACTGGGATCAGATATGTCTCAGTTAGTATGACAGCTGTCACAAACTAGCAAACATGCTATGTTCGTGAGTCATTACTAAAAACTATTATAAAATTGAAAAAAATTGCATTTTTGAACTTATACTTACTTTCATTTTCCTTTTCGAAGATTATTTTCAAATATAAAATTGAAACTTCAACAGTAGAAAACACTGTAACACAGAAATTTTCGAAATCGTTTAATATGTGCGGGTCACTTGTCACGAATTGGTGCTTTAACCCTACAATAAATTTTTTTACTGTCGCATACTAAGATGTCATAGACCTTGTGTGAAAAATGCTGTAAAACTGGGTGATTTTGTTTATTAAATTTATTTTCAAGTATGTTGATTCACTTCTAGTAATGAAAAAGGTTGCCTCACCTTTGACTTATTTTTATTTCGAGTATTATTTAAAAGATGCTTCTAGCCATTGCTGCTGTACACGCCACGTGAAAAAAAATGAAAAGCCTTTAAAACTGACATAAGATTTGCCAGTGTGCCCATTAGGTCATACACATATGTTACACCATTTTCGGTGGCTACCAATATGCAGCATAATTCACGATTTTGATTTTATCTATAACTCAACAGTTATTTCATCGAAGAGGAAAAACTCTAATGTACATGTTTGCTTTTGAACATATTCTATTGTTTATTTTCGAATATATTTCATACATGAGGTGGATCGGTGGAGGTCTAAAGGAATCAAAATATGTGATAACAAGTCTCCTTTTTGACCATTGATGACGGGAACGATTCTTGCGCTGGTGGCAACCACTAATAACTAAAAATGTGATTAATATGGACTCATGTAATTACTGCAGACAAGAAATACAACGTATTTTAAATGTGGTTTGGGAAGATGAAGGGTTATCGACGTTATTACAAACCTGAATGAGCCCCAATTAAAAACTCAGCTCCAGTAATACGGCATGGCAGCTTTCTTTTTTTTTAAAGATATGTTTTTAAAACTACAAAAATATAACTTGTACTCGCTACTGCTTTTGAAAATGGCGAAGAAAAATAATTTTTTCTTTCTTAATATATCGAATCAACCTGACACAAGGATGATTCCCAAAAACTTACCTTTAACTTGACTTTGAAGTAATGTCAAAAAATATCAAATTTCGGAGTAAATTTGATTTCGACTTAAGAAATTGTAACCCTTTATCAGGACAAGTTCTAGGATAATCACTTTACATCAATACTGTGTTAGTAGTATTCTACTTGAACTCTACAAATCAAATCTAAAATCATCTTCAGCACCAGGTTCAAGTTCAGGTTCAACAGGGTGGTACAAGCACCATGCACTTTTGCCATTTATAGCTCACTGTGCCCCTTCAGCGACTGATATCTACCTTATATCCCGACTCTAATGCAATTCTTGAAATGACCACTGCAATTCTTAAAATTTGGCTATCAAGTCTACAGTAATCTGGATTTATATTGCAACAATCGCCTAATTATATTTACAGAGTCTCATTACTTCGATTTTCAATTCCAAATATCTACGAGCATTCCATAACAAAAAAACAACCAGGGTTCCAACCACCGAAAGAAAAACATCGATAAACAAACCCATCAGAAACCTAAATCAAATCTGCTTCCAACAGGTCGGCGACTGGTCACCACCCATTAGGCATTTCATTAAGTCGACCAAGAAGCAGGAAAAACAGTAATAATTGCGGCCGGCTAGAAGATAAATCATTTCGTCGTTATGCGACGGTTAATAAAATTGCTAATATCGTTTACATTGGCACGGGGTGGTAACTAGCCGCCTCTGAATAAGTTGGGTTTTGCCACCCTGACTTATGAAAAATGATATATATCGCCGCTATTCTGGCCCGGCACCAGTGTATAGCATTTATCCCTTCGCCGCATAATAACGATTGTAAATGGTAGTGATCGTCGGCGGTATTATCTCTGTTCGCTAATGTTATTTCTCCCTAAGACTATTAAACAACAGAATGTTTGCACTGTCTTTTCTTTTTCATATGTTAATGCAGTTTCGCTTGAATGGCCGAACCCTTGTTTATGTCGTATATATCGGTTTACCATCCTCTATTCTTCGCTCATTGTATTGTATCGCGTTTTTTCTCATTTTTTTCCTCTCTTCGCGAACATCGTTTTGTTTCGTTTATGATATAGCGCCTGTGCAAACCGACCGTGTTATTGTTGGTTAAAGCGGCGGCGTGTCTTCGTTGACATTAAGTGACTGGTGCGCGTGTGGGAGAGTTGTTTAACGGGTCTGAAGGAAGAGAAAATTAAATTTATTCGAAATTAAATAAGGGTACAAAAAAAAAGGTAAAGAATGACAAAGAAGAATGATAATACAAAATCTATCATTTTTACGAAACCTTCAACCATCTACGTTGAGAACAGAAGCACCATGATTTTACTGGTAGGCAACTAACTCAACACTAGTGATACTCGATGTAGCCTATTTTAGTATCGGCTAGGAAATGAAATTAATCCAGAATGATATACTTTTTCTCTTAGGTCGAAATAATCTTCGTAAATTTAATTGAAATAATTTCACGAAATAACCTCATTACTTTTACTGTGTCGGGAAATATTCTTCATAATTAAATTGCACAAATAATCTCGTAATAAAATGGCAGAACTGCCATACAATTCGAAATACGAGTCTTCTCCATAAAAATATGCAGTTAGCAACTACAGTGGGTCAATTGTTTTTCCAAGAAGTGAGGAAAGCTTGCAATAATAGTTGCTGAACGACCTCGAACAAACGTCATAAAAATTTAGCCGCTCAACTCAATTTTTGCCCCCTTCCGTTCTCAAATTAAGTCAAAGTTTTAAATATTTTCAAATTTCCGAAAAAATACACTTTCGGCACATTAAACATATTTTTACCTACTAAAGTCATATTTTTCAAAAGTTTGGTAGACACTTTTTCAAAATTTACGAGCTCTAAACGCTTTCTAAATTTCTTTCCAGACACACCAATTTGGTTATTTTTGAAAATGAACGACAAATGAATGATTTATTAGGCGAGCGTACAATAAAAGCTCGATTTAGGCTATTTCGGATTTACAAGAGAAAACATGGTCGATTTTTACCTCGTAAAACCTCTCAAAACATTCCATTCTTGTTTCAAAATTACCACGTATTAGTATATTTCACAACTAGGGAGGTAAAAGCAGGGGTGTAGGGGGGGAGGGAGAAAACCAAAAATTGCCAACTAATACCATGAAATTTTACCAACTGTTGACCTTTTTTTTCTTTTTTTTGCTCTACGAAAAAAAAAAGATGTCACAGTCTTGTTAGTCTTCAAAAAATTTTAAGATAGCTGTAATAATACTGCGCAAGTGGTCAAATTTACCAACTTTCCAAAAGCCAAGGGGGGAAGCTCCCCCCTCCCCCCTTTCGGTACGTCCCTGGGTAAAAGTGAGTCTAGAATCAATTTTTCTCCCGAGTAGTGAACGAAATTTTTCCTAAATTTGGGAGAAAAGCGCTCGTTTGAGACCGGAGCGATTAGCGAACGTGAGGTAAAGTAGCTCTTTCCTCCCTCAAGTATGAAAAAATATTTTAGCATCTAAATGCTCAAATTTTACGAACTCCCATGGAACAAAAATCTAGTATATTTTACCTCTTGAATGCGAAATAGCCAAAAAATAAGGAAACACAATAGTAGATACCTACCTAACGTCATAAACTTTATTTAAGATTATCAGTTGATACAAAAAAATCCAAATAGCGAATATTGTATTTTTTTGACCATTTGCCGACTTCCTCCACTTTTGGGGATGTGTGGCCCCCCTCTTCCTTCCCAATTAATATTTTTATGATGTCCTTCTGAAGTCATTTAGCAACCATGGTGACTCTGACTTCTTAACTTTTTGAAAAAAACCGAAATTAGACCCACCCTATCGATCACCTATCCATAACATATGTAGGTACTCGTATTCTTGTTGTAGATTAAAAACTCCTGAAATAATTTTTTCGTGTTTATCTGTCTAATGCTTCGTTGTAAGGGGAAAATAATACAGTAATAAAATATCCTTCGTTAAATTTTCCATAAAATATGTTCCTTATATTTTGTTCGTAAATCAATAAGATAAATGTTGGGATGTTGGTGGAAGGGGCTCAGAAGTTTAGGTCATGATTTAAAAGCAAGAACACAACATTTCCGTACAATGCAATTCCCAACTTTTGCATACATGAACTTAAACCTATGAATTGACTTAGCTCCCTCTCTCCCTCTCCACTTCCTCCATTCCATATACCATAGTGAAATGTAACAAATTTGAATAATGATAACCGAATGATTTTTTTCTCACATATTTACGAGTTCCTCCCTACTCGAAAGTTGGCCACTGTGCTAAATTTTGACTAAGAATTGTCTTCATAATAAGTTGCCTATGTGGCCAATTGAAGGAGCTATCATATCTTCAGTATTTAATAATAAGAAAATTTTTTTGCAAATTCGTTTTCAGCATTATAGATTAAAAACACGAATAAAAATAATAAATTTAGCTCATAAGGAACATTTTCCAAAAATCAAAATCAAAAGGCAACTGTTAAAAGTAAAATTCGGTGTTTTCACACTGTTTTTTATGAGAGAAAAATTATTTATTAATAAAAATCTCTGTTCTCCTTATAGGAAACTAGTACATGTAATCCAGAGTAATTTAAGATCCGTGCAAAATGTTTAAAAAATGAAACTTGCTGAGCTAAGGCTAAAAACAGAATTGTATATGCATACATCTTAACATTACTCCTTGCATTCAAGATATAGGCAACTTATTATAAAACATTTTTAGTAATCTCTAATACTGTAACAAGTTGAAGCATGATGAATGAATGAATAACATATGTATGTTTTGCGCTACTCTGTTTTTTCTCTGCGCCGACCTCAGTTTTTAAGCTCTTGAGAAAATCGCAAAATCCGCCAAAGAATAAGAAATGCTCATTAAAAACCAATTTTTCAATTTATTCTTTTTTTTTTCAATTTTAATTTTTAGGATACATTACATTACACATACAGGGTTGTTTTTTTTAGTATAACCAAACTTTACGGGCACCATATGTTAATTTATAAATTCCCAATAATTTTCAGGTTCAGGTTTAACTGGGTGATGCATGCGCCATGCACTTTGGCCATTTATAGCCCATTGTGTCCAACTTCTCATCACTACCTGGGTATCAGGGGCCCCATATGGAGCTCATCTGAGATAGTTATATGAGCTGAGCAGTATTACTAACAGTCCCCTTATTGGAGCGTCAGCTTATATAACCTTAGCTCAACCATCACTATCAGGATTAAATCCTACTGAGTTCAAAAAGTTAATCAATCCAGTCAGTGCTGGAAGAGACTCTGTGTTTGAGTCCTCACCCGCCCCAACTTTGAACAGATATTTACTCCTCTTTCCTATTAAGGAGAAACAGTGCTATAGCACGTGGTCTACCATCTCCTCTTTTAATTTACACCATCTACAGTTGGGATCTGTAACCACTCCTAGTAGATTTAAATGTCTACATTAGGTTTACAATGGTCCATGACTTCTACAACCATTTTCAGCTTCTTTCTATCTAATCTAAGAATTTGTTCTGCAAATTTTTACTGGAATTTTTTACATGCATTTTCGCCTATCTCATTCCAGCTGCTTCTTTTCACTATGTCTAATGCCGAGCATTCGCCCTAGTGTCCAGGATGGTTTCAACTATGCAGCGAGAGACAGCAATGTTTAGCTTAAGCCCTTGTATTACTTCTGCTGCCCAGTATCTTGCTAGCTTGGCAGCCTCAGCTTGTATATTTATCTTTTGGGTGACCTGGAGTCCTCCAGATGCTTCTAATAAAGTCTTTCAATTTTCATAAAGTGTTTTTGAGTTACAGCTATATGATATTATACTCTGAATAGCAGACCAGTTTTTGGCGCACACTGTTACCCAACTTCCCAATCTGGTTATTCTTTGAATAATTTTACTTTGTTTTTTTTTTTTTTTATTCATTCACTACTTTTCTTTATTTACGTAAATCTAATAATTTGTGATTGTGAATTTTGATTCTCGAATCTTCAATCTAAAATAATTTCATAATTTTCGTATTTTCAATTTTACTATGATATTCAGTTGATCACTAGAGCGGGCCAAATTTCGTTTACTTTTTTCAAGAAGGGGAGTTCGTCAAGCAGTTGCTAAATGACCTCAAAAAGACGTCAAAAATAAAATTAGCCCCAACTAAATTTTCAGATAACCCAAAAGTTCAAGTAAACCACTCGATAAAAATATCTAAAATTTCCAAATTTTCTATTTACATTCCTTCAAAATTTTCGTTTTTTTTTTCACTTCTCTTAAAATCAAATACAAAACAAAAAATAAAAACTCTAAAATGAAACAATAAATAAAAACATTTAATACAAAAAAGAAGAAAAAAAAATACAATAAAACATAGAGGAAAAAAACCACTTGGGTAATTCACTAAAAAGCAGTCGTATCGCTACGACCAATATACACTATATAATCAGCGAAGCAAACAATCGAAAAATATTTCGAAATAGGAGGAAAAAAATAAATACTCAAAGAACCTTAAAATTAAAAATAATACAATCATCCTACACAATCGTTGATATTTCATCCGCGTTGGAATGCTGACTAGGAATTCATATGACGAAATTATCGCTGTACTCTCCGTTTTCGTCTTCATTATTGATGTTACTGCTGCTGGTATCGATGTCGTTATTATTCAAATTACTATCTTCGTTATCCTCGTCTTCGTCATCTTCGTTATCCACGTCGTCATCAATATCGTCGTCGTCGTTATCGTCATCGTCTTCATCCTCATCTTCGTCGTCGTCATCGTCCTCATCTTCGTCTGCGTTATTTACATTGTTCGTATTGCTCATGATGATGTTCTCGTTGACGGGCACTTCGGTTTCGTGGATATTGATTTTATTGCAATTCTCTTCTTGCTCTATAGCTGTGGTTATTTTCGCGTACAGATCTCTAATTGGTACGTTAGCGCTATGGCAAAAATATACACGTATTATCAGCCATCATTCGTATCACATAGCCAGCGAACATAGGACGCATGCAGTAAGCGTATAGCACAGCTTAGCTTCTTCCAAACCAAAATTAAAATTAATAAAACGAGCAATGGATAATCACCGGTGCAAATATTACACAATAGCAAGCGTTAAGTGATAAAGCATCTTCGATTATTCGGAAAAATTTACACTGCTAGTCTTCCAAGGCATACAAAAAAATAGGAAAAATCAACACATCACCGCAAAATCCCTTAAATCAAACCACTTTGAAATGACCCATCCATTTCAAAATCACCGTATCAATACTTCAGATGAATTAGAAGTTACTTAAATTCCATATTTAAAATTAAAGCCATTAATCCTCCACAAAATTCTAGGGTTAGAGTCGAAGCAAAATACACAGCGTAAATAAAATAGTTCAGCCATATTATGCATACATTATACACGTCTTCTTCATCATTACCAACATAAAGTACACACGTGCGTGAATATATTAATCATTCAATCGCAATTATTAAATAATAAATCGGCGCCAAGCGAAAGTCAGCATAAATATGCAACTTAAAACAACAAAAAACATTGACTATTTCACCTACCTTCTCAATGACTGCAGCCATTCCTGAAATCTATATGGCCCATCGGCAGAAACTGAAAAAGCTTTATGGGCTAGTTGAGCCATATTTATAAATTCGTCTTCTTCGTACTGCGCCATATTATATAATTTATTATGTAAATACTGGAAAAACCTGAAAATTTTGCATATTCCAATGAATTATTCCATTAGCGAATTACTCGGCGTTCAATAGGGTGGGCCGAATTTTAATTTAATTTTTGTAAGCTTCAAGGTTGTCAAAATAATGGTGGTTAAATGACCCGAACAAAACGTGCAGAAATTTCAACCCTTATTGATGACATACTCACAATAGGAGTTGTAAAAAATTTACTCACGGGCAAGGAAATTTTTTTGTGAATAGAAGTTTCAATTCATCGTATAAAAACCAGGCTCATGAGTAGGTAGGGCTAGGGAATTGAGCCCTCACTAAAAACATTTAAGCCTCTCCAAATAAAATTTGGCATCAAATATAGAAATACCAACCAATAAAGAAAAGAAATCGAAGCTCTCTAGAATTTGGCTAGTCCTCGCTGAAATGACCGGATAGCTAAGCGCTTGATAACTGAAAAATTTTTTGCTGCAATTTTTTTTCAAAATTTAAGACATCTTAACTTTTTTTAAATGATTGAAAATGCGCCATTTATCAGTATTTTCAAAAATTAAGAATAAATGAGTGATTTTTGGTTTGCTTACGAGGTAGTGATTGATTTTAACTTATTAGGACTTCGGAGACCATTTCACATATTACTAGGGAAATGCTTCAGCAGCTTTGAACTGTTCGAAAGAGGGGTGAGAGAGATTTTTTAAATCAAATTTTGTATGTTCACAACGGATATGCATTGATGCATTGAAGAAAAGAAACAAAGAAACAACTTGGATTTGGAACATCGAGTCTTATCTTTCTTTCCAAGACTTTGTCATTAGCGAACATTGGTAAGGATGTTCAGAACTAAAGAATGTCTTTTAAGAAAACAAAAAAAAAAAAAAAAAAAAAACGAAAGTTTTGAATATCCCACCAGTAAGATACAGAAATATATATATTTTTTTTTAATGGAAAAAAATTAATTATTTTGATATGTATTCAAATTTATGTCTAATTGTAGAGTATAACTATTTATAACGTATGAAGACGTTTTATTTTTATTAAAAAATCTTACGAAAGTTTTTTTTACCTGCTTCATACACAAAAGAAAAATGTTATTATTTTTTTCATATTTAATAAAAAAAAATATAAAAATGACAAAAGTAGTGGCATAAAAAATGAGAAAGAAGTTCAGAAATGAAAAAGTCCCAAAAATCAAGAGAGGATTCCAAAATAATTTCTTTCCCCAAATCATTCTAATTTGAAGAAAAAAAATTATTTTGAAATAATTTTCTTCTCCCAATATCGAATTTTTCATAAATATACATGAGAAGAGCGCAATAAACAATTCTTCTATTTTGAAAAATAAATGAGAAAGTTGAGAAAGTTCATGTAGGAAATCTGAAAAAAAAAAATGGATAAAAAAATTAAATAAATCCCAAAAAATGAAAGAAAAAATATTCACTTGTCATTATTCATTTCCAAAAATAGATTTCTATTGCAACAAGTTTTTCTTAATGATAAAAATGAATGATGAAACCATAAGGAAAACATTGATGTTGAAACCATTTTTCAAATTCCAAATGAATTATTTTACAACAGGAAATTCGCCCACTCTACTTTACTGATTCATCCATCCCTGAGTTTTTAAGTTTTAATACTTTTGAAGCATCTGCCTGGTAAAAAACTGGCATATTTTGCTCCAGAATCCAAGATAATTGAAACCGAACCCGTAAAATTAATCATTATTTATTTTTTTAAATATCCAAAACTGATGAGTTTAAAAAATAAAAATAATAAAAAAATCGTAAAAGCATAACTTCCTCAATTTTGAAAAAAAAAATGCGGTAACAAATTTCTTCAGTCTTTGTACGACAAAATAAAACTTTAAGAAGTTAAGAAATTTCAAAATACTCGAAAATATATTTCTTGACATTTTTCATTTCTGTAAAATTTGCCCTCATTTTGAAAATACTCCAGGTGAATTAGAGCATTGACACTGTTTCACGTTCTTTTAGGGTCACTTCACCGCTATTACAACAAGCGCTGACATTTCTCTAAAATAAAAAAAGCTAAATTCGTTCCACCCTAGTGCCCATCTCTCTTCTACGCTTACATAGTTTCGCATTTGCTAATCAAGTTGCCAGCTACGGTACACATATAGTACCGCAACACTGACGGATTACAACGAGCGAAATACGAGGCCGCTCCACAGGCTACTTCGTAAAGCAAAAATGGATTGACTAGAGTATTTTCTACGACGATGCAAAAATGATGAACCCATTTATCACCTGTAAAAATATTAAATTATTCCATCATGTTTTTACATCGTTTCGCCGCATATTCCAGTAATCTCTACTATACCTAATAATTTGGCTATTTGCATCGTCCTATTTATATCCGTAGTATAACTTGGAAGACAATGAAATCTATAGTGAGCTTTTTCTTCGTTTATTTCGTTCACCAAATTTTGAAACGCCATCATCGATAAACGATACGAAGTCAACAAATAATGAGTTCTTTTTTGCAAACTTTTCATATCATTCTGTCCAATGAATAGGGAAAAATGTCGATTATTATCGTACTCGAGTAACATTAGTTATGACACGGAAAAACACGTGTTATCGAATGTTTTTCAAAATGATGAATATTTTCAAATACCTTTTTTTTTGTTTTTAATTTTCGGAACAAAAAATCAAGTTCCAAAGCAAAAAAAAATTAAATATTTTTTTCTTAATTTTTAATTAATATGAACTGATTTTTTTACCAACTTCATAAAATGATTAAGCCTTTTCAAAAAAAACATACACCATTTAAAAAAATTAATAAAAATTTAGTATCGACTAAAATACCCTCCAATATCATTTTTTTCAATTATCAACATTCTGTTACCATTGAGAAAAAAATTTCAAGTGGAAAATAAACCATCATTTTGAAAAATGCCTTATACACTATACCATCAGATTAGCCGGTGATTTCGATTGTCCTGATAACGCTGAAATAGAACAATTAACCGTTAAATAGGATACAGAGGGCAAAGGGCATTTGGACGGATTCGTAACCATTCCTTTGGTATTTTCACTATCCTCTACTTCTTCTGGTTCATCCTAAAAATGATTCAAAAAAACAATTTCATAAATGAATTTTCCAAAAATACATACATAGATGTCATCGCGGTAAAGAGGGAGGGCCTAAGGCTTGTAATTTTTGCTCCCTCAATTTTGACAATAAGATTATTATATACAAAGAGGGAAATTAAACTTTAAAAAAACTGGAACTGAATGTAGCGCTTTTGATGGAGTATAGGAGGAACTTTCTAATAACTCGTACAAGTTGACATCTACGCATATTTAAAAAAAAAAAAAGGTGAGTAAGGTATGCAGTTTTACTCACTTTAACGTACACGTTGTACCATAGTTTTGATATGTAAAACAGAACGTCTGCCTGAAGGCTATGCGTCTTAGCTACATGTTCCACTTCGCAACAGGCTTTTTCTTGCATTTCTGGTCCGAGTGTCTGGCACTAAAAAGAATGATGATATTAGCCAGGGTGCAATTTATATCGAATTTAATTATTAAAAAAATGATTATTATTATATTTCCTCAGTACTAGACATAAAAAATTATGCTAAAGATTATTAAAAAGAGTAGATTTTTTTAATAAAAAAATTTACAATCACTTTAACAGAATTTTTTTTTTTTTAAATATGATTATTATGATTTTCTTGACCAATTTCATTTATTTATTATTAGTCTGGGCATTTTATGAAAAAAATGGAAAAAATTTAGAACAGCAGGTTTTTTGCGGGAATGTGTTCAGAAGGGTCCCAGTAGTTACCTCATAAAACACAAGAGCCCCAAGTGTGGAAGAAAATTTGGGAGGGAGGGGTGAAACACCACCAAAATGAGTTTTTTTGTATTATTTTGAAAAATATCAACTTCGAATAAAAAATAATAACAAATTCGGAATATACGTCCAATTTCCGATCCGATGATACCCAACGCGACTCCTTTCAAGTAAAACATAAGTCCTTAATTTTCGAAAATCTCGGATAGTTCAGTTTTATGAGTTGAAATTCGTACTTGAATGATATTTTATCGTACCCTAACGGTTGTTTATAAGTATGTGAGGGATTGTAAAAGTATTTTGACTCAATTGCACCCCTATCTGGGGGATGGACTATATTGATATTACCAAAGTCACCAAAAATTTTGTACTTTTCATAAATTTAATACATTATAATAAAAAAATAATAAGTTAAAAATTAAAATTGAACGTCTTCAGCATCGCTTTCGTCAGATGAAAGCATTAATGGTACACATTATTTGATTTTTCAACATATTCTGAAGATAAAAATAGAAAAATTTTTATGACCATTGTTTTTATACATCTTTTACGCTAAGTTTTATTGCTTAACCACAAATTTATTCTCAGATTAAGTAATGAAACATAATATAAGAGATGTGTGGCGGCATTGAAATAGGTTCAAGGTTGGGGAAAGGACCATGGCAATAAAATGTTATGACCCTTGCCATTGTGAAATTTTACAACCTTTGTAGTGAAGGTTTACCTGCCTTTGGTTTATTGTTTCGCAACTTAAAAACATGAAAAAAATCCTGGGAGGACATGAAATTTCACTACAAGAGTCCTAAAATTTTACAATCGCAAAGGTTATAAAATTTTATTACCTCAGTCCTGTGAGATGCTTTGTGTAGTAAAAGTACTGTAGCCTCGACGCTGACAGTGTTTTTTTTTTTTTGCCCAGGAAAGGCCAAAATTTTACGGTTACAAAATTTTATTATCTCCGTCTTTTTTCCAGCCTATTCACACAGTAGAGGTCCTTTGTGTTGTGAAAGGTATTAACCCGCCATAGGTAGTATGGAACCAGGATTGGAGACTAGTACCAACATATAGCTTAGCTCGTGAGTAGTTACTTGCGCCTAGTCTCGACCACTTATGTGTTCATCGTATGCAACTATTTGTACACGGAAGTATAACATATAATATTTTTTAAAATTTAAATGAAACTACTGATTTAAGTATCTATGATGATGAAAAAAAATTCAAAAAATTTGTGGTATACACTTTTTGCCTATCTTCATTTTTGAAGGAGCTACGATGATTTAAAATTTTTCCAAAATTCCATTTTTTAAACTTTGATTAAAATTGTTCATTCAAGTAGGTACCTACGATGGTAGAAAAAATGCATTAAAAATTGTAGTAAACACTTTTTGCCTATCTTCATTTCTGAAGGGGCTACAATAATTTCAAATTTCCCCATGATCTTTTATTACTCATGATTAGATATTTCGAAAAAGGGCTGAGGATTGAATGAGAAATAATAGACAGAATCAAAGCCATTGTAAAACCTGCATATAACAATTTTTTCACGCAAAATTAAAATAGAAAGATGGAAAATAAAACTAGTACCGACTCCGTGTAATGATAGGAATTGCTGAAACACCTTCAATTCTGAAGATAAGCAAAACGTACATATTTGAATTTTAATTTTTCCTTCATTTCAGTCACATTAAAGAAAAAAAATCATGAGGAAATTTGAAATTATTGTTAGCCCCTTCAAAAATGAAGATAGGCAAAAAATGTTTACTACAATTTTTAATGCATTTTTTTTTACCATCGTAGGTACCTACTTGAATGAACGATTTTAATCAAATTTCAAAAATGGAAGTTTGGAAAAATTTTAAATCATCGTAGCTCCTTCAAAAATGAAGATAGGCAAAATGTGTATACCACAAATTTTTTGCCTTTTTTTTCATCATCATAGATACTTAAATCAGTAGTTTCATTCAAATTTCAAAAAATACTAGTGCCTCCTCGCCCCTTCGGGCTCGCAATAAAAATTAAGTGGAGAAAAAAAAGCCATTTTATTAGACAAGTACTGCTACATTACAAACTGCACAAGCCAATTTATTTTCATTTGTTACCCCCACCAAGACTTCTTCCTTTCAGGATGGGCTCCCCGCTCCCTCCTTTATGCCTTTGTATAACTTAAAATTCTAATCAATATTATTATAAATATTAATATTAAAAAAATTAATTTTATTAAATTAAAAAATAAATATATTAATAATTTTTCATTTTGAAACATTAATTTTTTTTTATATTAATTAATTAAGATTTTAAGTTAATTTTAAACTATTAATTTTCAAAATTAAAAATATTTTAAACAATTTTATAACTTTACCCTTACTCTTGCTTATGTACAAAGCTTTTATTGAAGTTTATCACCTTTTTTTCCTTTTCTATACCTACTATCCTTTTTATAATTTTTATACCTGCTACTCAAAACAATTTTATGACTTACCCTTCGAGCATGTACAAGGCTTTTATTAAAATTTACAGCCTTTTTTTCCTTTGTATACGTGCTGTCCTTTATATACCTTTTATACCTGCTATTCAAAACAAGGATGCGCGCGCATCTCAAAACCAATTTCATTTTGATTTTAATATATAGAGAGATTATATATTGTACTTCCATGTACAAATAGTTGCATACGATGAACACATAAGGGGACTGATACTAGGCGCAAGTAACTACTCACGAGCTAAGCTATATGTTGGTGCTAGTCTCCAATCCTGGTTCCATACTACATATGGCGGGCTATAGCCAGACACAGATTGTGGTTTTTTTTTTATTGTCCAGGTAAGGCCATATTAAATGAATCAAGACTCATAGGGTATACAGAGGAACAATAACTCTGGCATTTCACTTTTAATATTATAGAGTGAATAGAGTGATATAATACTTCAAAAAAAAAAAAAAAAAAATGAAACAAATTTTTGAGCTCACTTTGCTTCACCTTTACGTGCTGCGCTCAAAAATGATTTCGGCGAGCTTAACCTTATTGAAATTAAAATACAAAAATTATAGAACAGAGAAATCTAACGCGAAGGTAGTTCGAACAGCTGAAAATATTATGCTTCCGCGTTAATCTCTTATTTAGGAATAAACATTTTCGCTTGATGTAAATATACATACATACTTTGTACATGTGAACGCTAATGGCCCATCCCTCAGATAGGGGTGCGTTGAGTAAAAATACTTTTGCAATTCCTTACATACTTATAAGCAATTGTTGTGGTACGAGAAAGTATCATCTATCTGAGATTTTCGAAAATTCGAAATTTTGACCCCCCTCCCCTTAAAGGCTCATATTTTACTTGAAAGGGGTCGTGTTGGGTATTATCGGATCGGAAATTGGACGTAGATTCCGAATTTATTATTTTTTATTCGAAGTTTATATTTTTCAAAATAATGTGAAAAACTCATCAAAAATTTTCCTCCACACTTGAGGCTCTTGGGTTTTATGGGGTAACTACTGAGACCCTTCTGAACACATTCCCGCAAAAAACCTGCTGTTCTAAATTTTTTCCACTTTTTTCATAAAATGCCCGGACTATATGTTTTACAACACTTCAAGGCATAAGATTTACGGTAAGTATCCACGAACATTCCCACGTAAGATTACTACCACGATCACGGTAGCTACTCAATTTGTGCTTTTTGTTTCGTTTTAGGTTCGCTCGACAGCAGCTTATAATTACGCGCATAATTTTGAGCATCACTGCATAACATAAACACCAAACATACGGCCACTTACTTGATTAATCGCCTGTATAATCTCGTGAGAATTCAGTTTATCAGCGTGCGACAAACAACTCAACGCCAATTTCGCGGCTAAATTCACCACAACTGGGTTCTCAGACCGTGATCCTCGATCAGCCAAGCTATTCGCCTCAGAAGGCGTCAAATGTCCGGGCCAATTTTCTATGATAAACATAATAGCCGGAGCGCCGATATCGATGGCTAAACCTACGAAAGAGAATCTCATAAAGTTCTAACATTGCCACGACATGGTGCTTTCGAAACACAAATACGTACTCGTTAGCATAGCGACGTGCGGCGAGTAAGATCTCGATTCCCAAGACGACGAGGCGTTATTGGAAATACCTAAGCCGTACATAGCTAGTTGTAGGGCGCACATATGTAACACGTGATTCGGAGTTTTAACGCTACCAGTTTCCGAATCTCTTACGAATACCGATGAAGCGAGATGACCGCCGCTACGGAATAACACGCTTTTCGCCAATTCTGTCACAGAATGGGCTAACGCTTCTGTCGAACGATTCCTGTATACAATACTGACCGGTCTTTTACATCCGGTTTTACCGCTAGTGAAAAAAATACAACTTGGAGGGTAAATATGCCGAAGATACAAATAAACATTCTACTCGGTGTTTCACCTCAATATGGTCCCCTTCATAACACAAGTACAACTACGCATATGAGACTCTAGGAACGATGGTTTCCCAATTTCACTTGTTGAAGAGTCGACAGAATTTTGAAAAATATTCTGTTACCATACCAACGATTCAACCATGAAATTTCTCACTTCACTATTAGAGCCAGATGGAAATACGATGTTTGTGTTAAATGTTTGGTACGCTATGTCAAGCACGTTGAAAGGGTAGGATATAAAGAGAGCATATAGTTTCGGATATAGAAAGCGAGATCATGAAAAAATCGATAATTTAAATTGTTTTTAAATAGTAAATAAAAAAGTCAGAACAAAAAATAGGTATAGATTAATTTACTCTTAAGCAATATGTGAGGGAATCCACAATGTTTTAGGCTCTCGGCCAATCATGGCTCTTGCATTCCTTTAAATTATAATAACCTACAAATATTTAAATTAAATTTTTTAATACCTTTAATAATTTTCTAATTTCAATTCCATCTAGAATAAAAATTATACTAAAAATTTATTATAAATTTAATCAATAAAAAAATATATTATTTCATTTAAATTTTATAATATTATTTTGGGCTAGTGCAATAGTTAGTTGCAATGGAGAGGGCAAGGGGTAAATAAGAAGAAATATTGGAAAAGTGTAAACACGACAGGAAATATTGGTCAATTTTTTCATATTTTTTCGCAGATGACTACGGAAAATCACAATTATCGTAAATATTAACAGATTTTCTTCAAACAAATTTTTGTCAAAAAACATTTTTTTTGTAATATTCATTTTGAAATCCAAGCTAGGTAGGAGAGCGCTGTTTGCTCTGCAATGCAATAGATACATTTTATGACATCACAAAGAAACTACGTGCTTCTAAAAATTTTGGTAGCAAGCGAATTGAGGTAACTTGACACTTTATTATTGAATTCCGCTTTAACCTAGCCTCAACAATAACTTTTCTGAAATAATTAAGTTAGCAAAAATCCCCCTTCCCCCAGGAAAACTAAACTTGTTTTTGTCGTAGCATCATTCGAACTCTAACCAGCTTCTGCATCTTTACAACACTATCTTTCAAAGATCAAATTATAGTCTTTTTTTTTTAAGTACAGCACGTAAAAAAACAAAAAGAATATCATCTACAGGCGAACCTGTCGAAAATGTGCCGAAATAACTGAAAGCTGGAACCGGCCCCAAAAGTTAGTGTATGTACCCTTACTTCGAAAATTACCGGTCTGCCGATCCCCAGGTGCTGCTTTTGAGCACAGCGAAAGCTTAAAAATTTACAATTTTCATGAACTTTCGGCCAAAAATACTGAAAATTGAAATTGATGTCAAATTATAAGATTTTTTGGGCTAAATCCGAATATGTAGGTCTGCCAGCCCTAAAGTGCTGTCAAAGGCTCGACACAGTGGGTCAAAGGGGGAGAAAACTTGAAAAAATCAAGTATTTTTTGATGAAATTCACATAAAAATTGCATAATTTAGTTCAAGTGGGTATAATAAATGCTTTCAAGTATTACTCATAAACTACAATGACTTCTTAATTTAAGATTGTTATAAAATTTCACATTTGAGGGGGGGGTGGGGCGTAGGAAAACAACTTTTGGGACTGGTTTCAGCTTTCAGTCATTTCGGCATATTTTCGACAGGTTCGCCTCTTCGACTATACCAATATGTAAACCATTATCAGTTTTAGCCATTTTTCAATATGGCGTACCCGAGTGAAAAATCTGAAAAAATTTCACGTGGTTTGGGGGTCAAGGTGGCATCTAAAAATATCAATTTCATAATTGTGCCAAAGCGTTATGAGGGTTAAAAAAATTAAATAAAGTTAAAAAACGGTCTTTGGTGGGGGTAAAATCATGGTGGGGGTTGCTGATTTTTTCCAAGAGACCCCTATGGAACAGTACAACATATTAAATTTTCAATGAAATCGGTCAACTATTGCATGAAAGAAAAATTCGAATTGATTTTTCAATTAAAAATTTATTTCTCAAAAACGAGGGGGGCAGGGGGTCTGAAACTTTGGCCATGAAAGTTTCTAAAGGGTACCTACCTACCACTCAAGTTTCATCGGCATTGGGCTCCGAGCCTGATTCGCCATTCTTATCCTCCTCTGCCCTTCCTATGTAAAAATTGTAAAAAGTCCATAAAAAGTTTTCTAAACACTGAGACAGAATTCAGGAGATCATTTTTCAATCATATCTCTCAAAATATGAAAAAATTGAAGATCTATTTTTTGCTTTTTTTTCTCGCTCTACCACAACACCATCTCGCATACTGTACATTTTAGCGCGAACAGCGTATTTTCATCTGTCTTGAATGATGAAATAAAAATTTCCGAAGTTGATTATTCTCACAATAAATAAATATTCTTCAAACTAACACATACGTACCCTTCAACGAGTAAAGCAGACAAACCATCATACATGCTTGTTAAATAACTACCCTTAAATGCGATACGAAGGAGATCATATTAACATAAAGCACCCTGTACATGCCATCATCACCGTACCATTTATTTTTATTTGATTTCGAAGTAATCAACGTAGGACGAGCGCAATTCTTCACATTATGTTGAACTGCCCGACCATTTTTAACCGTAAAAGACTGAGCGGGTACCGGACCCCCAGCCATAGGTGTAGGAAACATGCCATTCATAGAATGCTGCGTTAAAACAGGATAAGGCGGCATAGCCGTCGGGATGAGTTGAGGTAATCGCAACGGTACGTTAGATGACGAAATCTGCATGTCCGTCGGCGTTGGTAACGCATTAACCGGGTGCTGCATTACGGGCAGTGGAGGAAACGGTAATGCAGAAGGTGATGGCATCGAACGTACCGGATGCGGCATATGCATAGAATTGCCCGCAAATGGATGTACGTTAATAGGATTAGCTACGGGTAAATTCGCAGGAACTGGAGGTACCGGTGTGGTACTACAAGTACGCCGATGACCGGACGTAGACGGTTTGGCAGTTTGGGCGGCCAGTGGCACCGTATAATGTGTTTGTTTTCGGTACGGTCGACCTTCCTGTAAAACGTACGACATCGTATAAGGAACTACTTTCGACTGTTTGCGTTTTCTCGTCTGCTTCTCGGTGATCACTTTCAAACGTTCGTCTGGTGCAAAAAAAAATCATAACTAAATACGAAATCTTCGACAAAATAAATTCGTAATTAATCTTCACGTCGACTATACCTTGTTTCGCTTTATCCTGATAATACCACAGATGCAATGGTTTCTTCATATTCGGATCGATATCCTGATCGATTATTACGTCCATAATTTTGAATATTTTTTTAGGCTCGTCTTTATAAAGGTCCAACATCCTCAGAGCTAAATCGCATCTGCAAATAAATTCAATTCACTCTCTACAGCTCCACTGCGAACTAATCATTTCAATCATTCGTGAATCCAACCAATCATTACCTCTGCCTTCTTAGCCCTTCGATTAATAACGAATGCTCGTATTCGCATACGTCAGGTTTCAAGCTCAACGATGTCAAAGCTGCTTCGAAACAAAGTGATTCGTTGATCTCTTTCGAAACGCTTTTACTCTTACCTGAATAAAATATCAGTATAAGTATCAAGTATTTCATAGTGAACGAATAAAATTATTACGCTTATATTCAATGACCAACCGTCGGGTGCATTTGTCATAGTCACGTCCAAAATATAACTAGTTAAAGCGTTCGGCAGCAATTTATGGCCACGGGCTTTATACGTGCCAGCTTTCAATTTCTCCAAACGGATACGCAGTATTTTAAATTGTTCTTCGGTGAGAGGAATTTTTCTTAACATGTCAGCAATATCGTTCTCCAAATGGAATAATTTCACCTGCGAAGAAAATTAATTTTTTATTTTACGCATCAATGAATAAATTTTGTAATTATTGTAAAAAAAAATTTATCTTATTCTGTAATCTTTAATCAAAGATTCAATTAATTTTCAAATATTTAAATTTATATTTTCCACTAGTATTATTAAAAAAATGTTTAATAAAAAAATCACGGTTTTCATCCGTTTAAAAACTGCAATGAAAAACAATACGTTGAAAATTGATTCGTAAACTTTTTTAAATTCTGAATTTATACGCGTACAATTTTTTTATTTTTTATTTATGACTTATTAGCTTGAAATTTTTCATTTCATCAGTTTTTGATGGTTCGTATTCAAAATTTATAATTTTTATTGAACACTACGTTCAACATCCCTTTACCCACTTATTAAAAAAAATAATAATAAATAATAATAATAATAATGAAATAAAATAAAATAAATTCGCCTCTAGCCCAGAGCTGTACACGGCGTAGGATAAAAATAAATAAAAAATAATAATAATAATAAAATAAGTTTTTCAAGTAGGTAACCTAGATGAGAAAATGTTTTACTTTTTTTTGGAGATTCGGGCAATTTAGATTCTCCTCTTCTTTTTTGAATTACAAAAAAAATACACATTATAAAATTATTTTTCGTTCTCTTCCAGGTTACAGCACTGGTTGCTTTTTTCCTTATCTAAAAATTAAAATTTTTAAATTTTTTCTTCTTCAAAATGTGCGAAGAAATTTTACGCGTTCAAGTCTAAAAAAAACTCCTATGACGTTAGAGGCAAATTTTCAGAATTTTTGAGCATTTAGAAAACTTAAAAATTGAGATTTCTGGAGGCATGAATTAATTACATCAAGGTAAAATTTCATGAGAACTGAATTAAGAGCCAGAAAAACACTTGAAAGACAAATTAAAATTTGTTCGCTTGGAAAATCTGCGAGGAAGTTGTATGATTATATGTATGTCAACATTTTTTCAATATCTCGAAAAGTTATTTCCTATACAGAATTTTCAACTTTTATTTAAATCTCAACTTTTCAGGTTTTATTGTCATCGAAAAAATATAAATTTTGGACGACAAAAAATTTCATAAAAATTTCAACAAAAAAAATCTGGGCTTTTTTTTTTTTTTTTTAAATCGTTTTATTTTTGGTCGCTCGGCATCTCGGCCATTTGCGACGCTAAAATTGTGCATTACTTATAAATATAGGTCATTATAATTATTGGTTTCTATTGATTAAGTATAACAACTTTTTATATAGAATTAATTAAATTGTATGATTTAATCAAATTTCGAAGACAAGAGAAAAAATACGGAGTAATACCTCAGGAATGGTGCAATTACTTTAATTGTTACAACATTCTCCCCTCTCCCTGCCCGGCAAAAAATATTTCTTCAGAATTTTTAATTTCTGCACCGCTCAGGCCTGTTCCACCAAATCTAAACTCAATGAAGGATGGCGTGATAACCCAATAACAGTTAAGGGGGGGGATATAAATTTTTTGGTTGAATGCATACAGTACATAGGCGGACATTTTTGAGACTTTTTTATACTACGCATTTTTTTTTTTATATGTAAAATTTTTTTTTAATTGGTAGAATAGATTCATTTTAATTTTTATTGCAAAAAATTTGAAGTCTTGATTTTTGAAAAAAAAAAATGCATGCAGTTCTCAAAAAATGAAATAAAAAAATCATATTGAATTTTTATGATATCATTCTGCGAAAAATATTACACATAATAGATGTTTTGGAAAACAAAAAATTGAAACATCAAAATTGTAAGAAAAATATGATTTTTGCTTTATGCCCTGTTTCCAGAAAAATTATACAACTTTTTGAGGATCTTTTTGAAAAATTTTTATTCAGGAGTGCCTGGTCAATGATTTAATGCAAGGATTTTGCAAAATTCCTATTTCATCTCAACAACTGTTCAATTTTCTCATAATTTTTGTCATATTACTTCAGTCAATTCCATAAAAACCACCACCAAACTAGAATTTTACAAAATGCTCCCATTAAATCATTGACCAGGTACTCCTGAATAAGTTTTACTTTAAAAAAGATGCTCCTTGGTTGCATAGTTTTTCTAGGAACGGGACATAAAACATAAATAGTATTTTTTCCAAATTTTGATGTTTCAATTTTTTGTTTTCCAAAAAATCTATTAATATTTTTCACAGAATGTTATAAAAATTCAATATGATTTTTCATTTTATTTTTTGAGAACTGCATGCATTTTTTTTCCAAAAATCAAGATTTCAAATTTTTTGCAAAAAAAATTAAAATGAATCTAATTTCTCAGTTTTTTAAAAAACTTTACATATAAAAAAAATGCTTAATATAAAAAAGTCTTTAAAATGTCATCCTGTGTACTGTATGCATTCAACCAAAAAATTTTATATCCACCCCCCTCCCCCCTAAATACGCCACAAAAAAACGATTTATCTACTCTTTTTCCCCTAAATTTCAATTTTTTTTTTTAATATCTTTCATGATCGAACCAAACTTATATCCAAATTTTTACCGATGAATATATGTTTTTAATACAAGCAAAATTTTTACTTTGTTAATTTTCAATCATTTAAATAATAAATTTATATTTTTTATAAATTAGAAATTGTTTATCAATTTTTTATTCTAAAAAATATTTTAAAAAATGAATAAAAAAATGAAAAAAAAATTTCAAGTAAAGAAAAATAACGCATTTTTTTATTCGTGTTTAAAATATTGAAATATTTAGCAAACCATATTCATCACTAGATGTCGCCATTACTGTCAATTAAATGTACCGAAAACGTACCTCCAAAGGCTTAATAGAAGCCGGAGCTCTAGGCAGCTCCAATCCAAGCAGACCTATTCTAAAAGCAATATCGTAATGCTCCGGACAACTGGATAATAAATTCAACAAAAATCTATACAGCTCCATTTTCTCCACCGCCATAAACGTAAGCCTATGAGCGACCGGATTAATAACAGCTTGCCCCTGTGAAAATAATCTTCGATTACCCAACACATCGAATCACCAAATTTCCATTTCTTCGCACTACCCACCCTTCTGCGCTTCGGCTTCACAAATGCTCCGCTACACATGATCTTTTGATCTGGCGGATCGCTGATGATATCCTCGGCGATAAGTCGAGCTATATAACACGCCTCTTTGATGTGGCCAAAAGCCCACAGACCTTCGGCTCTGACAATCAAGTTCTGCATTACGTCGCCCATTTCCGAGAAGCTTTCGAAAATCGCATTATGCGGTCCGATAGCGTTGGCCGGAAGGTGGCGAGTATCGAAAAATGCGGTATTACGATTATGACCGCTAGACGATCCGAACTCTTCGTCGTATTCTTCCATCAACGAGTCGTATACTTCCCAGTCGAGCTGCGCTGAAGGGAAACAATCGTCTATGTTGAACGTATCGTAATCGTGGTTATCTTCGTCCACGGTATTAATAGCGTATATCGAATTATTGGCTATTTTACGACGCAGATAATAGTTCACGTTACGTTCTAATACGATTTTTTCTTTTAAATGAGGCGAAACGTTACTTTGATCGGATGTACTTTGTGGTTCGCCGCCTGAAACGTTGGTAGAGTAAATTTATATTTTATTTTTTTATATTCCTAATACCTTTTCTAATCGATTCTTACAATATTTAAACGAATAGATGTGCTTTTCCACATTCGGAGACGCGACAGAATCAACCGAATTCATATTAGAATAACTTTCCGTATCATCCGTCTCATCATTCACCCAAGTGTCCGCCATCGTGATCAAATGCGTAACGAAATGATGCACTTCATCCCTGAAATTTGTACAAAATTCAACCACTATAGTTCACCTCCATATATAGACGCAAGAACGAGAGTAACGAGCGAATACCTTGTAGACGAAAAATGCTCTTTCAAATACTTAATCGTTCTAGCATCCGGTAAATCACTAGGTATAGCCGATTTGCTCGTTATTTTCGATACAACATTACGAATCCTTTCAACGTGCAAGAAGCATGACTGAAGAGCGTTACGTAACTGAAATGAGAATTTTTTACGTACTTAGATCATCGATGAACCGTATCGATTTTTTTACAACCAATAGTATATTCTTCTTCTTACCGATTCTGTGGGGTACTTGACGTATTTCAAATTTCTAACGTCTATACCGAAGGTAAACGGATGCGATTCGTACATCCATAGGTTTCCTTTTTTAGAAGTGCAGCCCGCACGATAAGTGATACCTGATACCACGAATTGATGCTATTATTCGTCGATTTATTCATTTTAAAAATACCACAATCGAAAACGGCGGATAATGAAATTTACCTGGTAGTGGGAAATTATCCCAGGTCAACTTGCACGCCTCCACGCAGGGCTTAAACCCGCCGAAATTATGTAAATCGAAAGCCGAAGGAGTGTGTTTCCAATTATTCCATATCTTGAAAAAATATATATATATTTTCATTCGATCAAAATAATCCAGGTATCTTGGAAATGAAATGGAAAATTTT
Source organism: Phenacoccus solenopsis (assembly GCA_009761765.1). Taxonomy (NCBI): domain Eukaryota; kingdom Metazoa; phylum Arthropoda; class Insecta; order Hemiptera; family Pseudococcidae; genus Phenacoccus; species Phenacoccus solenopsis. The sequence goes on from CM019756.1 coordinate 11,031,097, forward strand.
TCCAACAAGTTGGAAATAATTTTAAACACTCAAAAGTGATTACTTAACGAATAAAAAATATTCTGCGACCATTTTCCAACTAATAATTTTTTTTATTAAAGGCGGTGTTGGAGGGCGGAGAGATAAGCTGTCCTGAAACGAATTTCATGCTTATACCTCATGAAGAGAGAGATCACTAAGATCATAATCGAGAAATAATCGCTCTCTAAAAACATTTCTATATAAGATGATCTTCCACTTAAATAGGTTTTTTTTTTCTTTGAACCCCTTACTGTATTTTTTTAGGGAAGAGGAGGGGCCTGAGGCTCGAAGATTTTTGTTAAAAAAAAAAAAATACTCCAATGATAATATTCCTTACATAAGGACTTGGAAAAAAAATACTTCATAAAACTTGTAGCCCCCTTCAAGATCATTTTAATAACTATTCAGTTTCCCCTCCTCCCCCTTGCCCTTTAGAACATGAAAAACGTTGATTTTTTTCAAATGCGAAAAAACTATATTTTTGTGGCAGCGTATTACGAAAATGAGTACTGATATAAATGAGCTTTCATAGCTGTCATCTTCACTTGAATTTTTCAAGTTGGAAATTTCAATTCTAACAATACGTTTCGTGTTCATTTCCAAAATTACAGTGGTTTCTAAAAAACTGCATTTCATGTCAACATTTCGCTTCGTTAAATATTTCACATATCATAAAAAACGACTACATTTGCCACACACGATATATTTCAAGCTTTTAAATTTTCTCAGCTTCCCTGAAACTGGCAATGGCTGCACGTATCTTGTGAAAACAACACCAAGCATTACGATTATCTTACTCTTTTACATACCAATACATGAGAAAACAGCGAGAATGTTACAACAACGAAGGCAAGCTTTTGAAGTATTCAAGCAGGGGTTCTTAATTGGTTGAGAGCCAGAAAACTTATAATATCATGAAGATTCGACTCCCCCCCTCCCTGTGAAAAGCCTTTTATCAACGTTTTAGTTCAAAAATTTAGGTTTAAAAATATTTTTTTAATGTCAAAGAAATTCATAAATATACGAAAGAACATAATTTAAGAATATGACTTTTTTTTTTTTTAAATGATTCATATGAACGAAAGTAGAGTAGTTATAATCATAATTATAAAAGTGTTCATTTTCTTTTTTTTTTTTTAATTAATAAATCTACTGAATATTCAAGAAACTGAGCTCACGGCACGGTTCTGACTCTTTCACCTCCCCCCCCCCCCGATCTATGGCCTTGTTGTTTTTTTATTTATTTATTTTTTATTGTAATTCCCTTAAAACACTGAGTGAACTTTCATTAATTCAGATAAAATTGAAATTTTCGCGAAATTTCGTACTTTTTGTAAAATATTTGCTCCTATTTCGTACTTTCGAACCTCAAAAGAAAAATCTGTGTTTTTTTCGTACTTTTCGTACGCAGCGGACACCCTGTATAGCTTCCTTAGGTACTAAGGAACATTCGCAAAATCGGATGTTTTCGCAAGTGCGTCGTGTAGAAGAATTTGATAATCATTATAATTATTATGATGCTGATGTCGAAAAATACGCATAATTATCACAAAGTTCAAGACACCAGAAAAAGTCCGAATTTTTTTTTCAGTGTTTTGTACAACTACAGAGACTAGAGGTATACATTTCGGAATGAAATATGGGGTTATGAAAAAAAATATGAAAAGTCAATACCCTTTAAAATTCTGCTTGGAATATTGGAAATCAATGAATCCAAGAAAAGACAATAGACACCTTCGAAGCAATGAAAAATAAATTAATAATTTTTTGAGCTTTCAATCAAATCTACAAAAAAAAAAAAAAAAAAAAAAACGTAAAAAGCCAACTTTCGCGGAATCACGAATATAAAATTTTTGGCATTAAATTATATTCACTACAAGAGTCCCACTCACGAGATATCAACGTAAACCTCATTATTGAAAGTTCATCTACGTCTGTCTCCTTTCAAAAAAGGAGTACGAGGGAAATCCCAACGAATATTTTCTTAGCTGAGATCACTTTTTATAGTTCAAAACTATTCTCTCCCCGCCACCATCAAAAAGAAAACCCCAACAGAAATCACAACTGATTTTTTGTAGGCTAGATTACTTTCTACAAATTAAAACGATTTCAACTTGTTGAAAAATTTTTCCACTTCAGACCCTTTTTAGATCTAAGACACCAAGGCTAAAATGAAAAAGAAAATCATGATTAATAACACTATCAGATTAGACAAAAATTTACCAAATCGATAGTTTTGAAATGCCAATCTTTAAATTTCCAACACAACGAAGCTCTTTCTTTCGGCGTTATAGCCGGATTCAAAGCCGCTAATCTCCACAAAGAAACAATTTCGTCGCATAAACGAGCTGCCGAAGCTTGATATATGTACGAATTGCTGTTACCGTTGTAATAGTATTTTATCTGATAACCACAGTCGCCATTAAGTCCAGACTTATTCGCGAACCACCATAAAACAACCTATTGAAAAATTCTCAATTTATAAGAACATTCGATGAAATGGTAACGCTTAAAAATAATAATCGTACTTGAACGCAGTTGGTCATTTCGTCGGTGATGATTTCCAACAAAGGGAGAGCATTTCGATCGTTTTTTCGATACATGTCGCGAACGATCGATAACAAATTCCATAGCGAATCGGGTTCGCCTATTTTTAGTGGACGTAGCATACTATTATATTCGTTGATGATAGCCGGAATATTATTAGTTAGCATGTTCACGTCACTGTAAGAATATATATCGATTGAATGTATCGAATATACCGAATATAATAAATTATTATTATTGGTTATACCTGAAGACCATTGGAGGAACGTTTCCGAATCTGTTCATTTGCTTTTTCACGTTCATGTGAAGTTGATGATCATCTAAGCACCACATTGCGTGCTCAAAAACAGACGCGCCAGCAGTAGTATCAGGGGCTCCACTTACCTACGAGTACAATTAAAAATTATTTCACAAAATAAATAAATGAATAAAATAACCTCGAAAAATATAATTTACCGTATTAATGGGTAATGGTTGTCCCGAGTTAAGGTCGTCTAGTAACCTCTGAGCAGTTTGTAAATACTGCTCTGGTAAACTGCTCACCAAATATTGGGAAAATTTTTGTAACTGATCGCGGTTCAGTTGGGTCAAACTTTCACTGATTGGCGGTCGTAGTTGAACTTTTTCTGGCTGTAGGACAAATCACGTTTAGTTTAAGGATATTGATAATTAAGGTTACTTTTCATATCCATACTCACATTATAAATACGTAATAAACATACGGCTACGATATGGCAACACCATAATGGTACTGCTTTACAAGTGCATATACAAGATGTTATTCTACGACGATCGAAGCTAATAGAAACGCTGAACTTGTCACCGGTGTTCACACGCACAGTGGCATTCAAATGAAATCCTACAATACCAAATTGATCAATTAATATTATTCAACTATCAAGGCTAAGATGAGGCTACAATAGCAAATAAAAACACATAAATATACCAATTTGAATAACATCAAAAACATTCTCATTTTCGTACAGAATTTCACCACGGAGAAATTCGTCGTCGTTGGAATTAGCCAAACAAGTATACAAACAAATATCATCATCCCACTCTGGGAAGCTCCAAAAAGTAATCCGTTGCTGCAGTTCTTCGGGAACTGGTGGTTGAAATTTTTCAACCATTTCGAAAGGTATATGCATAGCCACACATCTAGCAGCCAATTCTGTTAGTCTTAAAACACTTCCATCTAACAATCAAGTGTTCATTGTAGTCACACATTTTATACGAAAGAAATAAAACGACAAAAAGTATCAAAGTTGGCGCCATTACTCACTTCTTTTATACTCTATACAACGGAATCCTCGACGCAGTTTAGGGTGTTCCGATCGTTTCCAACCTTTCCAATTGATATTTACTGTTTCCACATCGGGATTCCACTTTTCAAAAGCGGTTTCTTCCTCTGAATTGAGTGATTCTTCGGGATCCATTTCTTCACTGGAACGATTCCTTCGGAGCGAGCGATTATTATCAATTAAACGACTAAAATTCGTAGGACTTGGATTATCCATAATCCAACGACACGCGATTACATGAATCACTCAATATCACCCGAATAATCATGAGAATTTAATCAATCAACCATTGTTACAAATTTCTCCACCAACTCCGAAACACTTTCTCGGAGAACACAAAGGAGGACGTATAAATTATTTTGTATGGTGTTTTGTTATTACTAGTTTCAACCTGTATTTTGCATTTGTGACCACGTGCGGTATTCTGTAGAAGCGCAGACCGCAGACCATACCTATAATAAATATGCTTCAGTTTTCAAGCTTGAACTTTAAAAGACTCATAAAAATAAAGATTTTAATACTTAATTAGATGAGATTTTTGTTAGAAACACATTCACATTTTTGTATTCTAATTCTTGAGCTCATTTCAAAATCGCATAACTATGTAAGTTGAAAATTCGTTTTAAAAAGTCCATCACAGATTTATAGACAGCAACCTGAGGTACAAAGAAGAAGGGATGCAATCCCAAGGTTTTTTTCATATTTATTGGAATGATACAACGTACAACCAATTCCATTCATCATGAATTTTGATATCAAATCCTTGTTCGTGAAATGATGAATTTTATATAAAATTCACAAATATCAATTAAAACATTTCGACAAATACAAAAAATGCAACTATCACAAATTCATGTCGAGTTATGTCCAAAAAATGTCTCGTTCAAGAACCCGGCAATGGTTAATTGATACGCTTGAAAGCTTCTTTACACTTCTTTTTCCAAACAAATCGACTGTTCTTGATTAGTAACGGACCTAGCAATTTAATTACCACGAAGGACACATACACGGTGCACAATTACAATTGAACTTTTTAAATCATTTGGCTATGAAATACCGAGTTGTGAATGTGACAAGAGCATAGTAAATCATTTATACGCATACGTTAATTTCAACTCGATTGTGCGAGAGTATCGGGTGAAAATTGTTCATGAAATTGCGCGAATACACTTCAAATATCCATTGGGTAAGTACTAATATTAATCGCTCAAAAATCACTACTCAACAACTCCGAATAAAACTCCCAATTTTGCTTAGATTACATGCGATTTTCCTATATGAAGACGTGAAAAAAAAAATGAAAAACATATTCTGCTTCCTTATATTCTCCGTTTTAAAATCAAGAACAACCAGTGATCAATGGTTGACATCGGCGTCCTTCTCCAAACAAAACTCCTACGATAACCACATGAAATTATACCAAAAGCCACCCCTACCACTCGCCAACACATACCCGCACGAAGAAAAGCTCGAAGACAACGTTCTACACGATACATCGGAAACTGGTCAAAATTACGCGTTGAATCCATTCTATCAAAACTTCCTGTACCCTCCACCTCCATTACCGATACCTAATGATGTGCTCGTCATAATACTCGAACAAAAAATGAGATGTTCCAACGATTCGCAACCAGGCGAACAACCCCCTCAACCAACACCCAACGTTTTTCCACCACCATCCAGATGCATTTGGGCGATTCTCGCATGCTGTGCACCGACCAGCGCTACATTTCGTTATACTTGTTTCAACTTCTTAGGATGCACCGGATCATTCTGGGAAATTAATCCGTGCCAACTGCCCGTCATTATGTTGGCAGCTAACGATGCTTTAGCCTATTATAAACAGTTCGAGCCTCGACCTACGCCCGTTCCATCTCCACCTACGCAGGCTCCGTCCACAAATGCTACGGTAACGCAAGTACCTAGTGCTGAGACCACGATAGAGGCGTCTACATCAGTAACCGCAGAAACCACAACTGTTAGTTCGGTTTCGGAACAACCACCGGCTAGCTGAAGAGCTAAAATACCTATATAAACCGAAGTTAATTATAATAGATGTCATTATTGTTTCCGAACAGTAATAATTTAATTTCACATTTATACTTTTATTAAGTTACGAATGAGTTACAGTCTTTCTCGTTATTTCCGGCACATTTCGTTAAAAATATACCTACCTAATGAACTAGTTCGTTAATTACATCATTTCTATTAGCATAACAGCTATCTCGATTTTAATTTTCACAAAAAGATCTCCATTAATATTTCGAAATCATACAGGTACGCTAATTTATATTCGACAATAAAATTCGTTCAATTTCAATCGACTCGAGAAATGATCGTTAAATACCCCAATTCGCGTTAAAAATACCGTAATTAATTTAACAATGCTATAAAATCGATCATAAACTTCTTTATACAATTTATCGATTATTAATCGCCGCCGCGAATTTTTCAAAAATGATAAAATTCGCAACAGGTGACCATCAATCAATCGAGACGACAATAAAAAAAATGAATAACGCTTCTTATGTAACATTTAAGTATTTATTTTCAAAAAACATTTAGAATGAGCTGCACACAAAGTAAAATATATTAATAAAATGTTTCCATTTAATCAACAATTAAATTAAATCTTTTTAAGTTAACATTAATTCTTAACAAAACAAAAAAAATTTACATAAAGATAACGAAAGAAATTATTTTCTTGTGAGCTAGCATAATCTCTTTCGTTTTAAAAGAGCCTACTCGGCGACTGAGTAACTTCACGCACAGAGGGCTTTGCTATGCAATAAATCTGCAAAAAATAAAACAGAAAAAAAAACACATACATATAGAACGAATACTTGGGTAAATAATAAGGCGAGGTTCGACGATAAAATCAACAAAAAAAAAATATGGTAAGTTCAATTTTTTTTTATTTTTTTTAAATCTAAATAATCTATATTGTATTTTAACCTCGTAATAAATTTGTAAAATTGGAGCTTGAAATGATGGTAATAATTGCTAATCGGTCGACGAATACTTCATTTTAAAGATAAACCTCGCTTATCTAATAATATCAACAGTGTTACCACACGTATTCGACCTGATAGAAATTTACAAGTTCATTTTTCATTATCGTTATGTTGCGCCGATAATAATGGCCGTTAATTAATAGCTGAATATTGGTTAACATTCAATTTTATGAACACATAAAAACAACTTTTTCGATCGAACGAGATGTCCAAGTACATAAAAATTCATCACAAAAAAAAAAAGAAAAGAAAAAGATAATACAATTAAAAATTAGCCACATTTACAAACAAGGTAATAAATTCGAAACGATTAGATGATCGTGATGTTTCGTAATAAAATAATTAGAACACCGACTAAGGTATTTGAGGCTTTCAAGTATCTACGCGTTACTAGTTACAGGTGTTAATTAACGCAACACGATATCAGGTAAACCGTACCATCGTTGTACTCACTTTCTAATTGATACGAAATCAATGGACCCACGAATGTCCATTAAACGTCGGCTGACCGTGGTTGCTGGCCGACGACGTGGTTTGAGTAGTTGGCGGATTTTGTGCGGTCATAGTATCGGTGCCGAAATTAAAATCGAACGTGCCACCTATACTCAACTCGTGGCTGATAACTTCGGCAACGTTACACTCGAAATCGCCGTGAATGGTTTCGATATTTATGTTTAAATCGTCGAGTAAATTCAACCCCTGATCCATTCCGCTCAAGTACTGGGTAGCTGGGCTGGAATTCGAAGATCTGGTGATGGGCGATAAGTTCTGTAACATGTCAACGCAAAATTAGTTTTCCTTTTTCCCAACATCGTCCAGTAAATTTTTTTGTCGAGGAATTAATCTCATGAATGTCTAGAATAGCCTCACCGAACATAACACATGTTCTCAACGATTGATGGGGAGCAAAGCTCGAAAGAAAAAAAATGTTCGAAGAGTACCTACTTCCTAAAAAAAAAATGGAGAGGGCTCAAAATCCTAAATGTTTGCTGAACGAAAATGGAAAAATATCAAAAAAGTGAAAAAAGTGAATCACCGCCAATAAAACTTCGAAAAACAATAAAAAAAAAAAACTGAGCAAAAAAGTTTGAAAATATTAAAATTGAAAAAATAAAAGTTGAAAAATGTGATAAATTCTGATGAACTTTTTTTTGTATTTATTATTATTTATACAGGCGTCTTCAACTACTACGAGTATTACGCTAGTTTCACCTTAATTTTTTTCAAACATGATTTTCTTCGTATCCTGGTCAATTTTTTTCCGAAAATCAGGGGGCGAAAACAACCATTGAGCTCAGAAGGGTCCAAGAATTACTTTTACCCTTGATTTAATAAATTAACAATACCTCGTGCGGGTTTTTCCGATTTTCAATTAGATTCAATCCTCAAAACTTTGCGCTCATTATAAATTCAGCTCCAGTAATGCTGCATGGCTGCTTACGTTTTATTTCTAGTAGTTAAAAGCGAGTATATGCTTTTGCAATTTTTTTCTTTTTCTTTTAATAATTATAAAAACGAATAATTATCTAGTTTGGTGAAACTAAAAAAAAAAAAACGTAAGCAGCCATGCCGCATTACTGGAGCTGAGTTTTTACTGGCACTTGTTCAGGTTTATAAGTAACATTGCTAATCTCCTCATATCTGCAGGGCACGCCTAATACCAAGTCTAAAAACCCCAACCCTATTCCTTTCAAAAAAACGAAGCAAAGTATCGAAATATGGGTAAAATACACCAACAAAAACTTGTTGAAAAATTGGCATATTTTTCAGTCAAGGAGACACCGCGTTCAGCGTAGTCGTTGCAAACATTTACGCTTGCAACGATAAAATTTTTCCTTCTAGAAAATCGTTATCAGCACTGCATTTTGCTGGCTGCTTCTCTAGAAATCTGCAGCTCATCTCGAAGCGAGCGAGAAAATTTTTCGTAGATTTCGACGCGAATTTATTTATAGCTTTTAGTCAAAGGAGTCTGACATTTTGTTTGAGAATTTAGTTTATGCGACCAATCGCTTTTCTTCGACTGTGGAATCCACTTGATTCATTGTCGATACAATTATGACCTTTTCATCTAAAGTAGTATTTTCTTCATCATCAAATAAGGCTAATAACTTTTTCAGATTGAGATGATCGATTCGTAATTTATCAACATTTTCAAAAACTTCAAATGAGAAAATTTCCTCTTTATAAATCTAATGAGACATATTTTTGCTTTTTCGCTGATAAAACTGAAAGTAGGTACCAATATACAACTCCTGCTTAAAATTCACAAATGCACCGTGTATTGATCAGCCCATATTCTTATCTCTCTTTTATTGTTTCCAACTACCAACTGTTCTCGTTGAGGTTTTAGATTCATATTTTTCTAGATTTTATGTAACAAATAAAAACAAAAAAAATCAAATATTTTAGAAATTGTAATTTAGGCACTTTGGTATTCTTCAATCTTATGAGGCGTGTAAATGACTCTCGAGGTCTTCTCGGGGGCTAAATATAATTATCTTCGTGAAAAGTTCGCGAAAATGAAAGAAAATAATATTTTTTTTGTTGGTGTATTTTACCCATATTTCGATACTTTGCTTCATTTTTTTCCTAACTCGGCCCCTAATTAAGGTTCAAAGGTATCAATGACATGTATGAAATCCTCGAGACACGACTAACACTTTTGGTCCTCTTCATACCACCTCTTTTTCCCATAGGTAAGGGGTTGGAAGGCGTTTAGATGATTTTTCATGAAAAGGAGGAAAATTTAGCCCCCCAGTGGCACGTGTTCCCCTCATCCGAGAGGGCTGAAATTTTTTCTGCGTAATGTAGAAGTATAAAGAAAAAAATGCAGGGTGTGAGAACTCCGCAAAAATCAAAAAAAAAAAAAAAACGTAAGCAGCCATGCCGCATTACTGGAGCTGAGTTTTTAACTGGGGCTTGTTTTGATTTAGTAATAACCTTGCTTAAACGTTCATCACTACAGGCCACACCCAATACCAAGTCTGAAAACCCCTACCCTATCCTTTCCAAAAACACTTGAGAAATTCAATTTGGCACAAATGTAGTATTTCTTGCCATGGAATAATCATGCGAACACATATTTCTCAAATTATAACTATTTGAGGGTCCTCAAATTATCTTCAAATTTTGTAAATCCGCCATTTTGGATCCATTTTGACTCAAATTTAAGTGGTTATGTTCTGGTCACAAACTAATCCTACACACAAAGTTTGACCATTCTAGGCCGATTTGGTGATGAGATATGGAAGATTCATGAAATTTCCTGCAGCAATTTCCCCTCCAAAAGCCGTTTTTTGCTCTAACTCCCCTCCAAAATCACTGAGGAAGCTAAAATCAAAATACGTTTGTCACTTGGGCTCATTTTATCATATGACACAGCAATAAAAAATTTTCGACCCCTCCTGTACCCCCACCACTATTTTAGGTTGGTAACCCCGCCTTCCCCCTCCAACATCATGTATGGAAGTGAATTCGGGATATAGTATACAACTTATCCCCAATAACCATATGAATTCATATTAATTACATTTTTACCAACTTGAGGCTCCTCAAGCTCTACTCAAAATTTTGATAATCCGCCATTTTGAATCCATTTTGATCCAAATTCAAGAGGTCATATTGTGGTCACCAACTAACCTCACACACAAAATTTGACCTCTTTAACTTGATTTGGTGGGGAGATATGGAAGATTCAAGAAATTTCATGACTCAAAACTTCCTCAAAAAGCCGTTTTTTGATCTAACTCCTCTCAATATGCACTTAGGAAGCTGAAATTTGGATATGTTAGTATCCGTGACTCACTCTTTCATATGAAATCAAAAACGAAAAATTTGAGCTATTTGCCCCTTCTCCAGCCCCTCTCAAAATTTGAGTGATCCGCCATTTTGAAATTTATCGAAAAAACAAAAAAACTATTTTTGCGCATTTTCAAGAAGAGTCTCTCACCAAATTTTGAGCGAATTTTATGAATACTCGCCGGCGCTACGCGTGGGGGAAAAAAAAAATATATATAGTGATCTATGGTCAAAGTGGCATCACTTTGCACATTCCTCAGAAGTGCATCTAATGTCACGTTAACGACACCACAGTGGCGAACGGAATGTATAATTTCATAGGTTTTCTTGGAAACAAATTTTTAAAATGATGCCACTTTACCTGTAAACATCAAAAAAATGAGGCTACTACGACCGTAGATCGAAACAAATTTTTTTGTATGAAAAATTTAATATTAGTGGTAAAGTGGCATCACCCAAATAACCACACCAGTGACGTCATGACACATAGCTGAATCGATGAGCAATGTGATGGTAAAGTGGCATCAAAAAAAAGATGCCACTTTGTAAAAAAGATGCCACTTTACCTGTAGACGACGAAAAATGATGCCACTTTATCCATAGATAAATCTATATATAAATATATATATACCAAAAAGTTGGACATTTGCCAGATGATAACAAATGGTCTGAAACGCAAAGATTTGAAGACCCCACCCTCCCCCGACCTTCCCTTCCCAAATCAGGTGGCTGTAATAGCTATCGTTTTGTTAAAAACTCAGCTAAAAATTTCCCTTCTATAAGGCTGGACAACCATAGTAAAGATATTATGTACTCAACTTTAACGACTCTGCGCCACGTGTTAATATTAACCTATCGACTTGAAATTTTTGGAATTATAATTTTATAGTAAAATGAAACTTTTTAGGTGATGCTGCACTTCAAATCGAATTTTTATTTCTCATTGCCACCCCAGTATGGTGAAATGAACTGGATCACGGATCACGAATCTACTTCTGAAAACTGATCCGAATCACGGATTAACCCTGAAAAATAGGATCCGGATCACAACAACCCTGGTTATAGGTGGGAAAAGAATTGTCAAGCCCTCTCCGTTTGGTACTACGTCTGTCTACATTAATATGTAGGGTATTACATCAACCACCAATCGATGGAGGCTTCTGGTCTGCAATTTGTGAAGTTATTCTTCTAAACATCCATGAGAAACTATTATTCCTTTTTTGCTCACATTTACCAGACTCAAATGTCCCTAGCCACCATTTCACCTACCTGTTTAACGTCAGACAATAAAATGCAATTACACGGCTGCGGATGATGTATCAAACAGTGACTCGACGAAGTGGTAACTTGATGGCCGAACGGTGTCCGCGAATACGTGCCAGTCGGCGGTGGTGGAGCTTGCGGCTGATACGTCGTATATAAAAACGTATCTGAGCTATTAATTTTCATATTTTGTTCTAAAGTTCCAGCCAATTGGTCCGGCGGCATATAATTATTGAAGTTCATCGTCCACTCAGGCTCGACTGCTGGAATAGGCGACAATCGACTACACGAAGAAGCGTTCGACGACGCTCGAGTACGAAAATCGGGGCTGCAAAAGAACAACGAAAATTCCGTTAAAATTCCATTTCGTATATTACGCAACGCTCCTTATTACAATCAAGCATTAGGCCTTTTCTCGAACCAGAATTGTTAGCTTCTTACAATGTAACGCCTTATCGAACGATAACGCTTATTGGACACGCGAACGAAATATATACGCGTATCACTGACGTAAATCGTTAACACCTTATCGGTATTTTTTTTACTACAAATATAATTTAACGAACCGCCGTGTACGACTGGAACGACTTTCAACCTTTTCCCATTCGACGTGTATCTCGAAAGGATGCGATTAAAGATTAACAATAAGAGAGTGCTTCTCCCCGACCAGTACAAACTTACATACACGTGTTGATTGGCACGCGTGATGCACCATTATTTCGACTCCGTAACAAATCGAACGCGCGTGTGATTGAGAACTTTCACGAGTGGTAAATTATTCTTTCGAAAGTTTCCGCGCTCTCCGTAATACTTCGAACTTCGTCAAATTCGACGTCGAAACGACAACACAGCAACAAGTTACTCCGATACCAATACACGAACGAGCGTATTCTATACACGTTTAATACGATATTCTTAAACCCTACATAAAGAGGGGGGGATTTCGGTGCGGAAAATTTTCATCGCAACTCGCCACTCAAAAATCATCTTCAAACGTCCGAACGACGTAACTACGAGTCCCAGTGAACACACCGCTGCCCTTACATACGTAACGAAGAGAAAAAAAATCCCAACCCTAGTACCTCATCTAGCGTAGCTTTTATTTCTCCATTAGCGAGTTTATTTCTCGACCTAGTTTCCGCGACGCGCGGAAATTTCCGGTCGCGTTCAAGGACTGTTTTTGAAACGGCATAAAAGGCGAGCAATTTCGTAACATTTAGGGGCGCTACGAACGGGGTCAGCGTTGGCGGACCGATTGATTCGGCAAAAATTCCAATCAATCAAGCAGTCGATGTGTGTTGGTATTTCGCACACAGACGCGCGCCAAGATGCCCAAATTTTCACCTACGAGTCGTTCGAAAACGTTTCACTCGTTGACGTCATCCAGCGTATAAACCGGGCCGAGATTTTCTCGTACTTACGTCTTACGATTTTTATAGTCGAATTAAGAATGAAGGGAATCTTAGCGTTCGACGGAAATGTGAAGTTTTTATCCCGATATTTCCGACAGCGGGTTTTTACTCGATCTGTCGTCGATAATTCGGAACTAGGAATCCATTTATAGCAGCTTGGTATAGTAGAAGAGAACAAAGCTGTCGAGAGTACTGAATTTTTGGCTCCGAGATATTTGAAGATGAAGATACCTATCTTCGAGTTTCCCACAATTAAATACGTATGTGCATATATTTTAACGCATATGCCTTACTGTATTACAATAAATATAACCACCAGGCAACGTAATTATGGATTTTCTGAGATAGGATGGGCGGAGGAGGGGATCTGGTGGTTGAACTTCTTTCGGCTTTTTTTTTTTTTTTTTTTTTTTTGAAATCGAGGTCACATACAAATCATCATTCAAATTCTTGCTCATTAATTTGAACTTCTGAGGTTCGCCATGTAACATAAACAATTTTAAGCCAAAATTATCAGAGAAGCCATCTTGACTGCGCCTAAATACGAATTTTAAACTTTTTACGAAGATGCATTTTCATACTGCCTTGAAAATTTTGCAAAATTAAAAATATCGCCTTTTTTCAAGCGTTTTTAGAAGTTATGAAGGAAATCTCCCCACTCCTCCCCAGCTGAAAGAAATCAACTACGCCAACAACTGTCCCAAGAGAAGTCGAAAAAAAGTTAATGCGTAATAATGCAAGATTTTCAAATTTCAAAAAAGCGCCGTTTCATTTACCCCCCCCCCCCTTCCAGAATTGAGAATTTTATATATAGGTATTCTGAGCTCGTTCTACTATTTCTCTTAGTTACAGTAATAGATGATCGCGTAGGATCGTCGTACCGTTTGATATCCGATCAGAATCGTGTTATTATACGACTATACCACCAATAGGAAGCAAGAGCCTCTTATCACCTTATTATTCTGAAGTTTACAATCTAAAATAATTAAAAAATGCATCTCCTGCTCTCAGTTTAAATTTTAATCGATATAATAAAAATTATTTTTCGTGCTTGTAATGAGGGAACGCGATAGCTCAATATAAACTGATATGAGTCATTGAGTCTTAATGTAAGGGAATAGTTGACAAAAAAAATGCATATATCTTGTTTGGAATGTAGAAATCACGTTGAGAAAGATCATCATGATTGTGAATTTGGGAAAGGAATAATTACTTCAACATTCATGGTGGTAAGCGTGAATAGTATTGCATCATCTTATGGTTACTAGGTGTACAATTTTTTATATTTAAATATATTTCCTAAAATGGAAAGAAAAGATCAAAAAGGAAAATCTTTGCTTTTATTCCGTTAAATCTGGAACAAACTCGTCATGTAATGAACCTCGAAAATATTTAAATACTGTCATCGATCAGGATCAGGATATTTCTAGTTTTATGAGAGATGCGGGGGAAAGAGAACTGTATCCCTTTAAAATGATACTTCTGGAAGTTACGCAAGGAGAAGGGATATCCTTCACATGATTTTTCTGAAGCATTAAAATAACAAGCGAGGCAATTTTATCCTTCATAATGATACTTAAGGGGGGGGGGGGTTAGGATATAAAATTTTTTGGTTGAATGCATACAGTACACACGCGGACTTTTCCAAGACTTTTTTATATTACGCATTTTTTTTATGTAAAATTTTTTTTAAAATTGGCAAACTAGATTCATTTTAATTTTTTTTGCAAAAAATTTGAAGTCTTGATTTTTGAAAAAAAAAATGCATGCAGTTTTAAAAAAATAAAATAAAAAGATCCTCAAGGGTTGCATAGTTTTTCTGGAAACGGGGCATAAAGTAAAAATCGTATTTTTCCCACAATTTTGATGTTTCAATTTTTTGTTTTCGAAAACATCTATTATGTGTAATATTTTTCGCAGAATGACATCATAAAAATTCAATATGATTTTTTGAAAAATTTTTATTCAGGAGTGCCTGGTCAATGATTTAATGCAAGGATTTTGCAAAATTCCTTTTTCATCTCAACAAGTGTTCAACTTTCTCATAATTTTCATCATGTTACTTCAGTCAATTCCATAAAAACCACCACCAAACTAAAATTTTACAAAATCCTACCATTAAATCATTGACCAGGCACTCCTGAATAATTTTTATTAAAAAAGATCCTCCTTGGTTGCATACTGTTTCTAGAAACGGGGCATAAAGCAAAAATCGTATTTTTCCCAAATTTTGATGTTTCAATTTTTTGTTTTCCAAAAAATCTATTAATATTTTTCGCAAAATGTCACCATAAAAATTCAATATGATTTTTCATTTTATTTTTTGAGAACTGCACGCATTTTTTCCCCCCAAAAATCAAGATTTCAAATTTTTTGCAAAAAAAAATTAAAATGAATCTAGTTTCCCAATTTTAAAAAAAATTTTACATAAAAAAAAATGCGTAATATAAAAAAGTCTTAAAAATGTCTGCCTGTGTACTGTATGCACTCAACCAAAAAATTTTATATCCACCCCCCCCACCCTTAAGGAAATGATGAAGGGTGGAGTGTGTTCAACCCTAAAAATCTGTTAAAAGCAAACAGAGAACCAAGAAAATTTCCAACTCACAGGTGAGGTTAAAGAGGAATCAAAACAAAGTCAATCTTTGAAAAACTTCAGGGTCAATGTGCCTCTCGAATCTTCCATATCTGCTCATTAAATGTACTCAGGAAGCTCCAACTTGAAGCATAACGTCAACTGAGAGCCATAAAATCATTTATCCACTTTCGGTCAAAATGGATCTAAAATGGCGTATGCCTAAAAAGTTAGCAAAAGCTCGAAGGAACCATAATAGCTCAAATTTACGAAACAAAGATTTTCATAACCATATTGGCATCAAGAAATGAAATGCATCTCAACTTCAAGTCCGTAGAAGTATTCTAAAGACACAGTGGATGGTTAGAGGCAACTTGACGAATAATATCCTCCATAACTAAACCTAATATTTCGAGAATCTATCTCCTTTAATATAACATGGCTGCTTACATTTCTCATTTAATTCATCTGCATCCGAAAAGACTCCACGTAAATGTTCAGAAATGATAACAAAAGCGATAAACAAGCAGGCTACGACTTAATTAAAATTCCCTTATCGAAAGATTCTCTTCACATTACTACATTGACGCAAGTAACGCAACACGGTGACGTGTACGGCTAACTATCATCTACGAACCGACGTAAGGACGATTTCAGCGGCCGCAAATTTTATTTCCCGAAAACAGCCTTACACATATGCGTAAACCGAAACCAGATAAAAAAAACGATTATTAAGAAAATATTCGTCGAAATGGTCCGATAAATAAATATGATTCACGACCAGTTTACACATTATCATCTCATACATACAACCAAGGTAATAAGAGGGAACGAGAGTACGTGAAAAAAAAAAGATGACGAAAACAAAAACAAAACTCCAAGCCAAAAATTCAACCCGTATTCCGCCAACGTATTTACGGCGTCCCAATTATGCAACTTTGCGCCCCTCGCCGCACTCCATTAGTCTACCTTCGTAACCGCCGGAGGCCTCCAGCGATTCGTAATTTTTTTTCTCTCAACCATCGCCGACGTCTTGGAAAATACTTTTTCACATCAAAGGTCTTATCGAGCCCACGCCGAATCGAGCAAAATAGGTAGGCCGATTTTGCGTCACAACCTTTTTCGAATTTATACGCGTGCCGTACGCTCTCGAGATTTAAAATACGCGTTACCTATTCAAAAAGTCGATCGCGAACAGGGCGTGTACCGCGTACGACGTTCGAATATGTAAACATTTAATTAAAATTGTCAATTTTCGAACGTACGCGGGGGGGGGGCACGCTACTTTTTTCGTCCCAGCCACGCTCCGACAGGTGGAATTTTTACACCTAGAAAGGGACGGAGGGGGAGAGCGAGGAAAGTAAACGATGCGAAAGTGGGCGTTGGAAAAGCGACGTCGCGACGTCCTTTTCTCCGTACATCTGTATACACACCGAAGCTCGTCGATGGCGAAACGTTTAATCGCCCGAGTTTATAATGTTTACCACCTTTGAACGTCGTTTAATTCGACACCCTGTATCCGGGTGATATTCGCCACCGAAATTAATCGCTCGAATTGAGGCCGAGAGGGCATTAGCGTTGAAAAGGCGCAAAAAATTTCTTTCCAAGGAGAATGAAAAAAAAAAGGAGATGAATTAAACACGTCTCCGAATGGGGTGAATTTCGATCGTCGCTGTTATTTTCCCACGTATTTAATCTTCAACCGGATAAAATCGATAAGGTGTTTCTTCTCTCTTGTGAACTGAAATAAATTCCTGCATTGTCCTTGTCCTTTCCTCCGACAAAATTTAGCAAAAACAGAATTTAAAATCCGGTAAAAATTGATTTAAAATTATTTTTTTTATTGAAAAAAAAAAAATAAGAAAAAGTTTTCACCATTTTTCATTATATGTAGTTATTATTCTTTATTTTTCAGCTAAAAACACATCAATTAGGAATACGAAACAATATTTTTAAATTTATGTAACGTATCATTCATTTTGTAATTATTTAATTTCCAATAACTTTGTTACTCTTTCAATCAATGTAGAAATCAAATTTTTAGAATTTTTAAAATTAAATTTCGTAACCAAGATGCCATTCTGAAGTTACCAACATGTCACATCAAATTTCAAATTATTTTGAGTGATGAACTCTCAACAGGCACTAGAGGCTACATCTTCCAGAAAGAAGGGGAGGCCATTTTTTTTTCGTGCCTGCAAATTAATAATACGCCATCTGTTGTCGGTAATGTTATTGAATTATCACTATCGATAATATCGATAATTTCGATATGATTTTCAATATTAAGTATAGACGTGTTTATGTTTGTGCGAAACATATGGTTAGAGTTTTTTTTTAGTAGTTATTTTGTTGAATATCAACTTGAAGCCAGTACATCAATGCAAAAAATGCCAAAAGGTGTTTTCTTTGAAATATAACTTACAATGGCACATCAAAAACTTTCATGAAACTGTTCAAATTTCAAAAATATTATTCGATGTGGTCAAGGAAGCTTGTAAGCATTAAATTTTGATTCACTTCCTGAATTATACTTAATAGAATTGATTTTCCATATTCTTTTTTTTATAAATATATATATTTTTTTAATAAAAATATTAAAACAAAAAAAAAAAAAAAAAAAAAGGGGGAAATATTATTAAGTATTGATTATTCATATTTGTTTTTTCTTTAATATTTTTTAAAATAAAAATTCAAAAACAAAAAAAAGGAAAAGTATTATCAAATATTGATTATTCATATTTCTTTTTTTTTTAATATTTTTTAAAATAAAAATTGAAAAATTGAAAAACAAAAAAAAAGGAAAAATATTGTTAAGAATTGATTTTCCATGTTGGTTGTTTTTTTGTATTTTTTTAAAATAAAAATTTTAAAACAGTACAATTTTTCCGGTTACGTATTAAATATATGTTGTATTAAGGTGCAGAAGAATATGGGTATGCTTCATACTTCATATTTCAAAAGTGCGCGTAAAACTAGAATCGATTTAATTTAATCGACTTTTACCAACTAGCAGAACGTTTACAAAAAATTGCCTTCCCTTCTTCGTGGAAGTTTTAGCCTCTGGTTCAACAGATAGTTGAACAGGTAACGAAAATGATCTTCAAAAGCCAAAAAATTTCTCAAGATGAGTAAAAGGGATACACAGAATAAAATTCGCAGTTGTTCTAACGAATTGAATTTGAAATAATAAGCGCGAATAATAATTTATTCTTCATTTCTTATTTACTAAAGATAAAAAATAGCATTATCAGAAGCGAATCCTGGTTTGAAGGCCAGGTGAACTAAGAAATCTGAATGTAATTATTGCGATTAAAATAATTTCAAGTTTATTTCCTTTCTGCGCCTCACCAACACTACAGAGGTCCTTGGGAATCGAAGTGAAGCTTTCCTTCAGGGAGAGGAGGTGGAATCTTCAAAAAAAAAACGGGGGTTCGCGTTCATCTCCATCACGATAGGTGGTGCTAAAAAAAGTCAAAATTATTCTCCGACTAATTCCCTACGAAAAAGCTCATCTTCATTTTTTTGATAAAACTTATATTTCACGAGGAAACTTACTCAAAAATTTAAAAACCTTGAAAATAATGCTAGATGAATTCTCAATAGTTTGTTTTACAGAGTTGAATGGTACTTTATACGAAAGGGCATAAAAGATCAATTTTTTTGAAACAAAACGCGAATTTTTCGGGCTTCATGAGCCCAAGTAAAAAGAGAAATCGCATTTTCAGAATCACCAAACAGTCCTTCAGATATCATCACCCTCTTATCTTTCCTCAAATTATCCAAACTTTACTCCCTTCTCTAAATATAAAATACCTTAAAAATTTTCTCTTACGTGCCTCAAGCCCTGAGCTATACATGGAGCAGAAAGAAAAAAAAAACTTTTTGATGATGAATTATAATTAGCCTGCGCAGATGAGTGAAACGCAATTTTCTTCTAGTATTTTAGAGGTGGACTAAGATAAGAAGTAGTCTTTTGTGAACTTGAAGATGTACTCAAATTTCAAGATAAAAAATACTGAAATTTTTCCAACGAAATTAATGCCTAAAATTTAACACAGCATTTATACGTCGTAAAATTGGAATTTTTTGAACATATTGCTGAGAAAAAATTGAAAAAAAAATATATTTGAATTTCGACCTGCGCTAGTACGTAGGTTTTGAACGCAAATTGCTTTAGAAATATTTCAATCTTTTTCTTTAAAATTTGACTACGTTTTAACTTTATAAAACACAACTTTTCATCTCGTTTTACTTCGAAAATACGAAAAGAAATATAATCATATTCTGAACCGTTTTCCTTCCATCTTAATGCTTAGTACGGGCTTGATTTCTGCCTAGCAGACCCAAGAGACGTCTTAGACTAACTTCACCTCTAGGGGTTTACAATAAAAACGAAGTTTTGCATAAAAATGACATAAATAATATATTTTATTTGATTTTAGAATACCAGAGTAATAAAAGGTACAGGTATAAAAAGTACATCTTCCAATCTATCTGAACAGATTTAAAGTACATTTTACGCACTCCTGTCCTAAAAATTAGAAAAGTTGTTAATGAAAATTGTATTCGATCTTTGAGTAGCTAAAGGTGACCTGCAGATGTAAAATAAAAAATTCAACAACTCGAAGCATAATTTGTTTGATTTTCTGAAGGATTACAAAACACAATTAAATGGGATAACGATAGCAAGATTTCTGGTGAGCCGGAGAAGATTATTGAAAATGCGAAAAATTCGCGATTTTTGACGCTTTACACCTTGAATAAAATCTTTTTCTAAATTTTATATGTTTTTAAGCATCTTGTCCATCACAAAAATTCTAAAAAATATACGAATATTATACATAATCATGGACATGATACGCTATGCATATCCATTTTTTTTTTCACATACAAACGTACCATTAAGACATTTTGAAATCTTGAATGGTGGATCTTTGAAAAAATTGGTCGAAAAGTGGAGAGCTCAAAGAAAAAAAAGTTGCCCAACAACCAACGTAACCCTCCTCCCCCGCCCAAAATAACACTGCTAACTCCTTAATGTCCACAAGCCACACCTAATACCAAGTTTGAAAACTAATTACCCCTATTTGAGGCTCCTCAAATTATGCTTAAATTTTTACGATCCGCCATTTTGGATCCATTTTGACCCAAATTCAAGAGTTCATATTCTGGTCGTCAACTAAGCTCACATACGAAATTTAGACTATTCATGTCGACTTAGTGAGGAGATTATGGAAGATTCGTGAAATTTCCAGCAGCTATTTCCCCTCCAAAAACCCTTTTCGCTTTAGCTCCTCTCCAAATTCACTTGGGAAGTTGAAATCAGAATGAATTAGTCAATTGGGCTCATTTCATCGTATTAAACTACAATAAAAAATTTTCGACCTTTCGTGTACCCCCACCATATTTTGTGATCGATGACCCCCTCCTTCTACCCTCCAACATCATGTAGGGAGGTGAATTGGGGATATAGTATACTTCTTATTCCCAATAATCATATGAGTTCATATCAATTACATTTTTAGTAATTTGAGTCTTCTCAAGCTCTACTCAAATTTTGATAATCCGCCATTTTGAATGTATTTTGACTCAACATCAAGATGTCATATTCTGGTCACCAATTAAAGCCATACACAAAATTTGACCTTTCTAAGTTGATTTGGTTAGAAGATGGGGAGAATTCAAGAAATTTCATGACTCAAAACTTCCTCAAAAATCAGTTTTCGGCTCCAACTTCCCTCCAGATGCATTTATGAAGCTGAAATTCGTTTATGTTGGTGTCGCGACTCACTCTTTCATATGAGATAAAAAACAAAAGATTTGAGCTTTTCGATTATTCTCCAGCCTTGCTCAAATTTTGAGCGATTCGCCATTTTAAGGTGAATCAAAAAAACAAAAAAGTATATTTTTCTCATCTTCTAGAAGAGTCTTTCACCACATTTTGAGCTAATTTCATGAATCCCCCCTACGCTACACGGGGGGGGAATATGTGCGTAAGAAAAAGTTGATGACACCCCCTCCCCAGATCAGGTAGGTTGTAATAGCTATCGTTTTCATTAAAAAATTCGCCTAAAAACCGTATAATAATAATTTCTCATTTTTCCTCTCTTGAAAAGTCCTTCAGTGAGTCTTTGGTTTATCGATTTTCAAAGCGACAAAAAAAAAAAAAAAAAGGGAATTTACTGCAAAAATAAAATAAAACTATTTTTGTAACCCCTACGTACACGAAACTCATTCAAACTAAACTCTCGCCCCGCCTACGAAATATCTCCGTTTTAAAACGACGTGAAATTTAAAAACCTTCGAAAAATTCAATTTAAAAAAAAAATCAATATCCCAACAGCGTTTTCAATCATCGCCAACTTCAAAGTATCAGAAAATTCACCTCTCATCTCGACGTCACGGAGTCGCTTCGATGTAAACTTTTCGTAAAACATCGAAAACGTAAATCCCCTCGTGGCCCTCGCGCGCTCGGCGTACACTCCATTCAACTATCTGCGTACTGGTTGACGTCACGGCTGAAATTTTTTCCTCTCGTTCACCGTAGAAATTTTTTTCGCGACCGCGCCGCCGAAAACAAAACAAACCTCGTCACACGAGTAAACAATACGATGAACTACATAGTAAACGCGCATTACATAATTACGTAGGGCGCGGGGGCGACCGTACGAAAAAGTCGTGTGCCCGTCCAAGCGAACACGCAAAGCAGCAGTACCAAGTTCAGGGTAATCTGAAAGTCGACATGGCCAACTAAACACACAAGCCCGATACCGTACCACCGTACACACCTATGAGCGAATTACACCAATTCGCTATTTCCTCGCGCGCGTCCGTCTTATCAGTTGGATACCGTCCACGACCGCATAAATTTTACGCAGAGAAAAATACATAACTACGTCGCAATCGAGCGGACTGGCTGGCGCGCGACGGCGCGGCCATACGGAGACGCAGATATAGCCGTCGTCGTGTTTCATTCTTCAATGCGAAACGTACGTCGTTATAGTATAAAAACTCGACACTACGGCGAATTATCAACTACGTCACAAGGTATAGGAGTTTTCAATAAGGAAAAACGTCGCGCGAAAACGCGCGTTCGTCGGTCGGTGCGCGCGCTCCAACCTCCTGAAACATATGCGCCGATTCAGAGCCGACGAAAATTTACTTCGCCATTCGAACGAATACACGAAAACAATTTTTTTGCACGTTAAATTACGCCTGAGAATGTTCGACTGTTTCGAAATGATGGGGAAAAAATCGTAATTCCGAACGCAATTATACACTCGACCGCTGGGCAATCGTAGCCCAACACGTTTTCATTTGGCGCGATAACACGATCGAGAAAAAAATCGCCGTAATTTTTCGTATATCAACGGGCCGCAGCGTACACACGTAGTAGAGATACGTCGAAGGTAAACACCAGCAACAAATTTAATGAATGAACTTGGCCTTGACGGGTGAAAAAACGTGTTTACGAAATTCGTGAAAACATTTCCAGTATTTTCACGAGCACCGTGTACGCTGTACTACGTACGCGTACGGTAACTCGACACGTACGTTACACGCCAAGTACGAGCAAATAAATCTAGAAAAATCTCAATCGAATGGTTCCTTCGTAGCGTATTTAATTAGGATTGGATAACTTTCAAGCGATTCACATTCCACCGCTTCAACGAAAAGGAGTGTAAATAAGGCCCCTTCATGGCCTCACTTCTCAACTTGAAAGCTTCCTGTCGTTGCACATAATATTCGCGATACCCTATTAGCATTACTAATTCATATTACTCCTCAGGAGAAGTGAGGGGTGGAGATGGGTAAATTATCTTCATAAAGTTGGAAAGACAAAGATCATAATAATTGAGGAATGACCTAAAATGACGAAATGGTCACCATAAAAATTTTAAGCTCAACTCAATTCTCACACGAAAAAAGTAGGTCATTCTTTATCAAATTTTAAAATGTCAAAAAAATCAATTTTTGGGCAACAATTTTTTTTTGCACTCAACAGCCATAATTGTATCGTCGTTAAAAAACAAAAAAAAATTTTTGGCTATCAATACAAATTTTCAACCCCTAAAGTGACGTAATTTCACTTCAAACTTCAATCTTTCAAAAGAATTAATTTTTGGATAACCCAAAATTTTTTGCACTCGAAAGTAGCATTTCGTCGTCAAAAAACTGAAGGAAAATTTGGCTGTCAATTTAATTTTCAACTACCAAAACGATGTAATTTCATTTCAAATTTCAATCTTTCAAAAAATTAATTTTTGGATAACCCAAAATTTTTTGCTCTCAAAAGTAGCATTTTGTCGTCAAAAAACTGAAGGAAAATTTGGTTGCCAATTTAATTTTCAACTACCAAAACGATGTAATTTCATTTCAAATTTCAATCTTTCAAAAAAATTAATTTTTGGATAACCCAAAATTTTTTGCTCTCGAAAGTAGCGTTTTGTCGTCAAATAACTGAAGGAAAATTTGGTTGTCAATTTAATTTTTAACTACCAAAATGATGTAATTTTATTTCAAACTTCAATCTTTCAAAAAAATTCATTTTTGGATAACCCAAAATTTTTTGCTCTCGAAAGTAGCATTTGTCGTCAAAAAATTGAAGGAAAATTTGGTTGTCAATTCAATTTTCAACTACCAAAACGATGTAATTTCATTTCAAATTTCAATCTTTCAAAAAAATTAATTTTTGGATAACCCAAAATTTTTTGCTCTCGAAAGTAGCATTTTGTCGTCAAAAAATTGAAGGAAAATTTGGCTAATAACTCTATTTTTAGACAGCAAAAATGGGATTTTTTTTAATGGCGTATTTAACAGCGATTGGGTTATCACGCCATTTTTCAGCTTGTTTATATTTGGCGGAACAGGTGTGAGCGTTGCAAGAATACTAAGACTTTGAAGATAGTAGAAGTGTCATCTGGGATGTTTTGTTTGGAGAATGATATGGATTTTCTGATTGGGTTAAATTTTGTGCATCGGAAAAGAAGGTGGTCTACTGAGATTGTTTCTGCTAAGCAGAGGTGACAGAGAGGGGAGAGGGTTATCTTTCGAATTTTTCAAAAATTTATTTTTTTTTGGACAACCCAATATTTTTGACACTCTAAAATAAATACTTTGGGATTAGAAAATGAAAATAAAATGTTGGCTGCCAATTCAACTCTCAGACCCACGACGTATTTTTTTAAATTTTGGAACTTACAAAAAAATAATTCTTGGGCACCCCAAAAATGTTTTTTGAACTCGAAAGTCACATTTTATCGTCGGAAAACTAGAGAAAATTTTAGTTTTCCATTTAATTTTTAAAATCTCAAAATGATATGATTTCAGATAAAATGTAAAACTTCCAAAAAAATTAATTTCAAGGCACCCCAAAATTTTTTGCTCTCGAAAGTCGCCTTTCATCGTCAGAAAACTGAAGAAAATTTGATCTGGCAATTCAATTTTCAAACCTCAAAAAATGGAATATTTTTGGAGTAGCTCACAAAATGTTTTTTGCACATAAAAGTAAACATTTTGCAGTAAGAAGAACAGAAAGAAATTTTGGCTGTCAATTCAACTTTCAGGCCAGCAAATAGATGTATTATTACAAGTCTAAAACTTTCAAAAAAATAATTCTTGGGCAGCCCAAATATGTTTTTTGAACTTGAAAGTCACATTTCATCATCGGAGAACTAAAGAAAATTTTAGCTGTGGATTCCTTTTTCAGATCCACAAAATGACGTAATTTCATTTCAAATTTTACTTTACTTGTTTTTTCTTCACGTGCCGTGTACAGATAACTTCAACTTCCAAAAAAATTAATTTTTGGGCAATCCAAAATTTTTTGCACTCAAAAGTCACATTTTATCGTCAGAGAACTAAAGAAAATTTTGGCTGTCAATTAAATTTTCAGACCCCCAAAATGACGCAGTTTCATTTCCAATTTGAAACTTTAAACAAAAAAATGAATTTTTGCAACAAAAAATTTTGCACTTGAAAGTTGCATTTTGTTGTCAGAAAACTGAAGAAAATGTTGGCAGGTAATTCATTTTTTAACTTCAAAAATTTGATATTTCTTGGACAACCTAAAATTTTTTGCACTCTAAAATCAACATTTTGCTGTTAGAAAAATATAAGAAAATTTTGGTTGCCAATTCAATCTTCGAACCTATCAAATGATGTATTTTTTTACATTTAGAAGTTTCAAAAAAAAAAATTCTTGGGCAGCCAAAAATGTTTTTTGTATTAGAAAATTTCTGCTAACAATTCGATTTTCAAAAAATTTGTGGATATTCCAACTTTTTTTGCGTTTGAATGTCATATTTTGTCATTAAAAAATCGAAGAAAATTTCAGCTGTAATTTTTTATCTTTATTAAATATTTATATTTGATTTTTCAAGAGAGCAACTTTTCATAAATTAATAAACATGGCCATATGAAAATTTCCCATTTCCTTCCCCTAATCTTTTCACCGTTAAAATGTCGTTGCAAAAATACATGTGTGACCTATCAAAATGGTTCAAAACTTCACGCTGAATTCAAAAATTTTACTGATTCACAATTTTACCCGTCTTCAAAGGTGTTTTAGTTTGCAAGTAAGCCGATGGGTCAGGGTGAGATAAATTTATCACACATAAATAGTTTTCTCTCTCAAATTTATGAGCAAGTAAACATGAAAAATTTCTAGTTCCTTCCCCCACCCCTTGCACAGTGCTGTTATCTCAAAAATACCCATAACATACACGATCATCGGACTATAAACATCGATGCTGAAACCATTTCATCTGCGAAACATCGTAAAAACTTACCTAGGTTGGAAACCGAGTAATGGTGAGTCAGGGAAGAGATCAACGGTTTCAGAAACTGAAGAACTTGGACTAACGTTAGCTTCGATGCCGTTCCGTAACGCATCTACTTTCTTCTTAACGCGACCTCGGCGTTTCTCGAACTTGGAAGTCTCCATAGACGTGGCTCTTCTTCTGGTCGACTTGCCAGGTTTCGCGTCCGGATTCAGCATCCACCACGACGATTTGCCGGTGCCTTCGTTTTGTACACGCATGAAGCGATTATGCAACGATAAATTATGACGGATCGAATTCTGCAAACAGAACAATCAAAAGGTGAGACTGGTTTCGTAACTCGTCTAGAATTTTTCCTCGTACAGCGAGAAGAATACGCGAACGATATATTCGAAACGAAGCCACACTAATCGTCCAATTTTCGATAATTAAAACGGACACGAGGGTTGATATAATAACAGATGGCCTCCGCCGACCGTAGGTAGAACGTCTCCAATTTCCCACCCATTTCCGTACTTCTCCACCTTCCGGCAGACGTTCGATGTACATTTTCGCAACGCGTCGATCGATAAGCTCGGCATCGAGCGAAACGATCGAAATTAAATATTTAAAAAATACGCCACATTCGAGTGGCACGACGTTCGATTTAAATATTCAAATTTTCGCCGTATTTATTTCGTAATACGCGACACGGTCATACGTGTTTTCGTTCTCGCGTAAATGTTATCTATCAATTTACATGAGAAATACCAGATTTTTTTTTTCTGTCTTTAAATTGCGTCTTAAACTTTACCTGCACCGTATATATTATTTACGTAATCGCCTTATATAGTATGACACACCTTCCGATATAAAACGATAGCGTATCGCTGACGCGGATTAATTTTTTATTTATTTTTTTTCGAAACGCGAGAGACAGCAAGATGGAGAAGGGAGGGGGGATTTGGACTGTGGTGGTAATCCGAGTATTTTCCAACGAAAAAAAAAAAATTATCGAGTATTGAATTCCAAATTTGTGATTGTTATCCGTCACTACGTGCGATTTTTTTATTTCATTTTTTTCTATAACGGAGATTTTCTTACATCATTTCCTGTAACCTTTGACCCTTTGAGAAAAAATGTTTCTCTAGAATTTCAGCGTCAACATTCTCTTTACATAAGTATGATAGGTACTAAACTGAATTATTATACATATATATTAAAAAAAAGCACGGACGAATTTATCGGAAAGCCCTTCACCTCCCTCCACCCCCAAAAAATTACGCAATATAAATAATAAATTTTACAAAATCTATATTTCAAAGTGCAAAAAAAACCACAAAATGATACAAAAATTCTTTTAAAAATCCTTTTTTTCGTCATTGAATTACTGTAATTCTTCTTCATCAATAGAACTTGGTTTTTCTCGATAAAAATTTATAATTTCTTGAAGCCAGCTCAACTTGTATTATAGTTCATATCTAACTTATGAGTTGTAGCCATGGAAAACAAAGTGAATAAAGTGTTTCATCAAAGAAGATTTTCCACAAAAATTCCGAGTCGTCAGCTGTAAATAATTGTCGATTCATTCTTACAAAAAAATATGAGTGAGAAATTAATGTTGATACTAGCAAGAAATTCAAATTTGAGAGGAGAATATTTGAATGAGAATAAATTTTATAATTAATTAATTACATCAAATGCAGTCATCATTGAATCTTTCCTTTTTTTAAGCAAAGGAAGCGGGAGAAAAATTCGACGTTTTGTCCAATTTAAAATTTTTATTTCATTAAAATCCAGCTTCCTGGTAACACTGCTTTTAATTTCATAATACAATACGCATTTCAATACAGATATAAAATTAATCATTCTGACATACTGCAATTTCGAAATAGGAGATTTTTTTAAATTCTCTTATTCTACCTCTCACAGAAAATTATAGCTAGCGCTCCCCTCCCAACCGAAAATTACAAAAATTATTATTTATTACGAATTAATCGATATCAAGTGGCTCATTTTCAAGTCACGATTTTTTTCAAGACATGAAATTTTTTCATTCAAATAGCTCATTCAAGACGAGTAGGGCAAAAAAGGTCATTTACATAGATTGCCTATCACTTAATCTGAAGGAGCTAAAGTACAAAGTAAATTTCACAAGATTGTAGCTCCTTCAATTTTGCTGATAGGCGAAAATTTTACATAACTTTTTTGTCGTAAATAAGAATTAAAACCTGCTGCTGTATAGTAAAATCATCTAAGAAGGCATTCTTTTTACTTCGTATACAACGCTATCTACAGTGAAAACAGCAAGACCTCAACAATGACGTCACAGTTTTCTATTTTTCATAATAAGGAAATTTTTCACTCAACAGTTCGTATATGATGACTGATGAGAGTAGCAAAAAAAGTAGTTTGCATGAATTGCCTATCACTCAAACGGAAGGCGCTAAAGCACGATGAAAATTTCAGTAGCTCCTTCAATTTTACTGATGGGCAAAATTAACGTAATTTTTTCGAGGTAAATACCAAATATAACATAATCGGATAGTAAAATTATCAAAACATCTAGTCATACTTTTTACAACTCTATCGTCATTAGAGAAATGAAAACTTCAACTATGACGTCACCGTAATTTTTTCTTCGAAACTACGATATTGTTTTTCCCAGCAGGTCGTATAAGATAAATGTAGAAATTAAGGTCATCAGAACGAATTACCTATTTTCAATTTGAAGGAGCTACAGTATGATGAAAATTTCACGACACCACCAGCTCCTTCGATTCTTCAGGTAGGCAAAAATTTTGTATAATTTTTTTCATCGTAAATAACGAGTAAAAACCTTTCGTAATAAAACTAGACGCTATCTACATTAGAAACATTGAAGCTTCAACTATGACGTCACCACAATTCTTTTTTTAAATAATGAAATTTTTTCCGTCCAGTAGGCCAGTACATAAAACACGATGAGTGAAGTAATAATTGTTATCAGCACGAATAGTTCATCATTCTATTACAAAAGGCTAATACATGGTGAATATTTCATGACACTGTAACCCCGTCAATTATTCAAATAGGCAAAAATTTAACAATACCTGTTTTCACTGCTAATAACGAGCACAACAATATTTCGCGATAAAAGCAGAGAAGAATATAATTTTTTTACAACGCATACAACGCCACCTATAATACAAAGATGCTTCAAACTTTAAATGGGTGCCTTTGTTACGCGTCTATATGAACTACAGCTCTATGACGTGTAATCGAGTTATTCAACCATGACGTCAATGGCGACTTGGGAAGTTGATTTAAATGCTTTCGAATCGATTTTCGAACGATAAAATGTTATTAATAAACACCCAATAAAATTGAAGATACGATCGAATTTTTAATTGAAATTTCAACATAAATTTTATCACTAAAAAAATGAGAAAGAGAGAGAGAGAAAAGACATTTCAGTTCGATCAGCCGTTCAAATTAGTCAGCTGATGCATTAATAAGAAGAAAATTTCATTACGATTCCTTAATCAGCGATTAAAACGAGCGACGATAATCTCTCGGGCTTAGGAATCAGACCTTGGCTCGCAGAACCGATGAGGTCATCATTTGAGGCCCCGGTTTCCCTTAAACGCGTTTACACGCATAAAACTCCGCGGCTACATCGTTGATACAGAGGACTACGGACAGGACATCGAGGAATTTTCCGCTCATTACAACTACAATGATCGCAAAAAAGCGTACAGCGTATCTGCACAACTTCACCACGACGGCGCGTATTCCGAAAAAAAAACCTCAGCTTAGGTGCGAAATGAGTACGGCGTGGAAAAATTTCAAGGTTACTATGTAAACCGTCGAGTCAGCTCACTCAACGTTGAACGTTACACCTGTAACCATCACCTCGTTCGGCCCCGCGGCGTTCGTGAAAAATTCATATCAATCCTTCGACAACCAGCCACACATACGCGTACGACGAAAGGTCTTCGCAGTTCGACAAACGTCCTTGACACGTGTACGTGTGCATCTAATATATCGTACAACGCATTTTGGGGCGCTAACATTCGTGAGAATTGTAAGCCCACAACGCGTGGACATTTTCGATCCCCTCGGTGTCGCCAATCCGCACCTATCGCCAGATTAATGACGTTCTTTTCGAACGACTTCGGTCGCCATTGTCATTCGTTCGTATCATCCTCTTCATGCTCGCGCCTCGCGTACGAGAGCGCAAAAATTTTTATTTCCTAAGGTACTTGACACTTCCATTACAATCCAGTGTCGACCTTGGCGTAGTCGTTCGTTCGTGAATTTCAAACACGAGCAAAAAAAGTCGACATAGACGAAAAATTTTTTCGTTCTAAAAATACGCGAATGTGGTTCGTACACTATAAAGCGTAACTAAGCCGGGTTACGGAAGAGTTTTTAATAAAGTAACGAGCTATTACGCCTTACTTCATCAAGAAAGAAGAAGTCGAGGAAGAAAGCGAGTTATAGTCCCTACTGATTTTTGCAGTAAATATGAATCGTGAAATATTTCGAATCGTACATAACTTCTTACTAGGGCTCAACATTCTAATGCATGATTAAGTATCACATAGTATGACCCCTTTGTTCGTCACTCTCTCTCTCTCTCTCTCTCTCTTTCGAAATGACACTAAAATAGAGGATGTTGAAAACTGAAAGGCGGAAAAGCTTCACATAGTTCAAATTTGGTAAACATAGACTTTTATGAATATAGGATGGGAGAACGGGACAAGAAGTACAACATATTTCAAATCCAACCATACAGGTGACGTGGAATAACCAATAAGAAAGTCTATCATTCTCAAAATTTGATGACTTTCCGAATTTGGGACAAAATAAATCCTGAATGGAGATTCAAGAAAGCGTGATGAGTTTCGAACAATCCAAATTTAATAAATAAAACTTACGATTATTAGGTTCAAGAAAAATGACATACCCTATTTGAGGTGCTACCATTTTCAACATGTGGCTGAGGATGAATAATAAGCTGACATTTTTTGATCATGGTACGACAACATAGAGGAAGACAAGGATATAAACACATGCAAATTTCAAGTAATAAATTATTTTTGAGAAAGCTTCGAGTCAGGACATTTCTTGAATCAGATATTTTCTTACCAAATCCAATCAGAAAGCTCTAATTTTATACATTGGGTTATTTAACGATCGAATTTGGGTAAAAATTAATTCAAAATGGCGGATGATGAAAATTTGAGGAAAGTTTGAGGAGCTTCAAAAAACTAAAAATACGATAAATTTGGACTACACACGATTAAGGGACCAAAAACTATACCATATTGCAATTCTATCTTCTAACGTGATGTTGGGTGATAAAAAGGGGTTATGGTCCTCAATATAAGCTGATGGAAGAGGAGAAGGAGGGAGGGAGAGGAAATGAAAACTGGAAAATTTTTATAATAATTTTACGAAATGAAATGAGCTCTAATTACCCACACATGAAAAAGTCAGTCTTCTAGATGATAGATGGAGCAGAGTTGGAACAAAAAATAGCCTTACACGGGAAACTAAATCATGAAATTTTTTTGAGTTGGATTTACCTATTTATCAAATGTACCCAGAGAGCTAATTGAGCGTAGGCTTAATTACATATCACTTATCAGGTAACCCTACATGACCACTTAGGTTTGGTTCAAAATGAATCCATAACGGCGAATGATCAAACTTTTGAGGAAAGCTAGGGCTGCTCCAAATGATAAATACTGATCCATATATTCATCGCACGGAAGAAGTATAATAGAATATTCCAAGTCCAACTCTACAACTTATACTGAAGAGGAAATAAAGGCGTTATTAAAGATTAGGAAATTTTTCGATAATGTTATCATGCGAAAGTGTGATCTCGAATCACCTAACAGAATTTTAAAAGTTCAAAAATTGCAGATGAACCAATGATTCTATACGTCTCAAAGCGTCTCAAGAAATTCTATAGAGGTCTCCAATGTGTTTCTTGGTTTAGGAAGATAGACTATCATAGTTTAGGGAGAAGAGAAGGAGGAGAAGGAGGAGGAGGAGGAGGAGGAGGAGGAGGAGAAGGAGGAGGAGGAGGAGGAGGAGGAGAAGGAGGAGGAGGAGAAGGAGGAGGAGGAGAAGGAGGAGGAGGAGGAGGAGGAGGAGAAGGAGGAGAAGGAGAAGGAGGTATTGCATCAATATTAAGGCTTTAAGGGATGGCGACCTCAATGCTGATGCCAAATTTGCGATTTCAACGTTGAAGGCAATTTCGAATTTCAAAAAATTTTCAGGGTCTCATAAAATTCGATTTTTTGAAAATTCCATCTCCATGTCAAGACAGGATGACTGCAATTTTGAAATCCTAAATTCCAAAACTTTCCAGGGGTTCGAAAAATTTGATTTCAGAATATACTATTCATAAGTGAACATGGAGGTTTTTGAGCGGGGGGAGGGGGTTCAACCATACTGTAATTTTGACTTCCGAACTTTTTCGGGGGTCCTTGAAAAATTTGATTTGGAAAAGATTATCTCTACTTGAATATGTAGGGTTTTCGAGGAGGGGTTTTCAACGATGACTTCAATTTCGACTTTCGAATTTTTTCAGGGGTTCCTGAAATCTGATTTTAGAAAATACTACACTTGCGCGAGTAAAGCGGGTCCTCGAAGAAACGATACCTCAATTTCGACTCACGATCTTTCTCAGGGGTTCCTAAAATTTGATTTTAGAAAATATTATCCTCATGCGAATACGGGAGGGGTTATCAACGTTACCTCAATTTTGATTTTAGAACTTTCTCAGGGGTTCTTAACATTTGATTTTGGCAAATACTGTCCTCAAGCCAATATAGAGGTTAAGAATCATCTTTATTTTTCAAAATCAAATTTTGCATACCTCTAACTCCTCGGTAAAAAATTAGAAATTGAAAATTGGCTTCAGTATTGAGATCGCCATCCCTTAAAACCTCATTATTGATGCAGTTCCCCCCCTCCTTTTCTCATCTACCATCAAAAGTAATCGAATGAATTGTTCATATATCAACATCAACTTTTATAATTTGACTTCCAATCGGTATTTTACCTAGCCACATATTTATATATTAAACATGGCCAACTAACTCTAACTCTTTAATGAGGGGTTTCAAAGATACTTCAGTTTTGATTTTCGAACTTCTTCAAGGATTCTTAAAATTTGATTACGAAAATACACGTTCACGCCGACACATGCGACGTAGGAGAAACGGATTTCAATGTTTAGGCCTATTTCGAATTTCGATTTTTTTTAGGAATTCTTAAAATTTGATCATAAAATACCACCTTCACGTGAATACGGAGGTTTTTGAGGGGGGAAGGGGGAAATTTCTACGATGACAAATTTTGAAAATTTTCAAAGTCAAGAACCCCTGAAAAAATGACGTCACCGCTGGAATCATCGGTCGCAAAAACCCCTACATTACATTATTCGTATAAAGGTGGATGTGCATACAAATATTATGAACCCCTGAAACTCGCTTTTTTTCGGGCTTGTACCACTGAACTAAAGTTTAACTTGTACTCCGCACGTTTGAAAGCCTCTATCGCCATATTCTCGCCTTCAAATTAAGAAAGTATCCGAAATTTCCCCCATAATATTATCTACATTTTTCAACACTCTCGAAAACTGAGTTCCCGAATTTTGGGCAACAGTTACCAGATTACCGAAATCTCTGGTCTCAAACAGCAATGTCAACTTGAGAGGTCTCCTCCCCCTACCCTACCCTAAAAAAATTTCTTTATAAATTCAATTTGTTCGCGTTTACTTTCTGAATTAGTATCAAATGGGGGGAGGGGGTGAGGTGTGAGAGAAGGTCTTACAGAAAAAAAATGGGCAGCATATTAATTTTTCAGACGCAGAAAATTACTCCCTACGCCATTACAGACTCGTGTGATTACCGCCCAAATCCTATTTCTCATATCGCTTTGTAGGATATAAGTTTATAATTCCAGCCTCCATACTCAACGTGGACGTAAAAACATCCATCTACCACTGTGTTCATACTCTCGTTCGAAACTCAGCTTCAATAATATCGCATGGCTGCTTACACCTCGTGGATACCTAATAATTACCAATTAGATTGGATTCTTCGTCATAGGCACACGCGGCACCTATAATTCGGACGTCGTATTCGACCGGCGTCATTAAGCGGGTAATTACGAGCGG
The DNA here is from genome assembly GCA_009761765.1 of Phenacoccus solenopsis. NCBI lineage: Eukaryota > Metazoa > Arthropoda > Insecta > Hemiptera > Pseudococcidae > Phenacoccus > Phenacoccus solenopsis. The sequence goes on from CM019756.1 coordinate 11,065,973, forward strand.
GTAATTAACGACACTGCCATTGTCACGGCATCGTAGCGGTCGCGTTTCGCAATCCGAGACTACGATACGCGACTTTCCCGCTCGCAGGGAAAACCGTCAGGCAGACGCGCGCCTTCTCCGTACTAATGAAGGTTTTATAACGCGCCAAGGTCGCATCGCCAACACCTAATTACACGGACAGACTTGCAACAGGTTCGACGGCGGTGTACCATTTTCACGTCTCGTCGCCAACTCTACCCATATCCGTATCCATACCGGCCACGAAATAATGACCTGCATTTTTGGTTGCGCAGTTTTCCAACGAACGGGCAGGTTGGGCGGTGACGACGCACGTGTACTAAAACTATTCTGAGAGAGACGACGGACCGTGATCGGGTTAAGGCGACCGACCATTCCTCGGGCGTGAAGCATTCCGCGTGTCTAATCTGCGTCTCTTCATCTCTCGCCAGCCGCGGTAAACCGGAGAACGTTCTGGGACGAATTTCCTCCAACTACCGAAATTCACTCGCCTCGAGTGGCGCTTTTAGCTCGCCTAAAAAATCCTACAAATACGATGGTTACGAAAGCCCGCGGACTAAGGACAGATTAGGTACGCGGCTTTGAAAAACAGAATATTAAGCAAGGTTACCGTCGTTCTTATCGCCGCCCCTCGACGTTTCGTGATATCCAAACTACAACGTACTATTTTCCCTCCGCCGCTCGCGTCGCGTTTCCACACCTTACCACTTTACGGTTTTCGGTCGCGAAAAAATGATGAGTTTTCCGCACCTCGTATCTCGCTCTCTCGCCACCTTCACGTTCCTAAATCGTAATATCCATGTGTACTACCGCTCGGCGCTTGGAATTCTCTCGCAGTACCCGAAATAACCTATAGCTTCGACCTTCGCCATTACCAGTTCGCAGTTTCTTGACCCTCTCGTACGTGCGAATTAAATTCGACACTGTGCGCGAAAGCATCTCGCCCGAAATTTTCACCTTCGTACACGTGTACGCCGTCAAATTACAAAAATTTTTGCGTTTCGTTTCCAGCGACAGGAAAATATCTTCGGGTATCGAGATTGTTACGCGGATGAATTTTCTCGCTTTCTACATTTCGTTGGATGCATTTCATTCCTAAGGAGCTAAGGAGTGAAATAAAAGTTTTTTTTTTGTAGTGTTCAATCGATCATAGGGTGGACTGAAAATGACAACATTTTTTTCCGATGTTTTTTGAAAGTAAATGTAGAAAAAACGCTACCATTTACGAGTTCGAACGTGCGAAGAAATTATCGCAGAAAAATAATGAAATTTATCCTCAGCTCCAAGGCCTCTAGCTTCACCGCAAGTTTGAAACAGGATGAATTTCGAAATCTGTGGCTGAATTTCTAATTGAAAACGGCAGCTATTTCAGCCTACCTTATTTGGAGAAAGAGTATATGGAAAGGAAGGGAAAGAAAGAAAGAAAGAAAGAGAAAAAGTGAGGAATGAAGGGAGGGAAAGAAGGAAGGGAGGAGAGAGGGAGGGGAGGAGAGAGGGAAGGGAGGAGAGAGGGAAGGGAGGAGAGAGGGAAGGGAGGAGGGAGGGAAGGGAGGAGGGAGGGAAGGGAGGAGAGAGGGAAGGGAGGAGAGAGGGAAGGGAGGAGGGAGGGAAGGGAGGAGGGAGGGAAGGGAGGAGAGAGGGAAGGGAGGAGAGAGGGAAGGGAGGAGGGAGGGAAGGGAGGAGGGAGGGAAGGGAGGAGGGAGGGAAGGGAGGAGGGAGGGAAGGGAGGAGGGAGGGAAGGGAGGAGGGGAAGGATGCGTGAAGGGAAGGAGGAAAGGAAAGGAAAGGAAAGAGGAAGGAAGAAAGGAAGAAAGGGGTTCAAATCATTGTGTTTCAGACTATTTCTTATCATTTATGGCAAATGCCTGATTTTTTGATATACATATATTATCTTCCCAACTCCCGCATAGCATTGACTGATATGCATAAAAATCATTGAAACCTTCGTGAGGAACTCTTCGTAGAAATACCCAGAAGTACTTTTAGCTGAGTTTTCAATAAAAACGAAAGCTATTATAGCTTACTTGATTGGGGAAGGAGGATTTTCTGGTGAAGCCAGAGTATCCATGAAATTCGCTAAAAATCAAGCGACGGACTCGTCTTGAAAATTAAACAAGATATTTTTTGTTTTTTTATAATTTTGAGGGACTTTGAGGGGGAGGGGGGCAAATGACTCAAAGTTTTTTTTAATCTCATATAAAGGGTAGTGGGAGCAAAAATGGTTTTTTGAGAAAGTTTTGAGCCATGAAATTTCTTGAATTTTCTATATCTCCCCACCAAATCGACCTAGACAAGTCAAACATTGAATGTAAGATTACTTGGTGACCAGAATATGACATATTCAATTTGGATCAAAATGGATACAAAATAGCGGATTATTAAAATCTGAGTGAAGTTTGAGGAGTCTCAAATTGATAAAAATGCGATTTATATGAACTCATATGATTACTGGAAATAAGAAACATACTATATCCCATGTTCACCTACATACATGATATTGGAGGGGAGCAAGGGGGTTATCAACCTCAAAGTGTGGTGGGGATACATGAAAATTCGAAAATTTACGAATGGGTTAGCAATATCATTTGCAAACTTGAACAAGCCTCGATTAAAAATTCAGCTCCAATAATGCGGCATGGCTGCTTACATTTTTTTTTCATGGCGGTTTATTCAAATTTGGAAAAAGACGGAGGTAGGACAAATCGCTTGAATTTTTCGTTCTCGATCTCATATGAAGCAATAGGTCGAGGACACCAACATACGCAAATTTCAGCTTCCAAAGTGAATTCGGTGGAGAGTAGAAGCAATGAAACGTCTTTTCGAGTTGATTTCCAGTTACGTGATTTCTTCAATCTACCAAAATTATTTTCCTCAAATCGACTTAAAACGGTAAGACTTTTTATGTACAGCTAGTTGGAGACTAGAATACGATCCCATTTGGGTCAAAATTAATGCAAAATGACTGACGGTCCAAATTTGAGGAAAGCTTGAGGAGCCTCAAATGGCTCAAACTAGCTGAATACGGATTCATATGATTTCTGGAAATAAGACGTACACCATAACCAACTTCAGCTTTACACGCAATGTTGGAGGAGAGGAGGGGATGTTGTCCTCAATTTGGTGGGGGTGAACAAACGATCAATAAACTTTTCATTTTTGCTTCACACTATGAACTTAACTGAGCGCAAGTGACTCATGTATCTCAAATTCATGCTTCTTATCCCTTTCAATTTCTCTTCTCTTGGGTATAATACAGTCAATTTAAAAGATTAGATTATTGTGCCTCTAGCTTCAAAACTGCACATTAGGGCAGAACAAAATTGCTTCAATTTTTTTTTTTTTTTTTTTTTTTTTGAGATGATTCAAGATAAGAAACTGCCTTTTATGGACCTAATAATGTACCCAAATAAATAAAAAAAATATTCGAATTTTTCTGAATCTCTTACTGAGGGTTTTCCCAAATCGTAGTCGATACGTTAAGGACTGAAGCTGTAGCAAGAGTGAGTCGAATGAAGAAGTTGAAAATATTGATTCGTTGTCTTGGAAAATTTCCTAAAGGATAAGTGGGAGAAGAATATTTCTTTGGGCGAGAGAATAATATTCGCAGTCTCGAAGAAGGTGCATCAGCGTAATCTGTGTAGGGTTGAAATATGAACTTTCTTCAAATTTTTTTTTCTTCGTAAATTACACGCTCGAGGAGCAAAGGATGAAATTTAATGAAATGAAATACCTTAATTTTCTGCCCTTTTATTCAAAGCAAAGAAAACCGACAACTAGAATTTTCTTCATGTAAATCCTACGTTGAACTTCAAACACGAAGTTTTTCACATTTTCCACAAAAATTAAATTTTTTTTTTTCCTTGAAATCTGAGTTCATCTCCAAATTCGAAAAATGTATTTTTTCTGTAAGATTACCTGAAAAATATATTTTTTTGATTCCTTCCTATTTTACTGTACATAAACTGATAAAAAGTAAATAAAATTAGTTTCATCGTTCATTAATAAATTACGAAACAAAAAAATCTCGTAAACTTTTTCTTCACAAAGATAAACGTTCGTTCGGAACTTTCCACAAAAGGGCACGTGATTCTATTCATAGACCAAAAAACTCCGTTCTCTTAAAGCCTGCGATGAAAACCGTACGCACAAACAACGAGAGCGAAAAAAGAATCAAATAAAACCCGCTGACACTAAAAACCTACGACCGAAGAAATGAAGATAAGTGCCATCATTCCGTCGATCACATCGAAAAGATGAAAATTACACCGTCGTTACGAAGGCTTATATACGTCGACGAGTTGAAAAAATAATTGTGAAAAATTCGTTCACGAGTCGCAAATAAAATTAGCTCGTCAATCCCTTCAACGATGGCGCACGATTTACGCAATCGATACCGAAATATCGGACGCTCACGCTTTTTAAAAACGTGGGCACAGGTATAATTAATAACGAAAAAAAAAAATTTAAGTGTACACCGCGAAGGTTACAATTATAGGTGGCGTAACGGACAGGTAGCTTTTAAAACGTTTAAGGTCGTATCTAGTCGTAACTCGCGACGTTGAAAAATTTTTTTTTCGCTTCGTCGCCGCGAAAAAATTCAAAAGACAAAAATAACTCGACGCGCAGGTGTACGGGAGGCGTGTCGCGCGAAAATTTCGCTTCGTGGTGATTAAAACCAAGACCTTGGCCGTCCAAATGCCAATTTTCGAGTTTCGTAAAAATCGTCTGCCCGTGTCGCGCTCACATACGTGTCTCGTTGTCCGCGTTCGCTTTGAGGCGACCACTGTTAATTAGTCGACGTTGATTATAGCGCGAATTTTCAAAGCCTCTGGGTTCGGGCGACTTTTAAATACGTACATCCTTCATGCCGAGCACGTAGCGTGTACTCTCCACCGGATAAATCGTTCGTCGAATTAACCAAACTCGTACCAATGATTTGTAGTCCATATAGGGTTACCCAATCGAACCCCTTCTTCTTCCAATAGGTAGTCCCATATGCAGCACAAAAAAGTTGACCCTTCTTTGAAAATTTTCTCTACCCAACAGTTAGTAATTAATAAGAGAAACAAAATATCTATCATATGATTTCTGCCTATCTGCCGAACTGAAGGAGCTGCAGATAATAGAAACATTTAAATAAGCATACTGTCTTCAATTTGGCAGAGAGGCAAAAATATCATAAAAGCTTTTTTGTTCCTCTTATCAATTAAGAAGCATATATGTACTACAAAAAAAAAAAATTGAAAAATATATAAATAAATATAAATTTTCTAGTGATGTTACACGATGATATCATTGAAAAAATTTTTTGTCCTTGACATAATTTTGTCTCGTAGCATAAACCAGGAGCTGACGTAGGTCTCATTCACATTTCGAAGAGAAAACGGATGAAAAAATTTCTTTTCTTAATACTGTACAGGACTTTTCCCTGAATATAAAACATTTATGTCCCATTTTTCTTTATTAGTTAAAACTGATGCGGAACGATTTTTATAATATCTATATATTAAAATCAAAATGAAATCGGTTTTGAGATGCGCGCGCATCCTTGTTTTGAATAGCAGGTATAAAAGGTATATAGAGGATAGCACGTATACAAAGGAAAAAAAGGGTGTAAATTTTCATAAAAGCCTTGTACATGTACAAGGGTAAGTCATAAAATTGTTTTGAGTAGCAAGTATAAAAAGTATAAAAGGATAGCAGGTATACAAAGGAGAAAAAAATGTGATAAATTTCAATAAAAGCTTTGTACATAGGCAAGAGTAAGGGTAAAGTTGTAAAATTATTTAAAATGGCAGGTATATAAAGGTATAAGGGGGCGAGCTCATCCTGAAAGGAAAAACTCGGGGGCGGGGGGTAACAAATAAGAATAAATTTGGTTGTGCAGTTTGGAATGTAACAGTACTTGTCTGATAAAATAACTTTTTCTTCTTCGCTTAATTTTTATTGCGAGCCCCGAAGGGGCGAGGAGGCGCTAGTCTCTCTATATATTAAAATCAAAATGAAATCGGTTTTGAGATGCGCGCGCATCCTTATTTTGAATAGCAGGTATAAAAGGCATATAAAGGATAACACTTATATAGAGGAAAAAAGGTTGTAAATTTTAATAATAGCCTTGTACATGCACAAGGGTAAGTCATAAAATTGTTTTGAGTAGCAGGTATAAAAAGTGTACAGGATAGCATGTATATAAAATGTAAAAAAGGTGATAATCCTCAATAAAAGCTTTGTACATAGGCAAGAGTAAGGGTAAAGTTATAAAATTGTTTAAAATGGCAGGTATACAAAGGTATAAAGGGGCGAGCCCATCCTGATTGAAAGAACTCTTGGTGGGGATAACAAATAAAAATAAACTGGGTTGTGTAGTTTGGAATGTAGCATTACTTATCTGATGAAATAACTTTTTTTCTTCACTTAATTTTTATTGCGAGCCCCGAAGGGGCGAGGAGGCACTAGTCTCTCTATATATTAAAATCAAAATGAAATCGGTTTTGAGATGCGTGCGCATCCTTGTTTTGAATAGCAGGTATAAAAGGTGTAAAGGGAAGCAGGTATACAAAGGGAAGAAAAGGTGATAAATTTCAATAAAAGGTTTATACATAGGCAAAAACAAGGGTAAAGTTGTAAAATTGTTTAAGATGACAGGTATACAAAGGTATAAAGGGGTGAGCCCATCCTGAAAGAAAGAACTCTTGGTGGGGGTAACAAGTAAGAATAATTGTGTTGTGCAGTTTGTAATGTAGCAGTACTTGTCTGATAAAATAATTTTTTTTTCATGTAATTTTTATTGCGAGCCATGAAGGGGCGAGGAGGCACTAGTTTTTTTGAAAATCGAGGGACCATCTTCCTTGATTGTTACAAAATGATCCCAGCAGCAATAACATTTTTTTTTTAAATTCAGCCTTCCAGTTTATCACTAATACCTCTCATAATGAGGTAACAGTCACACATTTTATAATTTTTTGAATCATTAAAGAATCATTTAGAGCAATTAGAAAATTTTTCCATCATTCAGGTGTCCTCGATAATACCCACTATACATGTGACAATTCCTTATTTCGTGCGTTTTTCTATTCAGTCTATGAGCTAGGGTAAATGTTCATTCTCTGAACGGAGTGTAACGTAAAACCAGTCCTAACGTTCACATTTTTATAGAGCAAAATGAAAGAAACTTGCTCTGGCAAGCGAAAGTGCTGCTTTTAAAAGCTATTCGAGACGAAGTTCAAAATCCTCTTGAAAATTTCATTCAGACCTTGAACATAATTTGGAATTTTTTTAGAATTTTCGAAAAAAGATTCTGTAGCGTATACGATGTGACCTTGAATACAATAAAGAGGCAATTAAAATTGACTTCACGACGCGAAGATTTTATTTAAAATTTTCACAGGTTATCTTTTGCGTAAAAAAAAAAAACATATTATGAATAACGAAAACATAAAACACCGGCAAAAACTGTGGTGCGCCGCGCCCCGCTCCCCGGAGGGGACATTCAAACCTCTTTAATCAGCCTTTTTCGACCTTTTTACCAGCACTTGAAATTAAACTTAATCGTTATAAGACCCAATGGGAAACTAACGATAGGTGTATGGACGATATAACGTGAAACCCATCGTCCATACAGAAGGAAAAACCCAGTGATAAGGTATCTCTGTGCGGTAATGATAACGCTACGATTGAACTATGGTTTTCAGAACAATTTTATATATTTTTATATCGTGAAAATGCAAAGGTCATGAAATGAAGGATTTTTACACGCATTGTAGGTATTTTTGGGACCCGAATATTGAAAAATCTGCGTATAATTTTTTCACATGTTGCTCGGACAAAATAATATGAACTTTAAACCAAAAATTTTCAAATTACTCGAAATGATTTTTTTCAAATTTTTGGAAAATGCAAATTTTTAAACATTGGCATCATTATGGAGAAGTAGGGGTATTAATATTAATTTAGAAGATTGAAATTTTTTGATATCGCTATTAGGGTTATTTGGCAAACTCAATGATGAAAAAAAAAAGTTCCACCTAATTAGGCGCTCTTCATTTGGATACGCAACTCATTTATTCAGCATTCGAGAGAGAAAAATTTCTTACCACCCCCTTCCCTTTTCCCAATGACGAGAACCAAAAAATTAGTTTAAGTTACGCTGCATAGAAAATCCGTATTTTTACACCAATCTCATTCGTCGTTCACCTGCGACGAATGACTATACCGATAGGAAAGAAAGGAATTCCATCTATTCACCATCATCCCCCCCCCTAAAAATGGGATTACGAAAAAATTCTATCATCCAACCTATTACAAATTTAACGTTATTCATTTCTCAACTGGAGGGAGAGTGGTTTCACGTAAGAGAGTCAAGAAGCGAGATTTATACAGTACTTTATTTAGTCGGGGAGGGGGGCTGGTGCCTAGAAACTTGAAAAGTATAGCTCGAGTGATGAAAATACTTACTACTCACTTTTCGGTAAATTTATCGTCTTTCATCTCGATACGCAAATTTTATTATTCACAATCAGTAGCAGATGAGGAATATTCGAAGAACCAAACTGTATCCTTCTTGAGTAACTCCTCAGAATAAAGCTACAATAAACTGCTATCGCACAATGTGCGGGAAATTTATTGCTATTCAATTCTTAGCTGAGGTGTTTTTCACGCGAGAGTGCCAATACGCGAGATATGTTTAAAAAACAACGTTTTTAATGAGTTCTCGTACTTCGAAGTCAGGGTGACTCTTTCCTCACGCTAATCATTTAAAAACTATGGTCAAAATGAGAAAAGTTTATACTACCAAATGTTTCGAGAATACAAAGCCCTTTATTTCCATTGAAAGTTTTTTCTCTTACAATCAATATTAATCGAGATGGTGCGATCGAAAAAGGATCGACTTACCGTCTCCTTCCTAAAAATAAAACCATAACTGAAGAGGAGGGCAGGGTGACTGAATTACTTTTTTTGCTACAACATTCAAACATACATTTCCTACCCCCTTACCGCCAAAAAATATCAATGGACACAGCAGGGGCGTACCGAAGACCTTTTTCAGGGGGGGGGGAGAAAACCAAAAATTGCCAACTAATACCATGAAATTTTACCAACTGTTGACCTTTTTTTTTTTTTTTTTTTTTGCTCCACGAAACAATACGATGCAGTCTTGTTAGTCCTCAAAAAATTTAAATACTGCACAAGTGGTCAAATTTATCAACTTTACGCTAAAACTCCAAATTTACCAACTTTCCAAAAGCCAAGGGGGAAGCTCCCCCCTCCCCCCTTTCGGTACGTCCCTGGGACCCAGACCTCCTCTTATCCAGCATACTAATTGTTCTAAGGAACAAAACACAGTTCCACAAAATGTTCGCCTATTCGCAAAATTGAAGGAGCAACAGCGAATTGAAACTCATAAATCACTTTAGTTCCTTCAATGTGACCGATAGGCAAAAATTTTATCGAGCTTTGTTCGTTCCTCTAATAAATCCTAATTCCATACGAGAAAAACAAAATTCAAAACATTCAAATTCTTCTCACGGCCATTCATGTTTACCTACTATATGATGACGTCACTAGAAAAAAAATTCGCGTTCTTTGAAAATTTTCTTTTTGTACCGGTTACTAATTGATTAAAGGAACAAAACAAACTCTATACAATTTTTGCCTATTTGCCAAACTAAAGGGACGATAGTAATTTGGAGATTTCAATTTCCTGTAGCTCCTTCAATTTTGCAAATAGGTAAAAATGTCAAAGGACTTTTCTCATTTCTCATATCAATTACAGCTCATTAGTAAAGAAAAATGTTCCAAGGGGAACTTTTTTTTGCACTGCATACGGGCCAATCAAGAGAAAAGCGGGGATTCGACTGTTTGCATTGATTTCACACCTATGAACCACCATTGAACACGTGTTCCCACCCTACTCGATACTTCGGCAGGTCAGCTCTATAAGAAATGATCTGGCGGCGCCGCCTTCACGTAGACGGCGCTCGTTGGAGTCGTTTCCAAACGTGTTATCGCCGAGAAAAATGTTAATCGATATTCGCCATTTTAATTGCGACTCTCGATTCGCCTAATTACTAGCGCCGGCGTTCGTTTGGCAACAACGCTCCGTGTGTGAAACAAACCTGACCACGAAATTCAACCAGCAACGAGTCCTAATACGACCTTGAACAATCGATATATAGCAGGGTGCACAGCGTCTACGATTAGTAAACGCTTCTACGCCGATAAAAATGCCTCATTGAATCGTGATCATATCAAGCTGCTAATTACAACCGAAGGGGAAACCAAACCCCATCGTTAAGACCATCGTAATTGCCGACACGAGTACCATTAATCTCGCGCCAGACGCAGACGTTCGCACGAAGAAACGACCAAAACGCCGCTACAGGAAGAA